>JANPWX010000099.1:3293352-3834828 GCA_024734555.1 Trochalopteron elliotii | reverse complement strand
GGCGGGACCTCGGACCGCGCCGCACAAGCTCCCGCCTGGCGCGGCGCCGTCAGTCAGTCAGTCAGTCAGTCAGTCAGTCAGTCAATGTGTCATGCCCGCCTCGCTGACCTACAGCCGGACACGCCGCCTAGCAGCCGCCAGCACAAGGGTCACCCATCTCGGAGCGAACCTCCGGCCCCATAGAGCAGCCGACGCTGAGTCCTTGGTTCACTGACGTGACTCACCGGCTGCCCCCCCCCCCCCACCCCCACACACACATCCCACGTTCGACATATAACAGCTGTTTTATCTCCCGCTGTAATTACGACACACAAAAATAGTTACAAGGTACTTGGGGAGGGCTTGCTGCTAGAGCGCTGTTGCTTCCCTTGTGCAGTAAATGCGGATTTGTGCGGACGCCCGCGCCACCAGGGAGGGGGGTGTAGGGTGGTGGGGAGGGAATGATCCCTGCTCTGCCGTAGGAATCCATTATTTCATCACCCGTTTCAGGCGCCTGCTGCTCACCCCCCGCGCCTGCCCGGCCGGGAACAGCCCCGCACGTGCCGGTGCGGGAGTGACACAAACGCGCTCCCGTGGAATAAGTGCACGCCGCACCCGCACGCCTGCTCTGTGGCCAGGCGGCTTCTTCACACGCCGAAACCTCGGCCCCTGACACTTCGGACCGCGGCTGGGCGTTCAGCAGTTTTGATGATTTTTTTTCTTTTTTTTTTCACCTGGTTTTGTCAGGGAGGCGGCGGGTCCCGGCGGAGGCCGCCTGTGCCCGGGAAGAGCTCTCCACCTCGCCAGGGAAGCTGGAGGGAGCTGCTGGCGGGTGTCACGTTTCCCATCCCGGAGGAAAAGAAACTGTTGCTGCTGCAGAGCGTGCTCGCCCGACAGGGATGAGTCAAGCTGTGAGACTTCTCTCTTTTACAGCTGCGATCATGTGCCGCAGCAAAATCTAGCAGGCTGGGGAAGGGGGGGGGAGTCGAGAGGGAAAAAAAACCACCTTTTACGATCTGGTGTAAAAATAACCGCAGAAACGGGGCTCGCCTTCCCCGCAGGGGTGGGTGGGGGTGTGTGTGGCCAGCGCCGGCCAGGCGGGGCTCCTTCAGCGCCATAGGGGATGGGGGGAGCAGCCCCCGCCGACCGGGCCGCTCGGCAGTCGGGAGGGGGTCGCTGGTCTTTGGAGAGCTCCTTTCCTTCCCCTGCCGTACACATTCTCCTTTCTTCTCCTCTATTCACGCAAAGGAGTGGGTGGTTCGTCCGGCAGCAACAGGAGGAGGCTAGTCAAGGGCAGCTGTCAAAATCTCCCCTCCACCCCCGCCTCTTCCTTCTCCTCCTTCCAGTTTAATGATCAAACGTCTGCCTGGAAGAAAGGCGAGGGAGCGGGAGGCACGGAGAGCTCCCCCCGCCGCTGCTGTTGTGTGTGCATGAGCGAGCGGGTACAGGCGGACACCCCCCCCGTTCCGACCGGTCCCTCCCCTCCCGTCTGACAGAGCCTCAACACCCGGGAGGGGGAGGGAGGAGAGAGGAGGAGGAGGCAGCAGCCACCGCGAGTGCCAGTGCAGCGCACGGTTACTCTCCCGTACTCACTGCGGGGAGGTGGGGGAGGGCGGGCGCTGTGTACCTTTCTCTCCCGTGCCTTTCCTCACTTTAACAGGCCGGGGCCAATCGCCAGCAGAAGGGAACAAAGGGAAGGGGGGAGGGAAGCCCACCCCGGCCGCACCAGAAAGCCCCCGGGGGAGGCAGAGCCCTGCGGCTCCCTCTGACAGCAGCGCGGCCGCGGACCGGGCGCCTGGCTCCGCGGCGGGTGTTCCTTCTTTCTTCATCGACGTTCTCCTCCTCCTCCTCGCCGAGCTTAAAGGGGGAAAGCAGCGTCCGGCGAAGGGAGAGAAACTTGGGTCGGTGCGTGGGGTGTCCGGCGATCGGCTCGGTCCTCGCGATCAAGATGAAAAGTAAAAAAGGTAGTTGTGATGGGGTGCCGGGACAAAGCGGGGTGCCCCACGCCCCGACCCGGGGTGGAAAGGGGAAGGGGGGGCTGTCACCAAGCCAGCCGGATTCCCTTTGGCTTCTCGGCCTTTTGTCCCCTGTGCCCCCCGTACACCCCCTGGCCTGTATCCCGTGGAAGATTGCAGTGGATGCTCCGCTCCCAGACAAAACATGCGGGGCTGTTGTTTGGAGACGGCCGCCTCTCTCCGCCGCTGGCTCCCTGTCAAAAACATGTCCAGCCGTTCGCCTCGTGTCCTCCGCCAACTTTTGTTCTCTCCCCCTCCCTTGAGCCTCTTCCCCCTGCCCTCCCGTAAAACACTTTTTTTACGCTTTTCTGCACCGAGCCCCACCGTCCCCGCGAGGGGGACGAGGGTGCGGGTGCTTTTCCCAACTTGGGGCGAGGAAAGCGGGGCCGTCCGGCAACTCTTTGTTCGCGGGGACAGCAGCGTCGGGGGGGGGGCATCGGCGGGAGGGCTTCAAACCCCTCCGCGCCCTCGACCGCCTTGTTTTGCTGAAAGTTGGACCCTTTTCTACCCTTTTTATCCCTTAAAACAGAGGGACGAAATACAAAGTACAAAAGTTTTGACGGCGGGTTACAAGTAGGAAGACCTACCCTCCCTCCCCCCCGCCCCCCCCATAACCAAAGGGCTGTTTGACTTTTCTTTGTGTCTACTTCCAGACAGACAAACTTTACAGTTAGAGGATTGTTACTCATCGCCCTCGTGGTGTTTTAAGTGCCTTTAAATTAGTGCTTGGCCACAAAGACGCGGAACGTGCTTTCGGGTCTAACGCTCCTGCGCTGGCTGGGAAGAAGTTCACAGGAAAGCAGTGTCTGCTCAGTTGCGATTTGCCAGTCGGCGGTGTGGCTGAAGGGTGTTTTGCATTCAAAGACCATTAAACGCTCCGAAGTGGAGGGTTAGAGGGGAGCAGTGCGCATGTTCACTACTCCAGAGTTGTGCTGTTTTCCCCTTACTATGCATTCCTGCGGCTCTGTAGTAAAGCAGCCTCTCTCATTGTTAATACCCTTGGAGCAATTAATGCATATGTAGTTCGTGAAATCATTGGGCTGCTGCAGACATGGTGTGTACTAATATGGTTTGTAGCCCTCGCCAGAAGTTTTTTTTTGGACATGCCACTCGGCTAAGAGGAGCGCGCACAAAGGGAACTGAGCCACAAAGGCGAAGTTTAAAGAGCAGGCAAGGCAGGGTGGTGCTGAGGAGCGCAGCGTCCCGCGGGAGCGGAGTGCGGCTTGATCCCGGTCACAGCCGGAGCTGCGCGCCCAGCTCAGCCCCCTGTGCCCAGGGCCAGCGCTGGCTTTTAAATATTACGGGCGTCTTAGGTAGGTCGAGATTCTTCACCCTATTGGAAGCAGTTGGTGGTTTGTTTCCCCCCCTCCTCTTTTATAGTTTCGCTGAATTAATTTAGCCCAGTTATTTTTAGGACATTCCTATGCTGCCTATTTGCACAGCAGTGGTGAGCTGGTTTCCTGTCTGCTGTTGCTTCCATTGTTCAGACTTCTCTCCCCGAGGGCAGCTGCTGGTTGGTGAAATACCAAACTCCCTGCACTTTCAACTGTTGTTCTTGCCACCCCCGAAATAAATGCGTGTGGAAAACGCTGACGTAGTTTCTAGGTATGCATTTGTAGGGCTTTGTGTGTAAGAGTGTGTGTGTGTGTAAGCTCTGCTTTGAGGATTGCAAATCCTGGGCTGAAACAATGGAAACAATGAAAGGTGACAGGCGGGAGGGAGAACTTTTGAGAGGGGCCATGGGCCTGGGGTTTGCGTGGCACAAATTAAAAGGTGAGGAGACAAAGGCGGAAACTTTTAAAAAGATGTTAGGGCTAGGGTGCCTTTGTTTTAATAAAGGTTGGGCTTGTACTTATTTGTGACCTCCTGGCATTTGAAGCTCATTCAAGAAGTTTCAAAGAGTGACTTTGTTACAGATTTCTTGCTTGCACTCCTAGAAAAGTCCCGTTTAGAGGAAAAAAAAGTATAGTACAGACAAGTGTAGTTGCTTTAGAAGTAATAGCGTGCAAGCTTTAAAGTAGTGAGGAAAACAAATAGGCTGGTTCCTCAATTATGAAACTCATTCAGAGGAAAGAGGTGGTGGTTGTTTTTTTTTTTTTTTAATGTGGAAATTCCCTTCTGTATCCTTGTAGTTTTTTGCTACTTACGAATAATTTTAAACTAATGTATTTTTGTTGTTGATTTTAAAATTCGCTTTACATTTTAGTTAGGTTTTTTGGTATGTGTGTTGAGTTTTAAATTTTTTGTGTGATGCTGTGTTTTTGTTGTTGATTAGTTTTTTTGAGGATTTTGTTTGTTTTTGTGATTTTTTTTTTAAGCTAGTGGACTGTGGATTTAAACCTCAGGACTCTTCTATGGATAGTTTCATTTACAAATAACGTGATAGCAATCACACGGAACCTACTTGGCTTGTTAATTACCCAATTTAGAACACAGTCTCGAAAAGACACAGGCATGTGCTCAAGTTTATACATGTGAAGAATCTTACTGAACTTGGTTACAACAGGATAGGGGGCTTAGATAGGAACTGGTTCTGTTTATCAGTGCTCATTTAAAAACGACTCACTTAAGAAATTCAGACAACCCTAAGGGGGGGTGTGAGGTTTTCTTTAAGGTGATTTCTGTCCATCCCTTCTCTGGAGGGCAGATTGTTCCTTGTGTATACTTTGTCCTCTTTTGAATAACAATTGGCTTCTGCCACTTCCTCTGTGAAGCTCTTCCTCGACACAATAGGATAGTTGTTTTTTTTGGTGCCTTTTTTTTCCCTCATAGCCTAAATTTTTCGTTTGCTTAACTTCCATTTTATTTGTCTCAGCCTCTCTAAATACTTTGTCCTCCCCCTCAGAGTATTTCAGCATACCTTTTTAAGTAGCAGTAGTTTGTTTTGAAATCAGCTTTAGTCATCACTGTACTTTTACTCAAGTTGTTTCAAGCTGTTAACTAACAGTTTGGGTGTTGAGCCCAGAGTCCAGATCATAGGTGTAATCTTCCCTGAGCTGATTACGGGGAGGACCTGTAAAGTCTCTGGGCTGTGATACAATTCAGCAGTGCATTCAATCATGTATATGACTTCAGCTGGGAAGGCAGGAGGATAAAGTAATTTATAAAGAAGGGATGCTGATCATGTAGTCCTTAGGTCATTAATAGCATAGGCTACTCTTAAGTGATGATGTGGAAGTGAAGGAATGGGATTCTGTGTTGTTTCTCAGACCTCTCTGCAAATAAACTTGTGCTGCCTTTAGTTCTATAAAAGCAGGGTTTTTTGTTTGGATTAAATGTATTTAGGAGGAGACATAAAGTAGCCTGGCCCTAGCCTGCTTTTAATACAAAATAAATTAGTAGGTCAGCTGGGGCTACTCATCGTGTCCACAGGCCTTTATTCTGGGTGTAAATAACAGTAAGCCAATGGTCCAGTCATGGAGCGTGGCCAGGAGCCTTTTCAGTTGGGCCCTGTTAAAACAGGAAACCAGCAGCGAATAGGCTGATTACTAACAAGACGGAAAAACAAAGCTGGGTTGTAATCAGCAGGAATGCTTTAATGAAAACAGAGCCTTGACAGCAACAATGTGGCTCCTGCTCGAGCAAAAAATATCAGCTGGGGTAGTGCGAGATTTCTAGCCATGACTTCCTGTTGCTGCTAGCTCTGTACTGCGCCAGAGATCTGCCACGAGTTCAGAGGCTGATCAGCTATTTAAATGAGCTCATTTAAATGTGCAGGAGTCGTACTACACCGGGTTTCCTGCTTAACCAAAACCTGCTTTGTGTCACTAACTTACTGTGTCAATTAATATGACACACTGAGCCAGCAGGTCAAAGGGCTGGCTCCGCTGGTGACTCATTTCTTGCTAGGTAGGTTACGGTTAGTCAGATGGCAACTTTTACTTTAGCAAAAATCTTGTTTGAAAAGGGAAAAACGTTTTTATACTGCTGGCTTGCAGACAGTGTCTTGTCACTTTGGGGTGTTTTTTTCAGCTAAAGAAAAAGCAACAGTTCTAGGAGAGGTTTTTGCTGTTAAGTCGGTTTTCTGAAATTCAGAGAGGTGTCTGTGGAGTCTTTTAGTTGTGTGGTAGATCCTGGAAAGGTCACCTCAGATTGAGTGGTGTGTACCTGGAGTACTTTTTGTTATGCCATGTAAATACTACTTGCAAACCAGTTGACATCTAACTTTTTCATAGTAGTTTCTCCTTCCTTCTTGTTTCCAGCTTTGCTGTTTGCCTCTCCCTCTTTTCCAAGGTCTTGCCTTACTGCCCATTATATTTAAAAACAAACAAAAAACCCAGCCCAGCAAAGTGCTGCAATAGTTCTGGTTTCTGACAAACAAGAACAGCTTACTTCAAAACATTGTCTGAATAGCATGGGCTAGTTTTAGCTAGTTTTAAAATTCAATTTAAATGGGCTGAGCTGCTTTGCAGAGTTGTCCTGTGGTCTCTGCTGGATCTTTGTTCCCAGAAGTGTTCCTCATGGCTCCAGGAGCCCATGGTGCAAGGCATGTTCTCAGGTCAGGTTGCAAACATGACAGCACTTTCCATGAAGCTATGACAAAGTGGTTTGCTTGGAATCATTGTAAAGCAAACTTTTTACATACTTTCTACATGAATTAAGAAACTGTTTACATAATTTGGAGTTTATCTTGTGTTGGTTATTTAAATATCGTCCTATTGTTCCTGTTCCATGACTGGATAATTTATGTAGCTAATCATCAGATGAAAAATTTGGTATGTCACTTTGGTGCTTGTTGGTTACATAAATCAGCATTTGGGAGAATGAAAACAATACCAAGTAAGTGACTGAAGTAACTATGCCAGACAGGTTGCAGATTGATCATCCTGTTGGGAATGCTTCCGTATCAAAACTCTGCATTTCAAATTGGACAACTTAAACTAAATTTAGGAATGTTGGAGCTATTCATAAACAGGGGAAGGAAAGAATAATTTACCGTGTCAGCTTTGGCTGAAGTTTGGAAGTGTGAGGAAAGGTACTTCTCTGTTTCTCTCCCTACTCTCCTGCCAAGTGTTAAGGAAAACTCGCGCATCCATACCTTCTCTCTTTCTTTGTGTGGTGGTGGGAGCTTTGGTGTCTGGTTGGTTGTTTTTTTTAAAGAGCATTACTTCCTTCTGTGCCTTTACTTATGGATATAACATAGTTTTATATAGTTTAATGTTTTCACACTTCTTGTGTGAAAATATTACACTACGCAAGGGTACACTTCTTGTTGTTTAGGGCTTACTTTATTTCCATAAATAGAATTTTTTAATTATGGATGGTTGCCCACAGAAAATTTTACTTTTTACATTTAGTTTGCTTTACTATTAAGGTTTTTAGTTTCGGTGTTACAAGTGAGCAAGTTTCTTCCTTTCCTCCCCCTCACTCCCCCAGTCTAAGTTTAGAGGCAAAAAGATTAAGGGCTTGTTTTCCTTCTAAAGTTTCTAAACTGCTTCTGAAAACCAGTGTGGGTTCACTTGAAATTAATATTAATTTGTACTAGTCAAACATGGGTAGTATCTTACTTGAACTTGTATATAGTTTGTAACATTCCTAAAATTCCTGATGAGTTTAAAGTATGGTTTTCTTTGTGTTTTACAGAATTAGTGACTAGTGTCCTCTACCAAAGGAGTAGAATTGTAGCCTTTGTAACTATTGAATACTTGCTCATTTGTTTGATTTACATTCCACAGCTTCATGTTACTTCATGTTACTAGTAATGTGGTGTACATATATGAAGGGATAATCAGCTTTTGAAATCTGTTCCTTTCTTTGTGTTGAAGGGAAAGGGTATGCAGTTAACTTGTAAATTTGAAGCCCTTACAGTAAGTATAGCACAGAACACACGTTTCTAGGGATAAAAAAATACGACATGAAAACCACAAAGTTGAAAAAATAGGCAGGATAAAAACTGGAACATTTAGATGATCATGATTCTTTGATACAGAATGCAATTAAATGAGAGTCCATTTCCTGATAAACTGGTGAACTCTTAGGCACCTGGTTCTTCCCTTCTTCTGCGCTTCTTTTCTTTCATAAGTGAAAATTTCTTTAGAGGTGGTGACAAACACAATTTTTCCCTTTCTTTTTTTCTTCTTCAAGTAATTTTTCTGAATAGATATAATTATTCATTTATAAAATCTACAACCTATCCCTCCCAGGAGGGAAGCATCAGGATGTTAAGAAATAATTAAATAACCTATTGTTTGAGTTGGGGTGTTATAAGTTCTAGCTTGTTGACCTTTTGCCCAGCCACTAGATAGTTATCCTTGAAAAAAAGTGCTGGATGCATACCATAGCAAGCAAACTTGGACAATATTCTCATTAGATAGAAGCTATCTGATAACGTGCAGCAGATAAAAGGTTGCCAGGGGAACAAGAAAATGAAGGTTTGCAGAGAAGGATTTCTTTAGGAAGGGATCACTGGTGCTACTTTTTGTTCAGCTGACAGAACAGCTACAGCATGACAAGTTAACGCTGCAGGACGAATCTCCCATACAAGAGGCTGTAACAGTAAAAGCAGTTAATGTGATATAAAATGTCTGTGCCATGCAGTGCTGGAGCCAAGTAGTTAACGGATTTAGGAGGCTGATTGTTCTTGTCTTACGATTGCAGGTGTAGTTGCAATATCGGGCAGTGAAACAGAGGATGATGACACTATGGATGTCCCACTGGATCTTTCCTCATCTGCTGGCTCAGGCAAACGGCGGCGACGTGGCAACCTGCCCAAGGAATCTGTGCAGATTCTTCGGGACTGGCTCTATGAGCACCGATACAATGCTTATCCTTCAGAGCAAGAAAAAGCCCTGTTATCCCGACAAACACACCTTTCTACACTACAGGTATTTTAAAAAGTACTTCTCCCTTCTAAAGGAGCTATTTTCTGCTTAAATTCACCTGTGGTCTAGTCATGGATACAAATGTTTACACTGCATGTGAGATTTCCTTTTTTATTGCTACTCTCCTGCTGATGGCACTCATAAGGAGAGATAGAGACTGATTATATGTTACGATGATCTTTGTTTATTGTATTGTAAAATTATTTTTCTGGGAGAACAGACAGTCGTGAATTGGAGCATGCATGCTAATTTTTTGTGGAATCGTGCCCCAAAAGACATAAAGTGTCTGTACAAGGTGATTTATTGCAAGAAGAAGGTATTTATTTGTCAACAGAGGTTTTATGGTGATAGATGTGCAGCTTAGCATGTAACTCTTCACTTCTAAAATGGCAACTTGAGGCTCATTTCAGTAGAACATGGACATATATAATTATGTGTATGATCACTGCCATTAAAATCAGTGGAACAACCCAAAAGGGATACAGCTACTCAAGGGTGTTAATATAGGTATAGTGAGGCATTTGTGCAATTATTTTGGATTCTCATCCTGGGATGCCACTGGCATCTTGTGAGGTCCCTTGGCATCATTCTCATCTTCTGTGATCATCTTTGGTGGAATAGCTTTTGCCCATTGCTGCATCCCATGTTGTGGGAAGGTGGCTGCATGAGAATGTGGGTAAACCAGGGTTTGGTTTTGGGAGCTGCTAAATAGAGGGCGCTCCTGTGGAGTCCTGGGCTTTATTTTTCCATATTAATTCATTAGTGCAAATTTCATAATTGGCTATGGAGTAAAATTTTCTTAATGCAACACTATAAAGAAGACTTCCTTTATGTAGTAAAGAGAAAAAAGACGTTAAACTATAAACTATCCTGTATTGCCCAGGAAACTGGTTGATATTTAAACAAGGACAAACTTAAATGAGGTAATTCATGTTATGTCTGTCGACACAGTCAGTTGAACAAGGAAAATCAGTAACTATTTGTGGGAGGAGTGGCTCTCTTCAGAGAGAAAAGGTTTTCCTGTTGTTAATTAACCTAAGCTAGGGAACAATAGCCAATAGGTTAATGTGTGTGCACAGAGTTAAAAGCTAAACCCCTAGTTTGGACTTCAGCTGTCCCGGGGCTTTCTGTAACAGGAGCAGGGAGTGGGTGCTAGAGCACTGGGACAAGGGAAGGGCCTTGGCCAGGCGTGTCAGAACTTGTCAGTAGGTCTCTATTTTGTTGTGCAGTGCAGGAAACTGCTTGGAGGGATTCATTAATCTAACCATCCGCTCTAGTGGCATGTAGCTGGGAATGAATGAAGGTAGAAATTAAGATGTCATTATATTCCCAGGTCTGCAACTGGTTTATCAATGCACGCCGCAGGCTGTTACCTGACATGCTGAGGAAGGATGGCAAAGACCCAAATCAGTTCACTATCTCGCGGCGAGGGACCAAGCTTCCCGAGGGCAGCCTGGTGGAGTCTGCCATCGGCACAAAGAACTACATTCCCCTGCTGGAGGAGACTGCCTTCCTTCCCGCTGCCGCACCGCTTGGCAAGACTGTGTCCTCTTCCAAGCCGGCGTCCCCGGGCTCGGTCCTGGCCCGGCCGTCGGTGATTTGCCACACAACTGTGACTGCGTTGAAAGATGCCCCTTTCCACTTTTGCCAGCCGGCTGATGTAGGCCAGACCACGGACCTGCAGCAGCCCCCGGCCGGCGGCTTCACAGATAACCCCCTCTCCTGCCATGAGGACGCATCCAAACTGGGACATGGTGCAAACACACAAAGTGGGCTCTTTAACACTCCTCCTCCGACACCACCAGACCTTAACCAGGATTTTAGTGGATTTCAGCTTCTGGTGGATGTGGCACTCAAAAGGGCGGCAGAGATGGAGTTGCAGGCGAAACTTATGGCCTAAATCCCCTTCCTTCTCCTTCCCCGTTTTGTTTTACCAGGCAGGGATCTAACAGCTGTGTGGTTATTGCCACCCACACGATATCAAAAGACTTCACTGCATTATTATTATTTTTTTTTTATAATCTTATTTGCACAAGGGGATTGCTGAAATGAAGCTTCCTGTCACTGAGATGGTCTTCAGTGGAATACGGTCATTCCAAGAATTATAAACTTAAAGCTACTGTAGAAAGAAAGGATTGTGTGTTTTGTTGGGATTTTTTTTAATGTTTTCTTTGTAGATTTTTCATAATGTGAGATGTTTCCCAAGATCATGTGATTTGTTTTGTTTCTTTCAGACTGTGCAATATCTAGTAATGATATAGAGTCTTCTTATCATTCCCATGTGGAACGGAATATACCGACACGCTGTCTAAATTTTCAATTTTTTTAACAATACAAACTTTGGATGATCATGCTTTTTTCCCATAATATAATAAAATATTTTCTTTAAAAGTGATGCATACAGAGTATTTTGTTGAATACAAGCTTTGCAGAAAACATGAATTACCCTTGAAATAAATGGAAGTGAGAAATATTTTTGAGCTCATACTGACAATGTTTGGTTTAGAGAGCCATGCTAGCAGTTGTTGTTAACCAGATGTTTAAAAGAATGCTGAAAAGTGGGCCAGAAGTACCTGATTGTGTTCTGCTATGTTGAAATTTTTTTAAGGGGCCAAAGGGAGTTATGCAGGCAATTGTGACTAAATTTCAGAGGGGAAACCTTGGGCCCCTCTAAGAGTTCCAGCTCTTGGCTCCTCGAAATATTTTAGGGCTGGGAAATGTGATGGCCCATGGGGAAGATCTGAAGATAAAAGGAAGAGGCCAGAAGAGGGGCTGGGACAAGTGCTCTTTGTAGATCTTTGTGATGCAGCTCCTAGACATGACTGGTGACAAATTTTGATAGGGGAGGGCAAGGGCTTCTACCCATACTTGGACTAGCCATGACAAGGTTTTTACTCAGTAATTCTAGTAGAGTGAAATAAAATAGGCTGTATTGCACTGAAATCTGAGTTCTGGGAGCCAGGTCTTTGTGAGATACTTTAACAGGTGGTTGGCTAAGATTTAGAAGAGATCCCTGTTGTATTGGGGAGTATTTTTGCCAACAGAATCTAAGTTACCTTTCAGAAAAGGACTTTGCTATCAAAATGACTTATTACTGAAAAATGTGAAGACTTGCAGCTCATATTTCAACTTACTTGAATGTCAGTTGCCCACCCTTATCCTTCCAACAACAGTGAAATAAGAGACCTCCAGGGTAAAAAATTTGTTCTGGCTAATCTTTAAAAACAAACCAGTTGTCTCTTTGGGAGGCTGGGGGAGGACTTTGAGGAGCAGGAGGGTTGGTGAATTTAAAGATATCACAATGAGTAGAAAGAAGACTACAGTATTCTGACCACTGTTGTGTTTTGCTGTGGCCTTTTATAATTTTCTAATGTCGGATATACTCTGTTCTCTGGAGTACTCTTTGGAATTCTTCTGAACTTGTGCCTTTCTTAAACTTTCATGTTTAAAATCAAAATGACAAACAGTAAACACTGGCTTACTTATGACTGCATCAGCTTTGGAAACACAGTCATCCTAATATACTGTATGAATATAGAATTATTTTTAAAAATAATTTGGAAATAAAGCTGGAAAATAATTTTGAACATGGAGATGGCTGTATACTCTGTCTTAAAGGAATTGCAGGTGGGTACAGAAGAGTCTTGTGTAGTGTCTCTCTGGACACATTGTCCTTGATACTTCTGAGCTATTTCTCCTGGGATACCTATGTATGTATTGTTTGGTTGGGGGTTTTTTATGACTAATTGTAAAATGGAAGTGTACTTTTTTTGTAACTGTGGGGTTCATGCTGAGGGAAGACTTGGTTAATAGACATGGTTTTGAGGAATAGGTGATTTATCTTAAGGGCTGGTACATACCCAAAGTGGAGTGTCATCTTTGATAAAGGTTTGGAAGATGCCTTGTCCTTTCCTGTTCTTGCAGGAAGGAACTTTATTGCATCACTCCTTACACCCATGCTTCAAGCACTAATGAAAAAAAAAAACAGCCTCACAAATGTTCGCATTGTTTGATTTGAATTGCTCGACATTTTCCTCTTTTGTTTCCTTTTTTCAAAGCAGTTTGCTGGTGTGCTGTGGGATAAAGAAAAAAGTGGGGCACTCAGATCACTAAAGGGCATTTTCAGAGATCTTTACTCTTCATTACTTTGCCCTTTATAATAAAGAATGTCAGCAAGTTTAGAAAGAAAAAAAAACTTTGCTGGTTGAGCTGACCAGTTCTGTAATTTCACTATAGCAGCTGCAGTACTGAAAATGAAAATCAAATGAGGAAGAAAGCTGTTGCCATTCAGGTTAACAGTTTTCATTGAAAGTAAAAGCCTGTGGTCTCTCTGCTGTTTTCATTTACTATTATGCTACACAAAGTGGTATTAGTGTAAATGACCACCAAAGTCCCGTTTGTGTGATGAGCAGTCCATTTCCATTTTGCTGACTGACTTAACCCTGGGAGCCTCGCTGGTGACCAGTTCTGCTTGAGGCCAGTTATATACTTCTTAAATTATTACTTGTGTTAAGGTTACACCTAGAAGTTTGGCTGTAGTTGTAAGTCAGATGGCTGTGGCTGAGTAGCAACTGATACCACACCATGTAAAAGTTTTCCCTACCCTGAGGTGTTATTTAACTTAGAAGAAAATGACTCATATTAAGTACCCACTAAAACGTATCAAAAGGGAGTTTCTGCTTTCCTCTAATCTGGCACTGATAGTTCTGGTGCTGGCTATTGAAGTTTACCTAAACCTGCTCTTTCTGAGCATAAACCTGAACTAACTTTTATCTAAAGTTACCAAAGGTAGGTAGATGTAGGGCATTGGGTGGAGCTAGGATCCTGAACTGAGCAGGAGTCCTGGTAACAAACCAAAGGCTTCACGAGCTGGTCACACATCCCTGGCAGCACAAACAGAAAGTTTGATTTGTGAAACTTGTTTTACCATGGAAAAGAAATATATATATATATATATATATATATATATATATATATATATATAAAGAAGCAATGAGGCAACATGGGTGGTTTTGCTGTTCTTGCAGCAGTGATAAACCTAAATGCAAAGCAGTTTTTTCAAAACCCAACCTCTGGCTGAAAACACACTTTGGCCACTCTGAAGCTGAAGGGAAGGCATTGCTGTGTGTTACTGGAGACTCTGTGGCCAGCCAGGGCGTCAGCGAGCTAAGAGGTATGACAAATTCATGCCAGGGAAAACAGCTCACACGCAGGCTTCGTCAACCTTGTTTTCATGGCTTTTGTGTCTTGTAAACAAGTTGTGGCAGCTGCATGTGATAAATCCCTGCGCAGAGCAAAAATAATTACAATGGGGAGGGAATCTCGATCCCGGCGTCGCTGCCTGCGTGCAGGGAGGGGGTGGTGTCTCGCTGCCTGGTGGGGGGGTTGTGGTATCCCACATGTCTCCCAGCTTGTGCCATGAGGTCAGCGTACATGGCTGTAAAACCGTTGGAGCTGCAACAGCTGGCCTCGTGCTATGGGGGAGGGAATGGGGCAAGGAGCGCTGGAAGCCGGGCTGGCTTGCACGGCTGCACCCTCCCGGGCGGTGCTGGCTCTGCTAACAGCACGATCCTGCTGCCCAGGCAGGGCGGGGGGCGTGCGATCACTTCACTGCAAAAGGGGAAGCAGGAGAAAGTCAGCAGTAACCAGGGAGAGAGAGTGTGTGGTGGGGAATCGGTTTTCCCCTTGGAGATGAGGTAAGGCTGCAGTGGGAAACCCAGCCCACAGAAGGTGCAGTGCAGCTGGGAGTCCAGGTGCACCATGACCCTGTAGAGTGTCACTTTTACACCTATGGTATTTAGGCCACTTGCAGTTAACTGTGTCCTGCCTGTCAAAGTCTGTTTTCATTTGCCATTTTTCTTCAAGCACTCGTATAGGTTTGGTTTTTTTTTTTTTTGGTAACCCTTGGAGTGCTTTATATTGTCTCTAAAACTTGTTTAGTTTTGGGTTTTTTTCTTTCTCTACTTGGCATCTTGCAATTGTCAACTTCCTTCCTGGCTTTTTCCCAGTAGGGATTACTGGCACAAATACAGCTCATGTTCACTTTTCAGGACATTACTTGTTTTAAGTCTCCTGTTCACCAACTGCCAGACTTATTACATCTCTATCCTGTTTCGCTGGTTCAGCAGGCTCTTCTCCCATGAGTTCCAGCGTTCAGACTGAAGGAGAAGAGATTAGATTAGCCACTCACTCTAGCGAAATGTCACTTAGAGCTGTTGCTGTTCCAGACATGATAATTGTACCCATGTGTGCTGTGTGCGGTTCAGTGTCTATTCCAGTCCCTGTCACGACAATGAGTGCCTGGAGTTCTGTTCACACAGAAAATCAAGTAAACCGGTGCTAGCTATGCTACAAAGTATAAGCTCAGGCTGCTTTCTCCATCTCTATTTTGCATGCACTCATGCTGACAGCTCAAAGTCCTTTTGCTCCCCTTTCCCTTTGAAACTGGTTTTATTTGCCTTTAAACTCCTCTTTCTTTCTGTCAGGTCTGGGACTACAGCTGGAAGGAATCTCAAGTCCTGCTACACAGATTTGCAAAAAGGGGGTAGCTTTCACCAACAGGTCTGCTTCACAGCCCTTTGTAGCTCTGCAGAGCTGCTTCATTGTGCAACATGAATCACAGTCCCTGAAGCTGATGCAGCCATGAATAAGTCGCATCTGCCTCCCAGCTAATCCATGTTCCACTGGATAGCAGAGTTTTTGCCAAATTCCATGTGCTTCTACTGACAAACAAGGTGTTGATCTTTCAGCTGCTTACACAATGTGTAATAAACCTGTAAAAATGCACAGAGGTAGGAGTGCTTTGAATTAGTGACTTAACTGGGGGGAGGAGAGGGGGCACAGGTGGCAGATTGTGAGTTGAATGAGTGCAGCTGACAACCATCTAACCCTGTTTATTCTTGGACAGCTTCCCTGGGACCACAGACCAGGGCTGTGGCTGCTTTCTCTAATTGCACTCTGGGCAGTGCCTGCCCTGGACACCAAGCCCTATCTCTAGGTGAGTAACAACATGACCCTCTTAGAGAGAAGAACCCTTGTCTGGGCATATATAAACCCTGCACGTGGTTTTTGTTATGAGCCTTTTGCCACATCATTTAGCTGATGATGAAGAGGATTGACCTGGCTATGGTGAGAGTGGGTCAGTCCCAGAGCTGTGGGTTTTGCAGTAGATATATCTATGTTTGCCTGGTTTCTCTGAGTCTTTCCATCTCTGCAGTGTTGCCACGCTGCTGGGGAAATAATGCCCTGGAGCTCCTCCATCAGTGACATTTCACAAGTTGGCAGGACTCTTCTTCTTTTTTGGAATATTCATTTTTATATGTAGTAGTACAGAAATAATTCCCAACTGTGAGGCTTGTAGTTTTACTAGTATGGTATTCTACAAGAGCACAGGGAATGTTTGATCCTGCCTCTGAAGTCCCTACAGCTTGATAGCTCTTTGGGAAATCATGTGTCACACACTCCATACTGGCTCCTGCTTCCTCCCCAAAACCAAACAGTCAGGGCCTAAGTGACTTCCATTAGGGATAAACAATTTGGTTTCTTTAACTGATGTGTCCTATCTAGTTTCAGCATAAACCAAGTGTTCTTCCCTATCTCAACTTTTCCTCTGGTGTTCTAGCTCTTTTGGAGGAACAAAATTGTTTTGTTTTTGTTGACTGGCAAATAAATTTTAGTGCTTTGCTGGGGGCTTTTGGCCTTTAGAAGCCTCTCCTGTAGAAGCTGTTGATGGAGAAGATAGTCTTGATCATAATTTGCCATCAGCTTATAGATTTTACCAAAATGCAATTTTGTGTGGGTATATATATCTATACCCTATACATATCCTAGTAAGGATGCCCTATGTGTATTGCTCCTGGTATTTATATTAAAAAAAACCCAAAAATCACTTGACCAATGTGAGAAGAATGTGATGACCCCGAGTTTGCTTTTATGAATTCGTATAGCTTGTCTTGGAAATTGTTCTGGATAGAAGATACATAACTGATGGTAAGGATCTCAACAGTTTTGTAATTTTCCTGAGTAAGCATTCAGCTGTTTTGCCAGAGCCTGTAATTTCACTTCCTTTTCTAGCCTGCAATGTTCTGATTGCTTGACCTTGTGTCCAATGTTTTATTTTGTTTTCTTTTGCACTTCTAGTCTCATTCCTTGTTTGAACTCTCCCTCTATCATTTCTCTCTGTTTGACTTGAAAGTGCTTACACAATATCATACATAGTCCATTTAACTAGGCTAGAGATACTTTGACTAGTTTTGTACTGTTTTGAAAGGCATCTGATCTCTGCTACTCCACTACACTAACCACAACAGCAAATCTTGCTCTGATGCAAACAGATCAACTTCTGTTCATGAGCGAAAGCACATTTTCTCTGTGTAGATAGCTCAGCTTTTTCCTAACTTCTGCTTTCTGTGTTGTGGCAGGGGTAAGGCAAAGAAAGAAGCAATTAATAATAAAATCCACTGGGTGTTTTCAAAAATGGAGGGATTATTTTTAGTTTTGAGTCAGTGGTGTTGCTGGTTTCAGCGTGCTTTCAGAGTTCTGGCTCTGCTGCCATGAACCTTCTCCTGGTGAGGTGTGAAGCAAACATTCCTCTGCCAACCTGAATGAAAAGGTTAGTTCAGGTTATTGTATTAAACACTGCTTAGGCTGTTGCTTCTGTAACTCATTCTCCGTGTTAAATTCAGCTGGCTTGCATTCAGCCAAGGTATTTCCAGTGATGTGCTGCCAGCTTTCTCCAAAGGCTCCTCAAAAGTCTTTCTTCCTTAGCTAGTGATGTGTGGAAAAAACCTCCTGTAAATATCTCGGTTTAGTGTATAGATTTGCATCTGCAAAGTACATACTGCCTGTTGTAAAACAGTCAGTCCCTCCACCGCCCTTCCCCTACCAAACCTACATTGACCCCTGCTACTGTGTCCATGGCACCTGGGGCACAGAGGAAATGTCCCAGTCACCCTCTGAAGGGAGAACGACATCCCTTACCATCTCTTTGGACCCTAGGAGGAGGTGGTGGGAATGCAGATATACAGGTCTGCATTCCCATGGGAGAGTTTGCACTCGGTCCTGCAACACCTTACTCCTTCACCTGCATGTGATCATGGGGTGCTGGTGGTCTTGGGGAGGGCAGCATGTGAAGCCCAGCTGGGTATTATACCAACAGCCAGCACCACTCTCTTGAGCTTCCTCTGATGTGGCAATCTGAGTTTAAATAAGCAAGGAGGCATGAAAGGAGGTATGGGGTCTGTGTTATTTTCTCTCATATTTACACTGATAAGCAACAGGTATTTCCGCTGTGAAAAAATTAATTTCCTTTCCTTTTGAAATGCAGTGATGCAGAAGCTCAGGTTTCCTTCCATGGGGTCAGAAGAGCAAGGAGGGCTGCACGGATCAGCTGATGCCTGTGTTGGCCAGACTCTCCCCATCTGGCAGAAGTGACTCATCGGTGGCATGACCCAGGCACTCTGTGAGGCTTGTTGAGCTCAGGGGGAGTTTGTCTTCAGATCCTCTACTTCCTTGAAGATTTGTCTTTAGTCCTTGCCTTACCCCAGCCCTCATCTGCTATCCAGCCTGGGCTGAAGTGGTCTGCCCCAGATGCCTTCCCGGTGCCAGTCCCTTGTTTTAGGGTGCGGGGAGCTGCCATTGCACATCCTCGGCTGCTGCCTCCACCTGGGGCTCATTACATGTGGCTTCCTCTCCAGCTGCCAGGGGCCTGGACAGAGAGCAGGGAAATGGCACACAAGGCGCTTGTAAAACCCTCAGCCCTGTCTGCCACTGAAGGAGGAGCTGGCTGAGCCTTCCTCCCTGCAGGACGGGCTTCCTGCCCTAGGAAATCCCCTGCTGTGAGGCAGCCCAGGAGATCCACCTTGGGGTTCTCAAACTGTGGCCAGTCAGCACTGGCTGGGTACAGAATGAGAGCTATGACCCTAATAAAACCTTTTGATTATACATGAGAAAAAAAAAATAAGTGATCCTGCCTGCTCCCTAGCTCTGTGGTTTGCCTAAACTTACTACTCTGGAATACACTGGAGTTTGATCTTTGAGAAATGATATCTAAAAAGCCCACATGTAAAAACTTAACTGTTCCAGTGATAGGATCATAATCTGCCTTTGATCCTGTAAATTGTTGAACCACAACTCTATTCGTTGCCCAAGGACTGCAGGAAATGTACACAGGGTTATGCAAATCTCTAGGAGAGGGAATGCTTCGCAGGGAGGGGGGGAAGATGGTTCTTGCCACAACTGTCAGTCTCTGGATTGCAGCTGAATAGTTTGGCAGTCCCAGTGCTCTCCTGTGTCACCCCGCTGCCAGTTCCCACGGCTCCTACCCCTCTCTGCTCACCGTCCAGTTGTGCAAGTCTGGAGCAGAGAGCTTTTTTCAGATATCCCCCTGCATGCGCTCGTGGCATTTACAGGCACAGTCTGCAAGCTCGGTCCTTCATCTGCATTTTTCTCCAAGCCACCACTGTGAGTGCAGTGTTCGTGTTTTGCCTCTAAATCCCCATGACTTTTGCCGGCTGGGGATGTTTTCATGGGGTGGGTCAATCCGATGGTAAGACACAAAGTGATTTCTTTTGGGAACCTTGAGGGGAGCTAAGCCTGCACCACAGCCCAACCAAGGCAGAACAACAGCAACAACACAACAGGGACACGGCCAGCAGATGGGGAGCTGTCAGGCAGGACTTTAATTTTGTGTAAAATGTGAATTTTCCTCTTTCCCAGACTTGCAAAAGAATAGTCAAACCCTTGTAAAGACGCAGGCTGGGTGCAGTGTGGGAGTACAGCCATCAACACCAGATTCAAAACAAGAGTGCTTGACATCCTAACCATGGCTCAGGGTAACAGATCCTGATAAAAAGTAAAAATAGAGGTCCTTCTCTGATACCTTCTCTGATCTTTCTTTTTTTTTTTTTTTTTTTTCTTTTGGTATGTAAGCTAAGTGGCATGACACTGGACTTTGGTACTTCACCCAATTTACTTTAATTTGCATGCTGAAGATAGATGTCAAAAGGGCAGGATGAGCCCACCATTGCCCAGCTGCCCTGGTAGGGCTCCCCTGGCAGGCATGCCATGGTGTTGTGCTGTACCAGGGAAGGCTGTACTGCATCCAGAGTACAGCCCAGTCTTTTCCATAAGCTGCATATACCACACAGGTTCAGGGGCTGCACACACCAGAATGTGGGGCAGTGCTGCATCAGCTGGGCAGGAGTTTGTTTTGCTGTTTCTGTTTGGTTTTTTCACCTCGGTGATAATTCTTACCCAATGCGCGATCTCTGTTCTATGTACTTTACTACTCCTTGTGATAATCAAAATCCGGCCCTGAACTTTTTCACTACAAAGGAAACAAGAACTTTGCCCTGTTGGCTATTAACAGGGTGCTCAGCAATGCCGCAGCCTTTTCTCACGTGCAAAAAACCTCCAATGTCTGTGGAAATCAGGGTTATGCTGATGACAGAACGCTTATTGTTTTTGCACCAGTGCGGCTGGAGATCAGGTACTTTGACACGGGCATGAGATTTCTGGTGTCAGACCCCTCTTAAAAAAGGAGCAGACACCCAACCAGTTGGTGGCAAAAACACTTTAAACACCAGGACCGCCAATAACGTGCTGTGTACGGCTCAAAGTGCAATTCGTGGTGGGTTCAAAGCGCTGAAACATTAACCAGACCTTGGGCCAGTGTCTGTAGTTGCCGCTGGGTGCCCACAGCATGTCTCCCGGGAGCGGGAAGTGAGGGTGGCACTGTAATTCACGCTCCGTGTGGAGAAAGGGCGCAGCGGTGTTTGCACAGCGCGGACGGAAGCGCTGGTGGCGGCCCGAGGCGTTGGGTGTGCGGCGGCGGGGCGGCAATAACAAGGTACGAGCTTCCCCGTGCGGGGAACGGGGCGAGGCCGAGAGCTTAAATCTCAGCCTGCGGCTCCTGTAAAAGGGCTCTGGTGAACGCTGCAGTGATGGTGGTGGTGGCGTGAGGCTGTCCTTCCACCTCCACTCTTTTGTTGGCAGGTATAACCTGCCTCAGGTGAAACCCCTGACTCTAGGCCTCCCCCTGACCCCTTACCCAAATGAGGTAAGGCTTGTGGGAAGAACAAATATCATTGATGAAATTGCAGGCTGCAATAGCAGGGGGAAAGGAGAATGCTAGAGCTGCTTCTGGCCCCACACCTCTGATGGTTTGGAGCTGGGTGGTGCTTTGGTGGTGTTTTCTTTTTAACAGTGATGAGTTGTCCTGGAGATCAGAGGAGATACGAGGAGCCAGAAAGCATTTCTGGGCATTCAAGTGTTGTAATCATGTTACTGCTCCCTGAGCTCAGCTGACACAGGAGACAGGTAAACACGTCCCACTGCCCGGGTAGGTGACAGTATATAAATTGTCAGAACACCCTGAGGAATAACAAGTCTTTTGCAACTTTGCCTTTGAACTCTGAAGAAGTTATGCTTGCATGATGGATGGCAACGGTGCCCAGCCATATTCTGAGGTATAGCACAGCTCCCAGCTCCCTTGCAGAGGATTTATCCTCAGCTGGGGGAGGGAGGGTACAGCAAGCTGTGCGTCAGTGCCGACTCTTGCAGCTGTAGAAACTTGTCATTTCCTTTTCCAACACCAGCACCTTCAGCAAGGCAGTTGGCCTTGGGCCAAAAGCCATTCCTGTAGAGTCTGTTCTGTTAACTTACCTGATTCCTGATGTGGGTTTCTCCACAACCACTGCCACATATCTGTGTATTGTCAATGTGGTGGCTTTGGGGGCAGCCTCTTCCATTATCAAGCATTAGTGTGAGTTTACCCGAGAGCATGTCCCCGTTCAGGGGAGCAAAGCGATGCTTTGCTCTGCTCGTGCTGAATCATTGTTACCTGGCAAGGTTTTGGGAACTGTGAGATCATATTTTATTGTAGCATATTACAGCTGCAGAAAAGGTATTGGATTCTGGGTTTCAAAAGACTAATTCTTGATCAGGATGGTAAAATATTTAGGTCTAGAACTTTGCCTTCACAGCTCTTTGTAAAGTAATTGCTCTAGTAGTAGTGGCAAAAGAAAGGACAGGCTCATTTATGGTGCATTAAATCAGACAAATCATTTCCGAAGACCACAAAACTGTAGCAGAGAGCTCTGGTGCAGGGCTCCTTCTTGGATTGTAAACACTGCAAGACAGAAACCATCAATATTTACACAGTGCTCAGCCCAGCACAGTGCAGCTTCTCTGGCTGGGCCTTTGGAGGCACTAATAGGAATATTAAATCATGCTGAATACCTCCTTGCAATATTTACAGTTTAACGATAACCACGCATGTGTGTGCTGAATACTGTGGATTGTGACCATGCAGCACCAGAAAACCTGTGATGATGCCAAGCCTCATGAAATCTTCCCCCTGCTCATCACACATGTGCTGCACCCCTTCTGATGCTCCCAATATTCATCAGAAGCAACTTAGAAGGAATGATGCAAGAGTAAGTGTGTTACTGTGTGAGCTGTCCCCAGTTGTGCCAAGGACTGTGGATTGAAAAGTCAGGGGGGGAAGAAAAAGCATTAAAAATACTACTGCTATGTTGCCCTGTGGGCTCACAGAAATGTGACACAGAGAAGAATTAGCCTTTTGCGGTTTCATGTTTCCCTGACCTTTTAAGAGAGAAAGAAAAAAACAGATCCAACTTCTGCTCCCAGTTACAATGCTGAAAGTCCAGAGCAAATGTAATACACTGGCTCCTGAGGTGCAAGAGCAGAGTTTCATGTTGTCTATTGAAAACCAGAGAGAGAGCTGAGGTGTAAAGATAATGTAAGAAAAGCTGCGTGAGTTCAAAGATAAACCTCCATCCCAGGCAAGTGTAATTATTCGTGTTTGAGTGTAATTTTGGTGTTTAAGGAGATCCATTAGACCTGCTGTGGTGGGATTTCTGCCTTGTTGTCAGTGTGAGGTAAAGCAGAAACCACGTGGCTCCTAGAGCACCATGCCCTCGAACGTGTGAGCGAGGGATGTGCCACACGGGAGGACTCCTGGCCACCAGCACTGCAGCTGACAGCCCCTGGCAGTGGCAGCTACCACTGATGCATGTGGCAGAGATGCTGTGACAGCACCTGCAATCACACCACTCGACACTTGGGAAGGCCTTGAATGGTTAGTGTTAAGCTCACACGTGCTACTTGATATGAAAACAGTTCCAGTTAAAAGTCATTTCAGAATTGTTATTTTCACTTATGCAACTGCTGATAAACAAAATCTGCTTGGATTATACTTTAATGACAAAGTCCACGTGCTTCAACAGGTTTTCTTTGTTTCATGGTTTTATTTCCCATCTTCCACTAAAGGAAATTTTTATCTCAGAGAGAGAAGATACAGGAGGTGGGCTGCTTCCTACCTGAAATCCCAGCATTGCCTGGCAGAAGCTGATAGATGTGAATCATCACAATGAATGCAATACTGCACACAAGTAGCTTTTTTTACAAACACAAGGTTGTTAAGCAAAGGATGAGAAACACGTGGAGTACACTACAGTTTGCTAATGTATGGCTGGGTTCCCAGGTTCGTGTACATTCTTGCAGACAGGCTGCAGTTGTCATGATGCTATTGCCAGGAAAGAAGTAAACAAAAGGAAACCTCTTGTCAGTTGAAGCATTAGGTTAGTAGTACAAAAGGGTACTTCATGGACTCTTTCATATCGATACACGTCATCTATTTGTCAAAGATGTTTTTCTCTTATGTGTAGTCATACAGCCTCTTTGACGTAAGTCACTGTTTTCTTGCATTTTTAAAATAACAGTAATATTTACTGTGTGGTGAATCAAGGCAATGAGCAAGATCATAGTATCCTCTTGCAGAGGATCATGACTTAAAATTCATGTGTTTTAGGCAAAGCATTTCTGGATTCATTCACTTGAAGACTGACACATGGACATGTTTCCGTTGAAGTTGCCACAGGTTTGTCATTATGTATGCCTCCACTACATTTTATAGCTGGCAATTAGTCTGGGATGAAGTCTGGTTTCTCTCCCAACACTGCAAATACAATTGTGTAACTTCACTAAAATTCCAAGCCTGGTTCTTATGCTGGATTAAAACAGCAGATAGTGAGATGAAAAGAGAAGTGACCCATTCAAACTCTTTTTTCTCACCATGACAGCTTACACCATGGAAACAGCAGCCATCTGACCTGGATTACTTTTGGGTTGTGTTTAATGCACACCACATTCCCCTACAGTTGCCACTGCTCCAATAGCATTCCCTGCCCTGTGCAGGGCCAGCTGTTGCCCAGGGGCTTGTATCTCCCTGCCCTCAGCTGGCCCCATGATACTGCCCTGTGGCTGATGCTGCCTCTGAGGTTTGTGGAAATTGTAGAATTGTGGTCATGGTGGCACTGATGCACTGGGAAGGGATGTCACATATTTAAAAACTATTTACTGAAACGTAGCCCCAAGGTGGGAAGGGATTTCCTCCTTCAGCTGTTGCTACAGGTGTGATTGTCCCACAGCATAGCAAAATGCCATCTCAGTTTTAGTGCATCATCTGTGAGCTGTCTGGCCCATATGATTTTTTCCCCTTTTGTTGTCAATTATTGACTGGAAAGATGAAGAATGACACATGCTTAAGTGCATCAGTTATCTCAATTTCCTTCCCCTTAGGCCTAGCTTAGCCAAGATTTACCAGAGCAGTCTACAAAATGAAGAATTTTCAGGTTTGGTTTTTTTTCAGGTGATAGGAATTTTCTTCTGAAGACTTACAAAAGGACTAATGCACAGTGAGTTATTATTACAACCACTTATTAAAAAAAAAAGACAAAAGAACATGCTGTAAGATAACAAATACAGCCCAACTTGTGCAATGCAGTAACTTCTCAGTGCTGCAATTATTACAAAAATACAACTTCTCAGTGCTACAATTACTACAAAAATTAGGGACGATCACAGTCCTGAATGCACACTGACAAAACCATTCCAGATTGCAACCGTGAGCACCCATAGTCAGTTCAACAGGAAAAAGTATGATATGGTATTTTAAGGACAAGACTTTGATAATTCTCTAGTTTGAAGCCAGGAATAAGTGATAGCTTGGACATTCCCACGGGGGAAATAGGCTAGTTACACTGGAATGGGTTACCCTTTGATATTCAATGTCTCAACTCCCTAGTTACCTTCTTCAAACTAAGGTGTTTGCCTCAGCACATGGTTGTTTACACAGTGACTTATCTTACCTCGGTGAGATATTTGATACCCATAAAACATCCGTCACTCTCTGTCCTGCTGCTTTTCTTTAACTCAAGGCAAGGCCCATCCCTCTTCCAAAACCTTGGACAGCTTTGAAATATGGCAGTGTTGCCGTCGGTGTAGCTCAGGGGCCATGCAGTAGTTGCTTTCTCCAGAGGCTCGGCAATACCTCAGTACTTCCCCCTCTTTGAACAGATGTGGCAAAATCCATAATTTGTTTCCATTTTGCTTGGCTGAAAATGAAGAAAAGTTCGGCACCCTGTCACGGAGATAGTTAAGTGAAAAGTCAATACAATGAAGGCCTCTGCACCAGGAGTAGCCCGTAACAGGTGGGGGCAATGTCACAGCTCAGTTTGTTTTTTAATATGGCTCTTTTTTTTTTTCCTTCTTCTTTCGTGTGTGGTTTTTTTTTCCCTCTGGGTGGAGCAGAGCTGGGGAGGTGATGATTTACCTGCCACAGCTCGGTAGATCGCAATCTGGAACTGGCAGAGTGTTAACACAATGCCCCAGCAGAGCTTTTCTGTCTCTAATTTCAATGATTATGTTGTTACTGGATCAGTGAAGAGAACCATGAAAAACACAATTACCAGGAAGCCCCGTTCCTTTGCTCGCCCCTTTGTCTCCCTGCGAATGGGGCATGTGACTCACGGAGCAATAGAGGGCCGGCTGTAATCTCACGCACTACCGAGAAGGGTGCTGTCCGCCCATGGGACCCAAGCGTGGGAAAGCCTGACTGCTGGCTGCAAGGGCCAGTCACGTCATGTTTTGCAGCTGGCATCCAAATGCATCCTGATGAATCAAGTGAGAGCAGCTACCTTCTCCTGCCACAACGGTGGCCGAGCAGCCGTGCACAAGAGGGGCTGTAAAAACCTCCCCGCATGCAGAAGCACAGGGAAGGGATGGTGTTGTGAATGAGCTTACTGTGACAGCACAGCAATGTTTTATAGGTCACTGGCATAGCATCAGACTAAAGGGAGAGGGGATGAGTATCTTTCAGCTGTGGGTGCTGGTCTCAGGTTTGCTCAGTGCGGGACCATGGCTAGTGGGCCTGACCCGACCTTGTTACGTGATGCATAGTGGGAAAAAAGAAATTCACTCACTCTCTGCACTCCAAGTCATCTATAAAGCTATGACCTCAACAACAAATACCAGTAGCAGCAGAGCAGCCAATATTTTTATCATTAATTGCTATCAAAAATGTCAGCTCAAAGTCATCAGATTTGATAGGCGATCATGCTCCAAACTGATGGCTGAAGTGAGTTATTTGCCTATTGCGTGATGCAAAAACAATGTCTTGCAGGAGAGAACAGACATTGGCAAACAAACTGACAACAAGATATACGTCTGGGGAAGGCTTCTAATTTGATCTGGAAGGAAACATTGAATATAAATAGGGAGAAAGTTTACCTGCATGAAAGGCGGTGTTGAGCCATGACTTGGACTTCCTTACTCTGCTGGAGAGCAGCATGAAACATACCTGCCATTTTACTCCCTTTGAGCTGTTTTCATTACAAAAAAGTACCACACACCTCAGAAAGTTTTCTAAGTAATAAAGCATTTTCCCCCCCATCCCTGGCGCATCCATTTATCAGTGACTAATAAACACATAAATTCTAGTATGTGAAGAAAAATCCCTTCATCTTGGTGTTAAGCAGAATTTTCCCTGCCCATGGATCTGCAGCACAAATCTTTCTGGTCTTTCTGTGCTGAGGGTCTAGGCATGGGGAGACAGTACACGGTGCAGCACTGGCACACTATAAATGTAACAACTAGGTACTACAAAGTGAATCAGGACCTGCTTAAATACTAGTATAACCATGAACAACATCATCCAGGACATGTTTCTGTGGGATTTGGTGACTATTTTTATTTCACACAGTGGGGGAAAAACTCCATCTGGAAGCAGGATTCCAGTGAAGGGAAAGTTAGCTATGGCTGCCAGGGATCTCTTTTGCCCCCAAAAATTCAGACATCATGGGACATAAGCAGAAAATGAAAGGGAACCAGTGAGGGGAAAACCAAACAGTCTTCTTGCCACTTCTTTTGAAGTCCCCAGTGTAACTCCTGGCATCTTCAGTGGGGTTTGGCTGGGTTCTGTGCAGAAGCGCCTTTGAGGATTTTGCTAAGGCTCAAGGCCTTGATCATGGCAACTTTTATGCCTGTGAGCAACTCTGTGCAGATGAACACTTCCAGGGTGCTCAGCAGGATGCTTCAGATGAGACTTTGCAGGGCTGCTCTTAAGCAATGAGAGCTTAAGAGAAACATTCTGCTTGTCATGCTTTTATCCTTGGCCACATCAAATGAAATGCCGTGGCAGTTCTGGAAGAATGAATTTGCATTGAAAACTCACAGCTCTTACAAGCAGTGCATTAATTATTTTATTAATTTACTCTTTTTTACATTATGGGAAACATTTATCTATTTACATTTTCCTGTCCACACACAAACCAGATATATAATCCTATGGAAATCCAAATCATTAAGCCATAAAAACACTCTCCTCTGTCTAAAGGCTTTCAAATTTGTGTCTTTTGTTTCAAATCAAAAACATTTTTAAAATCACATTTGGGAATGCAGGTAGGCCAGTGATTTACATTCTAATTAAAATATGCATTTGACCATTTTCCTTAAAAAAAAGACCCAACAAAAAACCCCAAAACTAAACAAAACAAACAAAAAACCCCAATAAATTCACAAAGATGCAGTTTAAATTAAAGTGATAGTGCACATCAAAGCATTAAGGGAACACCAATAAATAAACTGAAATATATTACAAATAAATTATTTCTATTTACCTTTTCAAATATTAAAAATCTTTAATCCATTTCTTCATCTTTCTTTACAAAAAGATTATGAGAATTTTATGGAAACATCTCCAAAAAATATAATAAATACCTCTTTTTTTTTTTTTTAGCTTTTGAAGCAGGAGACAAAACCAACCTTTTCTAAAATTTCCCCCAAGGAAAAAAAACCAAAAACCAATAGTTTAGTCCCAAAGTGAAACAGAATATAGGCATTTTTAATATACCTGGGCAGTTTAGACTAAAAACAAATAGTTACAAATTATACTAAAACAGATGATGGAGCAAATACACTAGCATTAGTGTTGGTAAATGAGTCAAGTGGTTAACTAGTGGCATTCTATGGGCAGAATTATTTTACTTTGTATTTTCTGGTATTGGCTGTTTTTTTAATATTTTGCTAAAAAACTAGGCAAACATTATAATAACCTCTCCAGTGCCAAATGAACTAACAAGCATTCAGCTAAGAATAAATTCATTTAAAATAGATACAAAAAATATTCTATGATATACAAATACAATTATTTGTAATGTACAAGACTAGATAGTCTTCACTTTTCTGCTTTTATAAGGGGGAACTTGCTGGATATAAATTTCTGTAGCCACTTGTCAACCAAAGTCTTAACTCATCTTTCGTAAAACGTTCACAAAACTAAGTAAGTCTGCAACACAGTTGTGAATGTGGACTCTCACCTAGGTACTGCTTTGAATACTTCAGTACAAATGAGTTCCAAATAATTAATACTTCCTATGACTATATATGCTCAAAAGTGGCAGTTGGCACTATTACATACTGCAAACACGGTGATGTTTTGTTGCTGCTAAAAGTTAAACGCAGTGTTTCAAAACTAGCAAATACACTGGTATTCAAATGCTAGAGGGTCAAACCTTTTGAAGCTCCTGTAACACCAAGCACTCTAGAGTTACACTGTATTTCTGATTACTCTAGTTAAAAGTCTTTTATATATTAAATTATTAGCCCTTATCTTGTAAACCACAGCAGTAAATATTTGTGCCCTGTTTATAAAGACATAGCTCAGATATCGATGGCTTTGAGAGGTAGCAAATTCTCTAGTGGTTTTAGTATGCTCTCATGAAAATACTTGGTGCCAGAACCTATTACCTCTCCTATTTTCTCGAATAAAATTAAATTAGCACCTGGCTATGATGTCATAGGAAAAGAAGCTGTCTGGCATGGTCTCGATGAATAGTTTTAGCAAGAGCTTAACTTTTCGATGACGATTTTCAATGCTTTTTTAAGTGCAAGCTGCAGAATTACGCCACGTGTGCAGTGGGGTTTTTTCACTGGTTGGACTGTCCCTACAGGTTGCACAGCCAGCCAGCAGTGGTGTGCAGCAAGGACTGCCACCTGTGCCTCTCCGAGGTGGGGCTGTCTCTGTGCTCACTGAGAGCAGAAAGCAGCCTGCCTTCCTCTCCCACATACCCCTGCCCTGACAGACAGGGTGAAGAGCACACAGGGAGCAGCAGAAGCATCTGGAAAACATCGCTGCAGGACTGCACACATGCTGAGGACTGCACAGCGCTCCTCTGCTCACACCAGTCCTGTCACCCAAAGCAGCCCTGTCACCCAAAGCAGCTCAGGCTAATTCTGCTGGCAGCAGCACATGCCAGTTTAGGCACGCGTGTGCGCACTCACACAGGCTCACACGCACGCACACAACTTGCTTTCAGCAACATGCCTGACGTAGCTTTCCTAATGTTGGCACAAGAGATTCCAGTAGCAGCGTGGTCGGCATCATTCCTCATCAGAGGAGCTGGAGGACAAGCCCCTGCCCCAGCCAGAGGTGGCTGGAGGGGACAGACACACAGGAGCTGACCTCTCAGGCTCCCCTCCAGCCCTATTATCTGCCATTTCCGCCCACTATTACTCAGCTACTTAGGATGCATATTTTTTGTGATTGCAAAACAATGGCAGAAGCCAGGGTAGGAAGGCTTG
Organism: Trochalopteron elliotii; assembly: GCA_024734555.1. Taxonomy (NCBI): domain Eukaryota; kingdom Metazoa; phylum Chordata; class Aves; order Passeriformes; family Leiothrichidae; genus Trochalopteron; species Trochalopteron elliotii. Next base: position 3,805,070 of record JANPWX010000099.1, on the reverse strand, counting down.
TCGTGAAAAATATGAAGTTCATACTGATCCCATAACTTGTGAAAAATAGTCTATTGTTCTTGCTCAAGTGAGTACTTTATACTATTAAGAGGAGGCTGAATTAGAAATTTACTCCTAAATATGGACGGTTTGGTGATAAGCAGTCTGAACTGTAGCATACAACCAGCTGTGGATAGAGCAAAGCAAGCCTGGCCTGGAAAAGCATCAGAGGCTCCATGTACAGTAATTCACCTACAGGTGTCCGTGTGTGGCTGCGTGGACGTATGAGATTGGATGGTCCCACCGAGATTAAGACATCAACAAAACCAAGCTTTTTTTCTTTTTTTTTCTTTTTTTTTCTTTTTTTTTTTTAACCAATATAATCCATACAATACAATACAAGAGGAATTGACAATACAGTACAATTTTAAAAATTCTTAATACTTGGACAAGAAAATCCTTCTTCTATATTATCTCTTCAACTGTCATTGCTTCTTATCTCCTTCCTTTTTACTCTTTTATTGCCTTTCAAAATAGATTATTTCCCTGGAAGATCGAATTTACAATCTTCTGCTGATTGAAATGTTTAAGTAGTGATTGATGAAATAAAAATGAGGCAGTTTGTGCAGCTGTGAGTGTGCAGGTATCATTCCACAGGATCTTTTATATCCCTCGCCATCTCACCTGTGGGATATACTTCCACTTTTTCACCTGCCAGAGCTGTGGGGTTTCTTTTCGTCCCCCCCTCCCCGCTCCCACCCCAGCTCCCTTCCCTTGTGTGACTCCTTAATTCAGGTGAAGATGTGATTTGGAGGTTAGAATAAAGTGCGCCATCTGCTTTAAAAAAAAACAGTAATAAAAAGAAGGGAATCCGAGTCATAGCTCCTTTCATCTTTTGTGAGGAAGACGGCAGAGTCCGAAAGGATCACCCTGCATGACTGAAAATACCAAAGTCCCCTACAGTTTGATATTGCTGTACACTGGGTAACAGACTAGCTTTAGGTCAACTAAAGATCGTGAGTAAGTTAAATGGAGCATCTACTGTACAGGTGTGCGGGTGTGTGGAAGTCTGAGTGCTGCGTTTATTTGTTCCAAACAGAAAAGAAAAAAGGATCGTGCTCGTTTACATGAGGCAAAGTGGCAGCATCAGTACATGTGACAAAGCATAGTGATGACATGGGCGGACCTTCAGAAAGCAAGGGTGATTAGAGGACATCTCTCGGAGGACCGACAACTACGCCACAGCAGTGGAGTTCACTGGGAGCATCAGGGCAGCTGCGTACAGAGAGAGGGGAGGGGGAGAGGAGGGACAGAGAGCGAGAGAGAGAGGAGGAGGAGGTACAAATACTTCGTGGTGACCTTGAGCAGGAGCCTAGAGGGGCAGATTATACATGAGGCTTGTCTTGCCAGAGAGAGTCCTCCTGGTTGGATCCCTTCATAGCCTGGTCTGGGCTTCGGGGATGTATATCTCAATGCTTTCGGCGCTCTCGGTAGCTGAGTTCTGGCGGACCGATGCAGCGCGCTTGGCAGCCATCAGCCGTTTCCGGGCCTCCTGACGCTGCGAGCTTTCCAGAGAGCGTTCTCGTATGAGTGGCACCTGACCTTTCGATGGCTTCTTTGGCACTGGAGGAGGGACCCTTCTCTCCTGATCAAAGCAGAAGGTTAATGGCATTATACAGCTTCTCAGGGAAAGGCGGGAAAAACTAGGATATATCAGTAGTTAGAACACACATTTTACCTAAGGTTTGTTAGCTCTTATCTGCCTTTCTGTCTTCAGTCAACTGGCTTTTGTGCTCAAGGGTTCATAAACATAGGGCAAGGGCAAAGGGGAAGGGAGGGCCGGCCGCCGTGCTACTTCTCCTCGGGGATGGTGCTGCCGGGGCCGAGGCCCCCACCACTACCTGCTTAGTGCCAGGGACTAGGAAAGACACCGACCTCCTGCCACCGGGAGGGAACGCTGCTCTCAGCAGAGCAACTCTGCAGAGCCCCAGCTCCTGGGCCACCCTCTTCTATCTGTGCACAGCGCAAGATGCTCCTGCAACATGGAGGTGCCATGGCTTTGGCGTTCCCAAATGCAGAAGGGAGCTAGCTGTCTGCAGCTGGTGCATCAGAATAAGTAGGTTTTTTTAAAAAAAACACCATATATTTATGTATCTATTTCGGAGCAGTTTAGTGACTGCTCAAAAATCCCACACTCTGGGTCTCGCTGTGCAAGCTCATACACTCTGGCCTTGTGCTAAATAGGCATGAAGCTACATTCAGCTAGAAATAGAAAATCTGGTAGGAAAAACTTAAAAACCGTTAAGAGAACATGCATTAATCATCATGGTGGCAGCTAGCTCCAGATACATGACCAACAAGGAGGGCTTTAATGTATATCCTGGTGCATGTACACACACATACACACAAAAAAAAAAAAAAAAAAGAAAAAGGAAAAAAAACCCAACCAAAAAACCAACCAAAAAAACCCAACCAAACAAACAAAAAAAACACCCCTCAGAGAGGGATCTCTCCCGCAAAAGAAAAGTGTATTCAGAACTGAATTTCAGGCATCCACAAAGACTTTGTCAAGTTAATTAGATTGTCTTTTAAGTTACATCCCCTTCCAACTGTGAACACGGTCTCTGAGTGAAGGGATTTTATCACACTACAAAGGTCCCATTCTGCCCTTTCGTTTTCTCTCATGCTGCTCACAACAGCTTCCATGGCTCAAAATATAAAGGTGCTTAGTTACACTTATTCATACTTTGCTTTTTCTCTCCGTCCAAGGATTAATCTATGCTGCTTAAAAAGGGCCCAGTGGCAAAGGCCAAAGACAAATATCAATTCCACAGAAAGTTTTTTCTTCCTTTTTTTTTAATCCTTTTTAAGAAAGGAGATGATCTGTTTCATCTAAAATCATAGACAAATGCTGTTGAAACAGGAACACAGTGTAATTCTTTAAAATCTTTACCTTCCTACTGTAGGTCCCTTTCTTCAGCACTACTTAACTTCCTTTAAACCGTTATAGTCTTCTTTTTGTTGGAAACTCTTTGAAATGTTTTTCAGAAGCAAAGAAAAGGCACATTTTTTTTTCAAGGAAAGCTCTCATTTCTTACTGCTGCAATTGCAAACACTCAGCCTACCCACTTTACTGTACAAGCTAATGAAAGATCATATACCAGCATTTCTGTGCATGCATGTTTGGCAGTTTTAACTTCCTTTTCTGATAGATACTGGAAAAAAAAAGAAGATAAGAAAATGACTTGCCTTCAGTACCTTGGGCTAGGAAAACACATTCCCATTCATTCCCCTAAAAACACACTAGGTGTGCACAAATGGTGTGAACATGGCACTCCTAAGTCAGGAATGAGTACTTAGTCTTGATTGGAGGAGGAGGAATAGTGCTACCAGCACTGCCTGTACAAGCTTCCTGCTGCAAGATTAACGGGGTTTGATATTATTATGGTTATTTGTCCAAAAGAAAACACCACTTCGGTCATTGGCAGCCAGCTGACCATAAATTGGGATAGCCAGGACTCCTGTCTGAGCCACTGTACCTGCAAGTTGTGCTCCCCCTCCTTCTGGTGACCCTACCTGTTGGCTGTGTTCATTGCTACCAGACCAGTCACAGAGGAAATTCAGCCATCAAATTACATACCTACAGGAGCGCGACATTAGAGCGTTGGTTCCTCTAGGAATGGATCTGTGCTCTAAGGATTTTCTGAAACATTTGTGTATTTTGGCTCACCCAAGTGCTGTTTGTCTCGAGGTGGATAGTGAGGAGAAAAAAAAAAAGGCGATGGTGCCAAATGAGAATGTAAAGTGAAATGTGACTCACACTTGGAGATGAGGCAGTTTTTCATGGTGACAGAAGACAACTACGTTTACAAAAAAAAAAAAAAAGAAAAACCCCACCAAAGCTCCCGATGATTTTTAGGCTACCTTAGGTAAACAACAATACCAGGAAAATGAATGTGTTTGTGAAATCACCCATTTTTAAAAAGCCCAAAATAAATAAAAAACAAACAAATGGACAAAAAAAGAGTAGTTTTTTCATGTAACATTTTGGAAGGCATATTTTTGATATTGCTGTTTGTAATCTGGCTACCAAAGTCAGCGATGGTTACAGTACTTCCCTAGTTTTTTCAGTAACACAACCTAGAACTCTTGCTGTATGCAATAATATGAACCGTAAATGTGATTTATTTAATTGTAAGAATCAATATATAAGGCAGTTCCTTCCAACGATTGATCGTCTAATATGATTAAATGTAAAGCTTAACAAAGTACCACATTCCCATTATCCAATTCACAAAGACAGATTTGGTTTAAAAATATGCCTGAAACATATTACAGATAATAGCCCAGATGATTATTATGTAAACATTGTTATTACAATGAAATTAATTTGATATGAGCTTCATTTCACATTTTTAACGTCAACGCTGTAACACAGAGGCCTATTTAATTTGTCCAGTATTTGTGCAGGGTTTTAAATGAAGCATACAAAATCTACAGTGTTCTACCTTCTTGTCATGAGGATCCATCTGTTTCCAATTATTGGCCTTTAACTGATGAAGTTCATCAAATTTCATACTAATATTTTCTATGGATAACTGCAGCATATCCCAAAACCCTGCTAAATCCTGGGAGGTCGGCCGTGGATGTGCATTAGGATTCTGTACAACAGAAGAAAAAAACATGTTGGCTTTAGTACTTCTGAATGTAAAGTATTCATGCAAACGGTCACAAATCTTGCTAGCAAAGCAGTTTGAGCAGGTCCAAGTACTGGGTAAGACCCACAGAGAGGAGCAAAGCAAAGCATTACTTACTGGAGAAATCTGGCTCAGCGTTGAGCTGCTCTGCCCTGCCAACACCCACTCACCAAAAGCAGCAGGTACTCCCCACACACTAAAGGTAAAGGGCCCTCATGGCAGGTCCCCTGTGGCAGGATCTGCCTAGGGATGGATACTCCTGGGCACAACTGGTGGCAATCCTATCTGCACTGAAATGAATTACCAGCCTCCTCTTCACCTTCATGAGGAAGGATTCCTCACCATGCTCACACTTGTAAAAAAGAGTGATACCTGTGCAAATGTACATTTCCTTCATGTGCAAATAGTGATATACCAATGTGTGAACACCTTTTCTGTACTCTGAGAATGTAAGGTTTACAAAAATACACTTTACTCTTACACACCTTTTTCTTTTTTTGTTTGTTTGTCAAGAACAACTTTGCAGGGTGAAAAGCTCAGAAGACTACATGCAGAAGCACAGTAAACCCATTTATACATGCAGATTTCTGGGAAGAATGAAACTGGGACACAGGTGGGGAGCATTGCTTTGTGTGTGCAAACTTATCAGCCCAAGAGCATTGCTCAGAAGGGCACATCTGGACAGTCAGCATCTTCAGCACAGCTTGGGCCAGACCCAAGAAATCCTGTCCTTCCTTCTGTCCCTTCAGTGCACCCCAGCTCTGAACACTTCTTGCATGCAGTGGGTGTACACGAAACCATCCCTGCTCCGCTGGCAAGGCTTGTATGAAGGAAGGCTTTCTACAATATATGTCTCCATAAGCTGGTTCCCAGCTGAAACTCTAATTAAAATGAGATGTTGCATACACTCACTTTCAAGTGTGTTTTTTCATAAATGCTGAGAAGTCCCTACACCAGTCAGCAAGGTTTTGTGGGTGCTGTGGCCTTGTCAGACTACACTGATATATTGTTATTAATTTTGTTGTTAATAAATTACTAGTAGCACCTTGCATGATGTTTTACGTGGCTCAAGTTTTACTTTGCCTTTAGTTTTCTTCCTCTTCAGAAGCAATAAACCCAAAAGAGTCAGTTGGTTGCCTTATGAAATTTCTATTCGTGCTTTTCACAGTCCTACTGACAAAGGATTTTGGTAGGATGATTATACCATGAAAGGTGCAATTATTGAAAACAATAAAGGGTGTATTTTTAGAATCATAAGGAGACCAGAGATTACACTTTGATTCCTAGTTTTTCAGTGCTTGACACTAGCAGGTTGCCCAGTTGTGGGCTGTTATTTGCAAAGATGTGCAATCAGAAGGCTTTTCCAGTTTTTATATTAAGAATTGGAAGTCTTATTAAGACAGAGCCAATTTCTGTTGCATTTGTCCACTGAGGCAGATCTTAGTCTGGAGCTTGTTTCCCAGGAACACCTGGGAAAGCCCAACTCAGGGGATTTCTGATTCACCCTCAAAGACCTTAGGGTGTTTTACCCATACACGTGCTCATGAACTAGAGAGTCAAGGCACAGATCCTTGCTCTTCTGAAGTCAGTAGCGGAGCCTCAGTGATAGTTCTCCCAAAGCTTTTTGCTTTTATTTTAAGGCTCTCAAGCTACTGTAAAACTCACGCTGACTCTGACAAGTTTGAGTTACTCCCAAATTCATACCAAGGCCTTTACCCGAAAAACTGCCATGTTAGTCAGAAAATCAGTTTAGTTTATGTAGGATTATTCACAGGGTTAGTAAAAGGGGCACATTAGTATCTAGCAGAAAAATTACATACCAGGTTTTCTTCACAAAGTTCTCTGAACTGGTAAAATTTCTGAGCCATGAGAAGCTGGGCACTGCCCACTGCAGTTCGAATTTTCCCTAGAACTGAGAGAAAAAGACAGTAAGTCACAATGCTTTCTTTGCTGCAGGCAACTAAAAGCCAATAAAAAGAGAGGAGAAAGCTGTGCAGCAGTTAGCTCTGGCTTTCAAAAGGTATGTTATCTTGCAGTCACAAAAAGAGAAAAGTTCATAAATCTAAGGTCAGATCTCCATGAGGCAAAAAATATGTAAAAGGTTGCTGGATCTTACTCTCATTCCTCCAGTGAGACCAGTTGTAACCAGTTGTTATGACAGTGTAAACGTGGCTAATCAAAAGCTTCTGCAGGCTGTATAGAAAGCTCACCAGAAATGTCACCACTCGTATCACTGTGACCCAGGCCCAGGCTTGGAATACAAATACAGCTCCCTGCACAAGGACATGCAGCTCTCAAATCCTGTTTGCTTCTCCACCTCACACCTTATTTTCAGGTGTAGCTGAGTGTTAATCGATCAGAGCCCCAGAAAGGGGAAGATTATTTTAGTGCAGGCCAATGAATCTCATCTGCACCCTCTGAGTACTTTCCATGAGCACAATGCAAAGGCTGCTTCTGCCTTTGCATTTCAACGCCCAGGAGTACTTCAGGGAGCAATCGCACCCTGGCCTCTCCTCCTTGCTGGTGGCTTGGAGGGAGGTCCTAGCGCAGCTGGCTGAGGACTCCTTTGTACAGACAGCTGGGCACTTATTGCCCCTTTGGACTGACTGAGTGCTGTGAAGGGCTGCAGTGAACCAGAAGACAGCCCATAGTAAATGCCTCTGAATAAAGCAGGAGCTCACACTGTTTTGGTTGCATTCAACCTCACTCAGACACTGGGATTTTACTGCTGCCAGGGGTAGTTGGGAATGCACTGCCCAAAACCGAGGCATAGGCTGGTGCATTCAGAGATTCCCTGGGGAGTTCTGGTCCAGGGGGAGACTCTGTGTGTGCACCTATACATGTGTGTGTGTGTACCTTTGTGTGTGTGAAAAAAGAAGCAAGAATGCAGAAACACAGCGGAAAGGCAGACATGGCCTCAGCTGGCAGTAAGACAGTGAATCCAGAAAACAGACTGTGATTTTAGGGACTGTTAAGTGAAATAATTGATGCTGTGAGCAAGAAAGCAGCTTGCTTTCTTGTTTCTTTTTTGTTCAAGATTTCCAGTGCTCAGAAAAAACCCCAAAACTGTCTTTAAGAAACAGGTTGGCATGACAGATTTATCTGTCTCCTTCATTAATTTTCCATCTCAGCTGAAACAACTTATCCCCAGTTTTCTGGTTAACAAGAGATAAATAAATAATTTAAATTAATTTTTTAAGCATTACCAGTTCCTTAATGAAAAACATGAATGGCAGCCACTGTGTCACAGTTCTCACTATAATTTCTACTCAGAGATCTTTGTATTGTCCCAGCCCTCAAATAGACACAGCAACTTTTCTGAGACAAATTTATGGCCTAGATATATGAGACAGGTGAAGGAGGAACAGGAAAAACAAAGAGATGAAGTGGCCAGCTCAAGGTGAGTGAACTGCTGGCAGAACCTGGAAGAGATACTAGTCCTCAGCTGCCATCTTCTGCACCATCCCTTGGGCACAGTCACTTTTTGCATAAAACGTAAGACAGCATTAACAGAGCTCCCCTGGGAAAATACTACTAAATATTTTGATTTACCACAATGAAAAATAAATAAACAAACACACACACATACATACATAAATACATGCAATCTTGCCATAACCCCTTTTAACAAGATTTTTAGCATTTTATTGGTCCTGTGTCTGGCTGCAGTGCTGGCTACCAGAATGCCACTCCAAGGGTTTGAGTAGCCACATGCTAAGCAGACTGGCACAAATACTCATGATAAACTGAAACTCGATACACAGTAGTATGAAATCTGTGTTTTCCTCCTTCAAGGCAAATGGTTTTTCCTCTACCAGCCTCAAAGCTCACTTCTTAAGGCTGTTGAAGGAAAAGTGGGATGTGGAGTTCATTTATACTTCAGGCATACAAAGGGGGGGAAAAAAGGGGAGGGAAGAGAGAGTCTTTTCACATTTTTTTCAGAACCTATAGGAGAGAGCTCTGTGAACACACACAGAGCCCAGACTTTCATTTTGTTCCCAGAACTCAACTCAGCACTGCCAGGAAATAGCCGTGAGCTGGAAGATTCACTAAGCAGAATATTTTCAGCATATTGCGCAGGGAGTTTTGCACACAACTCTCATTATTGTTAGCAAGGCTTGCGTGTCTAATTCTATGCGCACAGTGCTGAAAATGGACCCCTTGGTGTGTCTAGTCATTTATGCAACCCAATATGCAAACCACTCAACTGAAAGGACTTTTCAATAGTAGGAGGAGCTACTCAGAGAGCTTTCATGTGGTTCCCATTGTTATGAAAACTCTTCCCACTGAGTATATTTGGGAACAGCTGCCTCATCTGGAGCTCGGCCACTCTGATGCTTCCCAAGACTTGAGAAGGGGAGAAAAAAAGTCTCTCAATTTCTTGGGATTAAAAAAAAAAAAGAGAGAGAGAGATGGGGTGGGTTTTTCCGGGAAATCTGCACCAAATGAGTTTGAAATCACATCCCATGCACGAAGAAATGTATATGCAACTTGTTGATGATGGATGGGAATGTGCCCCTTTCTTTTAGGGAAGAAGAGCTTAATATTCAGAGATCTCTGCAGAGGGAAAAGGAAGTCCTTGTGCTTGGCTGCCTAGTGACTGGCTATTTGCCTGAAAACCATCATCCCAGCTGACTGCGGGATGCATGCTGATGCTGTTCTCTATTGTTGCCACTTCTGCTGTAGCTCTGGGTGTATCTAGTCAAGTGTCACTGATTCCTCACCCCTCAAAAGCAAGAGGTCTGTTAATGTGCAACTCGTCAACAACCAACTCTGTCACGGAAGTTAGGGGGGGAAAAAGACAAAACACAAAGCGTGCAAAAAACTGAAAGGAATGTCTCCAGAAGACACAAAGCCTTATCAATAGCCTAAGTTTTGTTTCCAAACCCACGTTGCTTTTAGTGTTTCAAGGCACAGTGCTCATTTTGCTTATTCAGTCAAAATCTCTGGTGCCCAACAGAAAGGCCAAGGAGTAGTGAAAAATCAAAGGCAAAAATAGACCAATATAGATTTTCTTAGAAGAAAAGCCTACAAGGTTTGAAGCCAAATACCAAGAAAATAAATGGAATTGCAAAGATAATACTCAAAACCAATCAGAAAAGAATCAGAGAAATCTTTAACAGCAAGAGAGATGGGGTACAGGAGGAAAAACACATAAACATTCAAATTGATGTGTTCAGCTAATAGGATACAAAGAAAACATATAAAACCCAGCAACAAAAAATCTCAACCCATCAAGATGCAATCATAATGGATTTAAACACCTATATAATGTTATTCCTATCTGCTTTCTGTTCCATACAGGGCTATACAGCACACTCAGCACTGTTGTATCTGAATGCCTTCCAGTAATGCATTAAGCAACATTATTAACATCCATCATATGCTTTGATGTCAGCCCTTCCCCAGAGGGAGAAGTGTGTGTACTGGAGTGTTTTGTTTTTATAGTTTGATTTTTTTCCTTTTTTTTCCCCCTCCCTTCTTGCTTTGACCTATCTTCCTCGTAAATCCAGTTCTCTCCTGTGACATTTTTTAAGACATGGACAATTATGTCTATTCTTGATGAACTTACAGCTATTTTGATGGAATTCAGCTACTGTGGAATGCCTCCTCACTATTACTGCTCTTATCTAGGAATCACAAAATATTATTCTAGGACAGACACATGATAGTGACTATCCTTGTGTCTTTAACTCCCCAACATGCTCTTCTTTTAAAATATTCTTGAAAATAGACTTGGACTATATGCTGTTCAAGCAGTAAGTTCTTTCTTCTCCTGGTTCTAAGAATTGCATAGGACCTGTTTTGAAATTGTAGAGCTCCATGTATTTCCCTCCTCCATGTCTTCATCGGAAAAGAAATAGGAAAACAACAAAATAAAAGAATTGTGAACACATGCCAAAAAATAGTTACTGTCATCTGCTCTAACTAGGAAGGTGACTGCGTGTGTAACAAGGATATCAAAATACAAGAAAATAACAAAACACACCTGAAGTGATCTGAAAAGTCATCACATAGAAGCCAGGGGAGTTTTGAGAAGGGGCAACATTATTTGGCCTTAAAACCCCAACTGATGTATTTGCATTTGAACTTTGACAGGCCCCGGGGTCTAACAAGTGACAAAGGAGGCACTTTAGGACTCCGACTATCAAATGCCCTTAATGTGAAAACACCTGGTTGACAGGCAGGGCCCAAGCTAGGGAACAGAATACCAGGGACTTGCTCATTGCCCCAGGAGCAAGTGGCAGGAACAATAGCTGAAATTACAGGGACACAGCCTGACATTTGCGTTGCAGATGTTGGCTGGGCATGATGCATATGAAGCAATCCTGCCACAGAGCTGTCACAATCCATTTCCAAGCCAGGATGGACCAGCATTTTAGCCTATTCATGTTGACAGACCTACATTTAAATAACGCCAAGCATGACAAAAGCCAGGAAATTCAAAGTTAAAGCTACTGCTCAGGTCTTAAGCTCAGCTGTTAAGGAGAAAACAGCCAAATGGAACAAACTAGGAAAGGAGCAGTCTTTTCTTTGAGTCACATATGCTTACAGGAGTGATCTCATTGAAATTAATAGGGCTGTCTGCATGAGCAAATGCTGTTCATTTGGATTAAAGCGGTTTCCATGTGTTCTCTGACTTACTTGGCTTTTATTAGCACATTTAATGTTTTTTTCCCTAACTAGATCATTTCCTTGCTTGTGGATTTCACTTTTTGCCTTGCTAGCCTCTGGGCACTGGTAGGGCTTTCCTTGCTGGCTTTCCTTTGAGAAACCCTCGTGTATGGAGAAGTCCCTTCTGGGGACAAAAGAAAACCAGAACAAGAAAAGGATGAATTGGGCATGTGGCCAGAGGCACGTAGCCAGGGGGATTCCAGCAGGACTCGGCCACATGTCAGGCTGGTGACCATCTCTCTGCACGGCTGCCCCAGCCCACTGCAGGATGAGGCTCTCACTCCTCTGAGCGGCAGAGACCAGGATTGCTTGGAGAATCCCTGCAGAGGAATGGCAAATGGTTTTCCGTACTTAGGGCTGAGAGTGAACTCATGGGTCTTTTTCTTTCTTTTGCTATGCACAACTATTATGAAAAATGTACCTTTTCCTAAACTTTTTTCTCTCATGTCTAACCTTTACTTTTTATGTTTTCTTTTGAAACAATCAAAACAAATCAAAACAGCAGACAGTGTGCAAGCATTGCATAATTTGTCAGAACTGTATGAATTTGTAGAGCTCTGGGCACTGAGGTTCCTGCAGATTTGAGGTCAACCTTTAGCCCAGAGGGCTACCATATACACACAAGAGAGTTATAATGACATGTCTTGTGAGAGCTTTGGTTTTCTGTTTTAGTTTTTACTTGATTGGCCTGGCTTGTCTCGCCACTAAACCCACATTACACCTGACTTGTGGTGAATCAAGCCTGCTGTTTGCTTCCGATGGTTATCTTTACACCAAAGCCACAGTATAACCCCATGTGAAAGAGAAACTTCTGGAGGGGGGGCAGGGGGAGGCAAAATGAAGCTTTCTCGTTCTTCCAAGCAGGACAATGCTCCATGTGAAATACAAACAACAGCAAAAAACCTATCCAAAGACAGGCCAAGGCCGTAGGAGGATGTTCCTGTGCCCACAGCTGCTGGGAAAAAAACGTGGTCACAGCCCTGCAGAGAGCCAGGTCTGATGCTGCTGATTTTGTATGTAAATGGTGACAACAGAGGCCTGAGCCAACAGCCACCAACAACTGTGGTGAGGCTCTGACTATTTGAAATTTTGTAGGGGAGAGGTAGGAGGAGCAAGCAGATGGTTGAGGGGAAAACAACAAAAAAAGTCAACAGTTGACTTTACTTGAGGCCTGATCCAAAGCGTCAATCAACTCTCACAAGGTGTTTAGCCTCAGATGTGTAACATCTTTTCTTTTTTTTTGTGAGGGCCCTAGGGTTTGCAGCCAACTTCCCTGTAACTGCAAAATACACTGAAATCGTATTGAGTATGCTAGCTTGAAGTGTGAGTGGTGTTCATCTGCCTGTCACACATGCTGCGGCTTTATCAGAAAATGATTTCAGATAAAACCAGAATATACTATACAATAAATAATTCATGGTGGAAGGGAAGCCACATTTCTCTCTATATTGGCATTTCATCGTGCAGCCGCTGAACCACAGCTTGTTTTTATACAGAGCAGCAGACTCCATTTCCCAGCTAGAAACATTCAATCCCATCTGGTAGATTCATTCCCAGCTAGATAATACCCCACGTATCTATGTAACATACAAGCTACTGTCAAACAGCAGCGAGCCGTCTCCCCGGGACAGCTGTTCCGCACAAGGGCCGCTTTGTCTGCGGGAAGCGCGGATCGTTTTACGTGGAGCGCCGGGGGGATGAGCCCTCTGTCAGCTGCCATGGCATCGAGAAAACCTCGCTCATCACACGTTCTCGTTATTTTGTTATCTGGCCAAACACATGCTGGGGATGTCAGGTTGGAAACAAAGGACGCATTCCCTGCCCTGGTTATGTTTCGTTAGGGAAAGCAAAGCAAACGCACCTCTTCTCCTCCTTTCCTGTCGCTCTTTAAAGTTTATAGATGTATGAAAAAGATGTTTTTCGGGGCAGGGTTTGTAACAACCAGGCTTTTGTTTCTGGCACTGCTGAGCAGGCAGAGTGGCCCCGGCCATATGCTTTTCCTTGGCACCAGGTAGAGCGGGACATGCTGAGCTGCAGCAGAAAGCCCTGTGCAGCCTCTGTGGGAGGCAGCTGCCACGTGCCACAGGAGCTGACAGTGTCATGCAGAAATAAGGACTGCAACAGTGGCTACCAAACCCAGGTGACCCTTTTCCTCCTGCCCTTTCCAGTGATCACAACAAGCGCCGGGACACATGGCAGGTGTGCTGTGAGGAGGTGTTGGGAATAGCCAGCCAAACCATTCCTCTTTCTTCCCCACTGATTGCTCAAAGAGCCTTTTAAAACTGTCTTATATCAAAGACACCAAGACATTGAGAGACAATTCTGTACAGATATGCGTTTTCTGCATCTGTCAGCCTCTTAAAATTCACTTCATGTTCTTTTCCTACTACTTTATTGGTGCACCAACTACCTTGGTGCACAAATAAAATATTTATAGATTTTTCCAGTATTATCAGTTCATAGAATGACAGAATAGTTTGGGTTAGAGGACCTTTAAAAATTATCTAGTTTCAGCCCCACTGCCATGGGCAAGGACACCTTCCACTAGACCAGGTTGCCCAAAGCTCATCCACCTGGCCTTGAACCCTTCCAGTAATGGGACATCCACAGCTTCCCTAGGCAACACCATTCCAGTGCCTTGCCACCCTCATCATAGAATATGTTTTCCTTATGTCCAGTCTAAGTTGTTATGACTTATAAAAGTTGTGCGTTTCCTGTTTGTTATGTGCTCACACTCCTTTTTCAATCTAAAATCTCATCGTTCATGAGGTTTATTTCTTCATACTACAGAAACAACTGAAACCCTTTTATTCTGATACATGTTCAAAGAGACTTTTGAATGCTTTGAAAATTAAAAATTAAAATGAGATTCAAAAATCCTAGAACTTGGGCAATCTGGATCTGCTACATATAAGGTCAAATCTTCCATATATTTTCTTCAGAAGAAATTGTTAGCCTATTATACAACATAAGTTTTGCAGAAACATAAAATCTTTACATATCTTAAAAATCATGTTATCTTATACTTGCCATTAAAATCAATTTCCAGTTGCTTACAGTTTTGTCTAACTTTGACTATCTAGATCATACCTTTTCATTCACTGGGTTGAATGGAAATTTCCAGCAGAAACAGCTTATGCATTTCTAAGAATTTTTTTTCCAGTGTTAATTTCTTTCCTTTCATAAATCAAAACCTTTACATTTCAAAATAATTCAAACTTCTCGCTTCTTGAGAGGAAAGGTTAAAAATTTTTAAGAAGCAATTTCTGGAGCTGAAGTAGTAGTCCTTGCTTTGGTAGAAGCTAATTTGTGGGTTGGAAAAATATTACTTGTATATCCAGGAAAATATGCTTAGGTGTGCCTAAATTATATAAAACTGAATCCTCTATAAGCAGCTGCTCCATAGTGTTTCCCAGAAGCTCACTTCTAAAATTTGAAACAGCTTTATTTGCAAGGAGGATGTTCGTAAGCTCACAGATTTACCTCCCTCTAAAGTTGACAGCTAGCAATAGTACTGTTCCTTGTAAGAGAAATAAATGGAAAAAAACCCTTCCATTTTTACTGGAAGAAAAAATTTGGGATTGGGAAACACATGCTCAGCCCTTCTACCCTAATTAGAGTGAACGAATAAGATGTGAACTACTCAACCCTCAACCCTTCTGAGTAATGAAAGTTTACTAGACAATCCTATTACCTTACAGGTAGGTAAATATTGCTGACAGTGGTGACAACTGAGATGTAGTTTGCATGTGTGTGTTTTTTTATCACACAATATGAAGAGCTTGTTTTATTGGGACAGTCAAAACAAATGAGAACTGCAAGGGAGATGTAGGGAGGCTGGAGAGGGGAAGAGAGGGAGAGAAGACAATTTGGAAGCTTAACTGAAATCTCTTCCAGTAGGAAGAAACATCTAAATACTCTTATGCCAATCACCATCTGAAAAGGCAACTGAAATATTAATTTAATTTAAAGGAACTACAATCTGTTAAAGTATATTCTAAGGTTATGAGAAGTGATTTCAAATAGAAGAGTTAAGAAACATTAATACTACAAGATCCCTAACCACACTCTCCTAATTATCCGTTGAACTATGCAATCCCAAAAGCTAATACCACTGGAGTTTCAGAAGCGCCGAGCATTTGCATTCCCTGTCAGCTTTAATAAGGATTATTATATACACACATACAGTCCTTTTGAGAATCACGACCATAGCTTCATTAACTAAGTAGGAAAGGGCACAATACAGAATTCACTGGAGTGAATTTGACCTATATTAAATATTTCTTTGCAGTTGCAATATTATTGTGTGTGGTTACTTACTGTCCTCAGGTAAGTTGTTTTCACGTTCTTCTCTCTCCATCTGTTGGCACCAACCCTCCATACGATCTCTCTCTGCCTGAAGTAGCTTCAGAAACCAGTGGCCATCTCGTGGGCACACTGACCTTTGAACAGCTTCCAGAGGATCTTCAGTAATAGAGTCAATCCATGGGTCAGGAGGAGGTAAAATTGATGGATCAAAATCTGTCTCAAAGTCATCATCCACTGCACATGCATGGTAATGGTTTCCTGACCCTTGTATGCTAACGGTAGAGGTGCTTGCATCTCGGGAAAACTGTCTTGATATTTGTCCAGAACATGTATTGTCCTCTTGAGGGTCGATTATTTCAAAGTTCTCATGGAAATCCATGTCTGCTTGCACAGCTGTTGTTACACTATTAGATCGTGTAAACCTGCGAAAGCTTTGAGGAGCACAAACAGAAAACGTTTAGAAAGATTTTTCTAGGTAACTTGGTATGGAAGGTCTTACTAAGATTCTGCCACTCTTCCTAAGACTGGCAGTCACACCTCTCAGTGCTACACTAAGGTGTTTTTTTCTTGAAATGATCAGCATAAGATTTTTTTCTCATTGCAGGCAAACAAACAAGCACTTTTTCCATGCAAGCTCACTGTTTATTGAGACAAGGACCTCTAATTGTTATGTGGTTTAACAAAGCCAGAGGCCAGCCCAAGAGAGAGATAACAGTGCCAGTAGCTCAGGATTTTAGGTTACTGATTAATGAGAAGTTAAAGGGGCCCAATTTTCAGTGGTTTATCTTCCAATTTTTAAAATCCACACCCCTTTGAAGTGTGAGATGTGAAAACACATCCAAACTCACAAGCCACATTTAAAAAACACACATGTGAGATCAGTAAGATACTAATACCAATGAGTCTACTATGTAAGTAATATTATACGTTCCATTTATACAAAAAACATACTTTTAACTCAGATAAATATTTTTATTGCTTCTTCATAATTACTCTTCATACTTATAAATCTGCCATCTCTCACAATTTTAGTGCCCATTGCCAGTGTCCAGACATTCTATTTTTCACATTCAAGCTTGAGTTTCAGAATGGTCTCTCTTTTTCACCAAAGCTAGTATTCTGCCTGTCTGTGTTACCCTCACTGTGATGGCTGCTCTCTTGTAGGCAGCCTCCTCTCACCTTGCAGAGTTCCTGTGTTGGGGCATCTGAGGGCTGAGAACAACCCTGGGCAAAGGCAAGAGCAGGGGAGAGAGGAGATTTTGGGCTTTGGGTTGGGGTGGGTTTTTCTTTATGCAAACAGCACTTCAAATTCTGCAGTCCAAGGCATCTGATGTGAAAAGGCTGAGGAGCACAAAGAAGTACAAGGAGTAAAAGACAACTAATGTTGCAGGGGGTGGTAATGAGAGCCCATTTGATCCGCAGTGAATTGTGGAGGGCATGAGAAGAAAACAAGTGAGGCAGACTGCTGTCTTGCCCCATGATGAAAAAGAAGGTAGAACCATAAAGTACTTAACATAGATGTTTCTTAAATCAGTTAGATTTAGGGTTCAGAATTAACAGTTTTGAACTGAATAGGGACAGATTCCCATCTCCTTTTCTTACAAATCCAGTATGCCTGTGCACTCATGCAGCCAGTAGTTAGTCTTCAATTTGTTCTCAATCTCACATTTACACTTGAAACTAGTGTTAGGACCCATTTCTCTGTGATATTTTGCCCTTGTCAGTTCTGTTTTTAGTTTGTGCTCAAGCAGCAGTGAAAATGCTGAAGAGATGGTGGAACTGGATGCTTGGTGCTATTTCACTTCCTTTCACTTATATTCCACCTTCCACTGAAGAGCAATAGCCAATTAGACAAGTACAACTGACAGCAAAATTTCATCAAGTATATTTAGTCTGCAGCTGGTGAGGGAGCAGATGGAAGGATGCTGAGGGGAAATTTAATGTCCTATATACCTGGTGCATCCAGATAGCTCAGGAGGACTGCAGCAGACTTCAAGGAGGATTGTAATAGGTCCTGCTGATAGAGGAAATTAATGTCTGTTGATCTGGGGCTTTGAGTGGAGCAAAGCAAAGCATAACGGGAGTTGAGAAAGGTCCTCCTCTAAAAAAAAACAACCAAAAAAAACCCCCCAACCAAACAAAAAAACCCAACCCCGCCCAATTCCTCTGTAGAAGAAGGCTCAAATTAGCATCTCAGCTATACCAGTCCCAGGAAAATTTTAATAATAGATTGTGTACGTATTTTTTTATAATAATCACAAGCATTTTAACGTAGTGCCGGCTGCTTGCAGTTATTTTGAAATAGACATTGTTAAATGATACAAAAGTCATGGTTATGCCACTGTAATTGTGCATGATATGCACCAGCAAATTGAAAAATAAAGAGTGCATGGAATTCTTCAGCTTGGTAGTATTTATCCTTTGGAAAGCAGAGAAAAGCATTTTGTTATGGACTGATACAGCAGAAAAAGTTAGAAAGGGAGGACAAAGGTCACTGGGGAGATGGAATCCCTTCCATAGGAGAAAAGGTTTAGAAAACAGATGGCTGAGGAGGACTATAAGAGATCTATAAAATCCTGACTAAGGGATATTTCACCATTTCTCTGAGTGCAATAACTGTACTTCTTCACAGAATGTGTAATTAAATTGCCACAGAATCCTGGAATAAGCAAAGGTAAAAATAGGTTCAAAGAGAACTTGATCAAATTCACAGGAAGAGCCATTACACGTATTCATATTTGGCTTAGGAAGCCCCTGAACAACAGAATACTAAATTGGGAATGTCTACTGGGAGAAGTAGTGCTTAGTTCACACACTTTATACTTTACACACACTCCTTTATACTTTTCCTAAATATCTGCTATGGGCCCCTGGCAGAGAAAAGCTGCCATACTAGTATTAGTGATTAGAAAGACACTAGCATTAGGCTGACATTACAGTGAAAATCTATGGGTCCAATCCATGACAGTTTTTTTAGAAATTGCTTTAATTTGACCACCAACCTGACAATCCCTTATCTGCACTGAATACACAAACACACACACAAAAACATGTATGTCCACACAGGCACATGCTGACTGAAGATTTCTTTTTAGTCATTTAGTCAGGGTTCACTGAGAGCCAAGGCAGTAGTACACAGTGTACTTTTCCACACCTTCCACAGCACTGGTGAGAAAAGCAAATGCCTTAGTCCAGGCTTGCTCTTTTCCATGTCCCTACCTCCATGTCACAGCCACCTTCTGCTTTCTTCAGTGCCTTAGACTCTGAGACTCTTTTGTTTCAGATGACCACTTGTGTTTTCAGTTGACACCCTGGCTTTTCAGTGTATTCCAAAACCCAAATGTGAAAGCATCAAAGTCTGTTTGACAGGAGGGCGTGTTGTTGGAGGCTCTGCATTTCAAGTCTTTCAGGAGTGTTCTGTTACTGGGTTTAGCACGAGCTAGTACCACCAAACCCAGACTCTGCTTAACAAATGAAACAGAATGTCCTATTTTTTTGCCTTTGTTTTATCTCTATAATAGTATGCTACAGGTTTGCAAGACAGTTTCTTGGCACTGGATTATGTAACTTATCTGCCTTGAAAAGAAAAACTTGGCAATAGAATATAGCATCACTTCAAAATTAAAAAAATACTTCCACGGAAATGTATTTTGAATAAAATGGAAATGCAGGTAGGCACTTACTATCTGCCTGCCTCCAACTCATCTGTATAAAATGCCTAATAGATGGTAATCTTAGTCCCTGACATAGCTTCCTCACTCACTTCGAGGATGTTTTACTCATACAAAATACCATTTGTGTCTCATATGAGCCTTTTTTGCTTTGCTTTCAGTTAAAACTCCAAACTAAAAGAGAGCTGTTGAAGCTAATGACAAAGTTCTTGCTACTTCTACCATATAAAACATTCACAAGTTTACCTAAAAACAGGAAAAAGTTCAAAACAGAGGTTTGCTTCTTCTTCTGTTTCAGGCTTGGCCCTTTTGTAGTCAGTTGTGCCCTGCAGGCACAAGGTCTAACAGTTACAGCTTCAGAGAACTGCACCAGATACCTGGCCTAGGGTGCAGAAAGCCATGAGACCTCAGACTGGATAAACCAGTATGGAGAACAACAGAATGATGTGTTTTGAACAACAACAGGATCATTTGTTGGCATTCAACTCTCAGCCTGTAAGTCTTTGGCTTTCTTTTGCAAAACGTGTTTGCAATTCAACTTAGATAATTTAATTCGTTCCTAAAAAAACCCCTAAATCCAAACCCCAGAAAAGATCTGGATTTCAAACCAATTGATGCATGGCCAATCTCACAGGTATTTAGGTTAAACTCAGCCTTACTTTACCCACTGGCTTCTTGGTGGTGGGCTTCTCTGCTAAGGCTGCAGCTGCTGTCAGCAGAACAAAACAAACTGCAGAAGGAGTCAGCAGATATGGTACCGCGTTTCTAACGGCAGGAACAATATTCCTGCTCCAACCCCACTCCTTGCAGCAGCTCATCTTTGTTTATCATGTTGTTTGAAGCTGCTTGGTTTATTTGTTGTTTTTTACCAACTCTTGGCCTTTTCATTGCAAAGCAGAGATGCTGGCTGGAGCGCTCAGCCTCCCTCCAGGGCTCAGTCTGGGGCAGGGAGGCTATTGCCAGCCAGCAGGGTGTGATCAGAATTTTATGGCCAATTCTGCCAAGGCCAGGCTTGCAGCAGCCCACCAGCTGGCTGGGAGCCACCAGGGCTGTAAATGTTCTCTCAGCTCACAGGCAGCTGTGGCCAGAGAAGAAGACTGGCCCTGTCAGAATCAAGGCCTGCTTTGCCTTTTGTTGACCAGAACAGCAGTTCCTCCTCCAAGCACGGGGTGGGAGAGGATGTGGGGAATGAGTTTCACCAGGGTGGGAGTGGCCAGAGAAACTGGTATGAGTTGCAAGGGACATTTAAAGGTCATCTAGTCCAACCTCCCTGCAATGACCAGGGACATCTCCAACTAGATCATGCTGCTCCAAGCCCTGCTCAGCCTGACCTCGAATGTTTCCAGGGATGGGACACCTATGACCTTCAGAATTTCACAGTGGAATGGCTTCCACCATGAAGAACACAGATAGCCAGAAAATGCTGCTGAGAAAACCCATGCAAGTAGTTCACAGAACCACAGAAGGGACCCAAAAGGATCCATCTCTTAGTTGGAAGGGACCCAAAAGGATCATCAAGTCCAACTCTTAGCCCTGCACAGGACATCTCCCAAATGTCGTATCATGTGTTTCCCGCTTAGCTTACCTAAACTACAGACTTGAAAATTCTAACAAGTGTAAAGTTGAGAAGTTTGAGTAGGACTGGCCTACTGTATACAGAAAACACTATAACCTGACTATTTTTTGTTGGACAATAAGTAACCAAACCCAAAAACCTACAGGAAAAAAACAAAAAAAAATGAGTTTATATAGTAACAAAATCCAAAGATGTGAGGGTTTTTTTTTTCCTGGAAGAGACAGCACAGGGTTTTTGTTTGATTGTTTCCTTTATGTTACCATACTGTTATTTCAAATTATTCAAATGATCGCAGTGATTCCACTTTACACCATATCAAGAGGTGTGCTGTGGTAAGATGCATTTTGTGTATCAAGAGATGGGGGCACCTTCCTCAGTGCCCCAGAAACCAGAGAAGAGGGAAAAGGACAATCTGTCTGCTGCAGTCTCCTATGGCAGTATTCTTACTCCCGAAATTACCATTGTTTTAGTATTCAAAAATTCTCGTGATGGCAAATCAAATACAATTACCAGCTGATGGTTCATCTAGAACAATAAGTGAGACAATTTTGGAGGTGAGACTATAATAGGAGGAGATCTTGGGGCAGGCAAGATAAATTGCCAGAGAGACTAAAACTGATTACAGAGCTATGGGACTGAAAACTCCTTGTTCACAAAGAATGCATGCTAATTGTTTTTGGCAGAATAAATTATTTCTTTTTTTTCTGCTTCAGTAGAACTGGTTGACTTCTAACAACTCAATTATCTTCTGTAAGTGAGGAGGGTGGTCCCTTGAGGTCAAGAAGAAGTTACAGGTAGAAAGAAACAACAAACAGAAATGGACAGAAATTGAAGTGCACTGAGATTGCATGGATGGGTTTCATTAGGTACACTTTTCAAAACTGCCCTGGAAGGAAAAAAATAAGAACGTTTTGGTTAGGGTTTTGTCAGCTAGGGAAGGTCAGGTGAGAGATAAAAGATTAACAGCAGTAAGATCATGAGGTTGAAAGAAATGCATACCAATTTCTCTCCAAGAGAAAGACTGGGCAGAGTTACTCTATAAATGCTAGAAATCACAGAGCTGCAGGTTGGGAATGGGTATGAAAAATATTATTGAGAACTGGCAGCATAAACAACTGAGGATAAGATAAATAGCAGCAATGGATCCAGTTGTAATGTGGTCAGGTAGCAGGAAGCACGTTTATCCCTTGAGCAGTACAAGAGGGGGAGGCAGACTGAGGCATTGTCTTGGCAGGAGGCCCACGATACAGAAAGGGAAGGGCCAATGAAAGGTCTGAGGCAAGATGAAGATTGAAGAGAGAGAGCTGTCCTGTAAAGATGCTCTGTTTTTGAATTACTTAGATCAAGAAATGGAGGCAAAATGTTTTGCTTACCTGGTCCAAACACAGAGGAAGGAATGTTTAAAAGGACATGAGGAGGTAAGACTCCCTAGTGTGAGAATGACAATTGTTTGAGGTGAGGGAAAGGGGAAGGAAAGAGCAGGAATCCAAGAAGAAGACTGAAAGTCGTGGTAGGCTTTTGGTGCATTAGGCAAAGAGTTTTCTTGTTTTGTAACAGTGTAATTAATAGCTTGGACTGTCAAGGAAACATGATCAATTTACTGTATTTATCCTTCCTGCTCTGTCATTCTTCTATTTTTACATTTATTTAGTATTTCTGAAGCCTGGAATGTTTTTTAAAACACTAATTTCTCAAAGATTCATCTAGAAAAGGCTTTTCTTAGGCTTCGCAGATGTTGTGGTGCAGGGACAGTGAAGAATGTACTGTATTTACAATTCTATTCCTGTAACAGATAATCAATACATTGTGCTCTGCTGTGTTAGGAAAAAAAAAAAAAAAAAGAGTATGAGTGCCCAACTGTGATGATAAACCCTTTGTGTCTTGAGTGCACTCATTTTCTAAGGATTAGGGGCTGTCCTTTATCAGCCAGTTCACTTCTGAAAGTCCATGATAGATTGCTGCTTGCCTGTCTGCTCCAGAGAGCAGCAACCTCAACTTCATCAGCAAGGAAACCCCCAAACACAGCTGTCAGTAAGCAATGCAGAAATATTGCTTTCTCAGGGCAGACTCCCACAGGCAAATCTTACCTTTTTCTCTGGAGCAATAAAAACTGCAGTAGAAAGAGGACTCTGGAAGTAAGGTATTTACAAATAGCCATTTCTTTCTTTCTTTGCGGGGAGGGGGAGGGTTGGGTTGGGCTTTTGGGCTAGTTATTTCCTTTGTGCCCAGTGAAGTGAAATGGTCCTTCAGCATCCATTCTAATGTGCTCATTTATCTAGTGCTAGAGGAGTTGCTGGTAAATGGGGCTAAGGTCTAACACATAAAGAAATGTCTGCCAGCAAGAGATGTTTCAGCAGGTTAATGAGGAACTTGGTAACAGCCTAGCAGGGTCATTGCAAAATCACATTTCTTTTTGCTGAAATCACTTTAGCCTTTTAAAACCACAGGAAAATGCTCTGCTACTTTACAGGGAGATTTGGTTGAATTTAAAATGGTGTAGACAACCTGCTACTTTTGAGTGTTTTTAGCAGATGTAGGGAAAAAAACGGTGTGAAAATGGACATGTCCACTGGCGCCTGCAGTCAGTAAGCCAGAGAAGGGGAGAGGGCCTGAATTTTGTCAGCTCAGATTTACTGCACCCAGGTTTTCTCTGGAGAAATTACAAGGATAATTTCCCCCACTGACAAGTCATACTGCACTAAGGCTTCACCTGTGACACAGGAGGGTACTGAGAGTTATCAAGAAAGTGGCTCCAGCATCCAAATGTCACGCTGTGCCCAATTGGCCTGAGAAAAGAGAAGCCAGACTTGTGTGGGTGCTTGGAGACACAGCAACACTGGGCAGGCCTGAACACTCAGACGCAAGGGGAGAGTCTGGCTTTTCTTCAGCCACTGTGTCAGTCACACTTTTGGGAAGGAAATAAGATTTGTTGTTGTGGTCAAGCATTCAAAAATTTTACATGTCTGCTAAGTGCTACATACAGTTATGCTGCCCTGCAATGTATCTGCAAATTTGTCATCAAAAAGAAACATAAGCCTTAAAGACAGCTGCTCTAGTTTATTTTTTCTTTTTATTTTTTTTTTCTTGGAGGGTATTTGTTTACTAACTCAGGATATACTGCAGATTGTAGGGAGAACAAAGTTTTACAGGCTTGCTTTGTAATCTCAACTTTTTTTTTTTGCAAGGGAGCAATTGTAATGCAGAGATGTCTGGGTGAGATACCTGAGTAAATGCATTCAGTTTGGCTCTGCCACTGCACTGCTACATGTGGCTGAAATTATTCTGCTGAAAAACAAGGTAAACTCTTCCTCATCAGTTCTATGCTGCTGCAGTTATCCCAAGACTAATACTCCAGCTGCAACACTGTCCACTGTTTAGGCAGATTTTCTGGGGAAAAAGAGATTATTAAAAGTATATGAGCCCTCAAAATATGTGGCACTTCTATTTCTCTCACTGGTCCTGAAAAATCCTCTCTGAAAAATAAGAGCTACAACATTTATAAGACTCAGCTTTTCAGCTGGGTGATCTAACAATTCATCCAGGAAGCAGGTTTATGTGGTCATGTGTGCAGGAACTAGGGCTCTTAAAAATTAGTTGTGGCATAATTATTTACTTTAGAAAAACAGTGTGAACTTTTACTTACCACTTCTCCTCCTCTACTTGAACTCCTATGGACTGGAACTTACTGGTTACTTTATTGTCACCTGGCATGGTGGATTCTTCAGCACCATCAACCTTAAAAAACCCAAGACATGACAGGTAATTAGAATGTATTTTAGCAGGAATATCACCTGGCTGCTTGCAGTTTCTATGTACCTTAACTACTAAGTGTCTGCACATAGAGCTTGTACCATGAGTTCTTTCACGTAGTCAGTTTCTCTGTGGTGTGCTCATTTCTGATGCTATTAGTGAATATTCATCATTCTTAATCTATAAAGCATTTCTGGTAAGACAATATTCAGCCTGCAACATGCAGATGGATTTTATCTGGTATTTTATGGAGGCTGGATGCTCACATTTGTCAGAACACATCTCTGAGCAGCTCTAACTCCAGGTATTATGCCTCACCATTTGTTTGATTTTACCTTCTATCTCTACGTGCATGCATATGTGAACTCATATCAAAATCATGTGTTTATTTTGTTTAAATGTTAGTGGCTCAAATCAGAGCACTGCAGAGAAAAGATTTAAAGAAAGCAGATATGAGTCTTGGATGCATTTTCTTTACTGCTTCATCTTGCAGACAGGTAGTCCCCAGGAGATTGGGCTGGAACTTAGTATCACATCTCCATCTTCAGCTCCATGAAGAGATTTGTTCCAGTGGTATAATGTTAAAATTTAACCACAGATGTGTCTTTGAACAAAATCACAATATTCTGGGTCCAATCAGTGTAGTTGTTAATTCCGAATGCTACATATAATATGGATAGTCCTACAAGAAAAACACTTTCCAGGAGACAGAATTTTTGGGCCATAGCAGTGTCATGAAGTGACCTGTAGCCTCAGACTGACCATGGGTGTGCAAAATATCCAGCTGTAGTGGCTGTTCCACCAGCAACTTCTTGTTGAGAGCCACTTGACCAACCTGTGCAGGAAAAGTGCTCAGTGAGGGATGGGAGTTACAGAAGCTGCTCTGTGAGGTGAGGTATTTCCTTGATACTGGGGGTCCTGGGGAGATAAATACACCTTAAATCCCATAACTGACAGAGTGTAGCAACCTTTTGATGGAAGGGCTTTTCTTTGCTTAACTTTGCTTCTTTGCTCAGCAGATTTACAGCAAAGGCTTGCAGTGCCCTAAGAGTGACTGAGGGGTGTAGAGGACACACATGGAGGTTCATCAGAAGTGCACTCTAGGTTTATTTGGCAGAGGAGAAAGAAAACCAGGAATATACCTGTGGCTAATGCAGCTTGCCCTGCTCTACAGAGATGAGTTGAACTATCATTAAGAGGTATACTTGGCCTGGGCTCAGACTAAGCCTGAACTAGGCTCCCTTTACTCAGTGGAGGGAGACTGACTCTATACTGCCAGTCAGAGGACTGACAGTGTACCTACCTCCTTTAGGGCAGTTGTTTGTAAGAGAAGTAATTTCTGGCATCAACACCTATCTTAAGGTATTTCTACTCCCACACTACCCCTTCAGCTGTACCAGCATGACTGCTTGTGCAACGATGCTGCAAAATGGATCAGACAGCAGACTAGTGAAGTAAGTTGCTTTTATCTGTGAAGCCTGTCTGACTCTAAAAGTATCATTAATGTGCACATGTGAGGGTGGCACCATGCACAGGCAGGAATCCTGTAAGGCTGTATCCCTGCTGAAGGTTTGAATTCATGTCGTCCCAGCTCCAGGTGATTTGTGCCACATCTTCGTTGGTTTGTACACAAATCTGCCTTGGTAGATCCTCATGTGCCATCATGATTATTTCATGTGATTATACTGGTCATCTGTAAACTTCAAAGTTTGAGGGAGATTGTCAAAGGCTTGAAGAACATTTGGAGCTCTATTTTCCTCAGATCTCAGGAAACTGAGGCCTCTATACCTTTCAAAAGCAGGGTTTGTTACTTGCAACACTACCTTAAGAAGAGATAGCAGGCAGGTGGTCTCTCAAGAACCATGATTCACATTACCATTGTTCATTTTGACTTCTGCAGACATGAAAATGATTTACTTGTACCCATTAATTTGCAGGGTCTTTGCTAAGGAGTGTTGGTTTCTTGGATTGGTGAAATAAGGGATTACAATAATATAATGGCATTTTAGGCTTGGCTGGGAATGGGTATACAAAACAGAGGAGTTTTCCTTTATCCCTGTCCCACCTGGATCTTTCTCCTGTGTTTAACACTGAACATCAGCCCTTCTTTCAGAACAGCTGTGAAGCAGCAGAAGTCTACAACAAAGGCAGTGAACTGAATCCACAGGCAATAGTTATTATTGCTCTACCAATAAGAAGTGAGAGAAAAGTCACAGCTTCTCCAGCAGCTACCCCTGGGAAGGCATACTTCAGCACAGCACCTCTCATCTATCTCATCAGGCTGATACAGATATTTCCTGGTAAATTCTTAGACTTTACTAATCAGATAAGCCTGTCCAGGCACATAGTGATGTGCTTACAACCACCTTCTGCAAGAAAAGAAAATTGTGTCTTCTTGTGAAGGCTGATAAGCTGTGGATTGCTATTCTATTCACTCGAGATTCATCTCCTGTCAAAACCTGTGTTGATTCTCAGTTGATTTTAAGTTCAAGTGCTTTGTTACAAAAGCTAATCCTGCAAGCAGATAGTTGGGAGTCCTATGCACACCATTTTTGGGGGGGAGTAGGGGGGTAGGAAAGATTAATTAAGAAAGCAGATTACACGAGTCTAGTTTATTTACTCGTCCTTTCTGTAAACAGGAATGAACTTTGGCAGGGTTAGTTTTCTTGTTTCGTTCCACTAGAAGTAACAAAATGTAATTTTCTTTAACAAGGGCAAATCAGAAGGAACTTATCTTCTGCTCTTTAGGCTAAGATAGGAACAATGCTGCCTCATTCAAGTGGCTACCAGTCATTATGAAATGCATGAATAAGCAGCGACAATTAATTCACTGAGGCTGGATGAAAATATTTTTTTGGTGATAGTGTAATGTAAATCATTGTTTTACACATTCCCTTTCAATGATTTAATTCATGCCTTTCTGACCCCCGCTGTGTTATGATTCATAGATTGGTGCTCATGTGTGTAATTTAACAGAGCTGAATAACAAGCAGCACAGAGACTCAAACAAATCCTTGCGTCTGATGTATTTATGATAAATTAGGAAAACATCATTAGTGCCATGTGGAATGATTATGCTGATGCAAGTTCTGCATAGGTACCTGTCAGGACAAGAAGAAAAATACACAAAACATTGTATAATGAGCAGTAAAACAGATGTAGAAATCCAAAACAATGGCAAGCATATAATCTATGTCATATACTGTACCTGTATTCCAATAGATAAGCATCTGTTTTTCTTGAAGTGGTCCTTCTTCCTATCTTCTACTGCAACAGTGGCAATGGTTGTGGTGGTGGTGACAGTGGCAGTATTGTTCCCTACATGTTGGCTTGCAGGGCCATGGATCTGTGCATTGGCAGCTTCAATAGCAGCTGTCAGTGCCTTCATACTGTCCAGGCTTTCCGTGGAGTTGCTAAGTCCAGACTGACTGATGATATCGCCCCTCTGTCCATGGCCATCCATGTATGCATCCTGGGCAGACTCTGTGCTGCTCTGGGCTGTGATGGAAATAAAGGGTTTGGTGGTAGTTCTCGGTGGGACTGGAGGCGGCGTCTTCTTGTAGGTGGTGATGCAGGATGACACTGGAAAAAACATAGTAGAGTTCTTGTTTCATTGATGCTGCGCGGAAAATGGATGCAAATGTGATATCAAAGCATCAATTAGCATGGACAGAGCAGAGGTGAGGAGGAGGCTGTGAGCCAAAGAGGCCCCAAAAGTTAATCTAAGTGCCATAGTAATGCCTTGCTTATCAGTGTATTCCTCCTATGTGAGTGGCAGAATTGCTAGTAGGGCAAATAGGGAGAGAAAGTATCTATTTGCCAAGCTCCCCCTTAGTCTTTTTAGGATTGTTTTCCTCAAGTATTTTCTGCTAACTGTTCTAAGTCCCATGGGAATAAGTCCTTCTACCAAAACGTTTGTTCTGCTTATGGCTCCCAAACAAGATTCACAAGCATGGTGAGTCTCCAACCACTCATCCCAGCTAAACTGTACTTCAAGCAGTTTTATTGCAATTGTTTTCTGTCCCTCTCCCTTGACCTACTACATGCAGAATTTCAAACCACATTTTTCTGGCGAGAGATTTGATCCTCAAATCATCCTTTATCAAAGTTTAACACTCACCATGCTTGGACTTGTGTATTTCTTTCTATAAAATGTCTCACTTGTTGCACAGACTTATCAAATACTTTGAAATGCTTTGTAAGTTGTTGAGGACATATTTAAAAGAACATTTTGCCATGCCTAATTTCTCACCTTACACATCAGTTCTGGAAAAAAAAATCACTTGATTTTACACACACGGAGTTAGTGTTATGAAGTCAATGGCCAAAACCTGTCAGTCAGTGGTAAAGTGTAAGTATAAATGTTTGCAATAACAAAGACTTTAATTAAAATTCACATTTTGAAGGCCATGCTTTCTTTGTAAGTGCTGCTATGTGGAGTTATAAGCTTAGCTTGAGGTTCCCAGGTTAAAACTATTGTTCTGTATACACAGAATTATATACAGAAAGCACTACATGGAGATTAAAACATCTTCCTTTAAGGGTTAGTTGGCAGCCCTGCATTACTGAAGTCCTGGAATGCTTTCAAGGGAGGAAAGAAAGTCCATTAAGAACAAAAAACAACCATGATATGCTCTATTTTTTAACAAAATAAATGCAGGCATGAACCTGTGCAAAGTTCAGACACAAACTTGTTAACATAAATTCTTATTAACAGTAATCATATGGCAAGAAATGATTCATCAGATCATTTTAATTGGCAGACGTCTATGCCACCCACATAAAAGGTAACTCTACTACAGCTGTTCTGCTCTTTGTTTGTTCTGTATCTGCTTGTCGAGCCAGAAGCCATTATGGTATTAATTTGACTAGCTCACATCCATATGCCTCATATCTCCCCATAGCTGTAGGAATAGTTACAGTGTAAAAAGTGTTTCCAGGGCATGAAATCACACGGGATTTTTTTAAAGGACACTAGTATAAGTTTCTGATAACATGTCTGAACCCATGTTAAACATGTTGAATGCTAATGGAAAAGAAGAGTGCTTCAGGTAGCAAGGGTTTTGAAACTATGATTCACTTCTGAAGAATCAAACTGAAACCACGGCATCTCTGAGAAAAGAGATGGCTAAAAATGGACTTGTCAAATTTTAACGTTGGGGGAAGTGAATATTTAATAGGGTTAAAGGTGTTTTATAAAGTGCTCATGACAAGGTCAATACCCGGAACTAACAGAAAGGATGACAGTTTACAAAGGGGATTATAAATGTTGTGCTGTTTTTCATTGGTTTTGATGCTGTCAAAAAGCATTTGTTGTGACAGCACATACAGGTAAATCAGCTGCTATATTTATCAGCTGCAGATAAGTAGAGTCATGCACTCCAGGACTCATGGAGAATTGTGGAAGCTGCTGCTTCAGGATAGCCCCAAAACATTCTGGGTGGTTCATGGTCTGGAGAATGTTCTCTGAGTTGTGGAAATACAAACTGAAATTCAGCATGGAAGAATTCAAAGCACACACACACACACACACACACACACACACACACACACACTATCCAGGTAACGCTTTGGGAAGCTAGTGCCAAACTTGTCTAATAGAGGTTCATGAACAACACTACTTTGCAATTCAGCAAAGTATAAATTGTACTATTTAAAATATGCTAGGAAAGGTCACTGGGGAACTTCTGGGGACATGCCAGCACCTTCAGTACATCCCAGCACGGCACGTAAGTGTAATTTTTCTTACATAGTAGAGAGGGAAATGATAATGAAACACACTTGAAAAGGTGTCTTAGGAGAGAGAGCATCAGAACCGAAGAGCAAGCCTTAACAAGATGGGTCCCCAAATCACTGGGCATCCTGCACTAAAAGAAAGTCAAAAGCAACTGTCTATTGACA
Organism: Trochalopteron elliotii; assembly: GCA_024734555.1. NCBI lineage: Eukaryota > Metazoa > Chordata > Aves > Passeriformes > Leiothrichidae > Trochalopteron > Trochalopteron elliotii. The sequence goes on along the minus strand of JANPWX010000099.1, from coordinate 3,774,513 downwards.
GCTACCAACCATGCTCTCTGGACACAGCAGTACAAATACAGAATTGCCTGATTAAGTTGTCTTTCATTCTGTTGGTAAATGTACTCAATGAGGAGTATAATCCACACTGCAGTGAAAGATGTTTGCACTCAGCTAATTAAATCTGAAGTTATTCTTAAGAGGGGGGGAGAATTGACAAGTCATACGGTGAAATTGTAAAGAGAAATAGCAAAACGTTCTTTTAGCAAGTCAAAACAAATCCTCGGTCTCCCTGGAGTCACGCAGCACATACTGTACAGCTCCAGAGAAGCAGAGTGTGCAAGTCATAAAAGAACCCCAGGCACTTCATTACTGGAAATGATGTAAGCTCCTGCCGCTCCTCTGCAGAGACGAGACCAAAACAATGCCGGGCCCGCTGTCGGAGGCAGCTGCTCTCAATGCCGGAGCTGGCCGAGCCCTCCGAGCTGCTGAGGCACAACAAGGAGAGGCTTTCGCTGCTGCGGTTCTTCGTGTGCGCTCAAGTACCTGGCAACCTGTGTCAGGGCAACCTGAAGGACCTGCAGCTCTTCAAGTGGCCACGGTATTTTGAATGGTAAGCTGCTCGAGAAACGAAAGGAGTCCTCCCCAAGAAAACTGTCAAAACGCTGGCGCTCTCCTTGTCCAGCCAGGAGAGCCCGAGCACTCATTCAGTCGGTGCAGGGAGAGCACATCCATGCGGCGTTTTGCCCCCGCGGGCAAGGGAGGCAGCGCATCTCTCCAGCCCTCCTGCGGCAGAGACTGCCCGGCAGGAGGACTCAGAGGGAGGACACCACAGGATCACAGGGCACGAGAAAAATTTGGAGAAATCCTCGCTTCACACACAGGCAACTTTCAAACTATTAAAGGGAGTTTAATTCACATAAGGAAATGAATTTAAAGGGCTGTATAAATTCCCTGATAAATAAGTTCTTGGACATAGATCAAGGAGTGAAGTTCTGTACGGAAACTGATCTGACTGGAGAGTCAAGTCAAAGCAGTCTCGTGAATCATTAAAATTGTTTAGATATGGAGTTAATCAGAAATCTCTTGTTCTGAATAGTAAAGGTACCCTCAGTTTGACACAACAAAGACTAGTTTCCACAGCTTTTTTCCAGAGAGCACATGCTGCTGAAGCAGGTACACATTCCTCTCCTAGGGCATATGCAAGGTTTAATCCAGAAACTAGTTAAGTCATGCACAAGAATTCTCAGCCAGCCAAAGCACTTCGAATCAGGCTCAGTTTCCAGTGCATCAGTCCTTCAAGTTATGCTCTCCTTTTCCTGTTGATCTTTACCCTATTTCTGTGGACTGCCTTCAGGTTACAGTTTAATCCCAAATACCTAGTGAAAAAAACCACTTTCTCCAGATTAAAAAAAAAAAAAAAAAAAAAGAAGCCACGATTTTTCTCTTCCTAGCCAGTATTTCCAAACAACTAGCTCATGGGACAGGAATTTGGAACAGGGAGTGTCAACCACCCAGTTCAGAAGGAAGTCTAATGATAAAAAAAATAATCCCAGATTGCATAATAATAAAGGCTTGAATTTGAATGTTTCATTGTAAGAGTACTTCATTTGTTTAAACATGCTCACTAGGGGAGATGAGCCCTCAGGAACAAACATCAGCATGCAAACACAAATTTTTAACTGAGTAAATGGGTGCTCAGGAGAACCCCAAGGCAGATTAATATTTGTGAAGGGATCAAATTCACATAGTGCTTTGAACAGTTCAAGTGATGAGACACATCAGTAATATCTTTCTAACATGGCAGTTTTACTTTTATATAAACTTGATTACCAAGAATAAATGAATGTGCAAATTTAAAATTAAGTAACATAATAGTGTTTCTTCTGAGAAAAAGCATGAACTCCACAGTTTGAAAGGAGTAACAAAGGCCACAACTTTCTCAGCACAAGAAAGATGTGGACCTGTTGGAGTGGGTCCAGAGGAGGGCCATGAAGATGATCAGTTGGTTGAAGCATCTTTCACGTGAAGACAGGCTCAGAGAGCTGGGGATGTTTAGCCTGGAGAAGACTCCATGAAGGCCTCACTGTGGCCTTCCAGTATGTTAAGAAGGAGGGAGAGGGACTTTTTATATGAGCAGACAGTGACAAGGGCAGTCAGATTTTAAACTGAAAGAGGGCAGGGTTAAATTAGATGCTAAGCAGAAATTTACTCAAAGGGCGGTGATGCACGGGAGGTTGCCCAGAGAACTTATGGATGTGCCACCCCTGGAAGTGCTCAAGGCCAGGTTGGATGGGACCCTGAGTAACCTGTGCAGTGGGTGCTGCTCCTGTGCATGGCATGGGGATTGGAACGAGATGATTTTTAATATCACTTTCAGCCCAAACCATTCTATGACTCAATGATTCTAACTTGTACACAACTAAGTATGAGGATAAAAAGCAGTTGTTCTTCCATGCTGCACAGATCAGTCTTCTGATTTACTGTCTGTTAAATGGGTGTGTTAACAGTGGTGCCCTTGCAGCTCACACAACTGTCACACAAAACATGGGTATAGGCAGATCTCAGCAGACCTAAGTTTCAGTGCTGCAGCCTCTGTGTTTAGAGGTGCAGTGCTTGATTTGGCTTGTTAAGACTCAAATCATACACTTATTTCTTTACTTTTTTGAGATTCTGGGGGAGTGCTTGAAAGTAGGGTTTCAGATCCTGTATTGTTATTTTTACATGCAAAAAATTGCTATGAAAACAGAGCATGCATTATTTTAATAAAAACCTAAGCAGATGGTTTCTGAGGATGTAGAGAATTACTATTAGAAAACTGAAGCAAAGATTTTTATAAGAAGTTTTAAACTGCCTGAGGGAATAATACCACAGTGAATTATGGATGTCATTATCCCAAATGAGAACTACTGAAATCTAGAAACTACACCATCAGGAATTCTGCCAAGGCCATGCTTTTTCCAGACCTCCCTCACCGCCAAGCTGATACCTTATTTGATGAAAGCCTAAGCTTCACTGGCTTAGGAAACCAGCAAAACATATAACTAAAATCCTGCAGAAATCTATACAAAGTATTTAAACTATTTTTACGGCACACAATAGCACCACAGACTTAATATCCGATGTGCTTGGAAGTTTAAAGCTGTTGCTGGTGACCTTTTTATAAGTCTGGACATTTTTGTTTGCAAGTAAGAGTGTCTCCAGCTTCCCAGCTGGATACAGTGAAGGATCTCCTGAAGGTGAGACTAAATATGGCTCATCCTGCATCTCAAATGAATTGAGTTGGAAAATCTGCATGTGCATACCCAGTGGATGCCAGGTGAATATTTCTCCAGCAGATTTTTTTTTCTCCTTGTAATTTCTTCTGCTGGAAGCTGCTGATGCCAGTCAGAAGCTTAATTGCCATCCCAGGGAAGCTGAATTACTGTGCAGAGAACAGGTGAGACAGCCAAAGGTGTCTGCTAAATGCAGTTTATCACTAGGCTATTATCACAAATTATGTATGCACTGACAAAATCCAGGGCATGTAGGCTTCCTACGAGACCCACTTCACTCCTCGTACTGCACAGCCGCTGCTGAACTTCTCTCTCTGTAAAAATGACCAGTACATTAACAGGACACAACTTAAGCAATTCAGCTCTTGTGGTCCAAAAGTCAGGAGTCTATAAACAATGGAATGTCTGGAAAAAAGATTTCACATTAACTGAATGTTATTACCCAGAGTGGATCACTGATGGCTTTTAATATTTAACTCCCAAAGCTTGTGAACTTTACCGGTGTCAAGCAATTAGCACTTGGCTCTATTTATAGCTTTATGCACACAGGAATCATATATACCTGCTGAAATTCAGTCAGGCTGACAGAAATCAGAAAAGAAACAGTTTTGGCTTGGCCCCCAACCTTTGGCTAACACCGAAGTATCTGGAAAAAAGACATCACCAAGAACTTCAAGGATGAGGATGTGAGTCTGTTCAGGACAGAATCTCTCCTAGAGATTTGAAGATTCAAATGTTTTAGTACTCATGGTAGAAGGTCTCTGATACAGAATATCAGCCTCTACATGCAGTGAAACATGATGAAGGAAAAGAAAAAACAGTACAGCAGAGAGGTCTTTTTTTAGTCAGCATGTGAATTATTTATCATCTTTTCACATGTATAGCAATTTTTTTCTGAGAAAATTGGGGAAACACTGCTTGCTCTGTTGCTTAAACTAAGTCTAGCAAACCATTCAAATGCTTTCTGCACTTTACCAAAACTTTATATTGGAGCAGTAATGGAAAACATGAAACCTTATAACTTTAGATAAAAATATTTCATGTTTCAGAACTTATATGTCATAAAATCATCATGGTAAGAAATTAATAAGCTTTCTGAATATCAGTACTTTAGTTCTGTAAAAGGCATTTATGGAAAACAAAGAAAACCTTGTGAAATATGGTAGTTTATCCCACTTAGATCAAGAATGTGTAACAGTAAACAAATGTAATAATATTCAGCTTAATGAAATCAGATTCTTTTCCTATATATTTTCCAGAAAGCAACTTCACTGGCACTTTGATATAACACTTTGTTATGTGTTACTGCAGCACTCTCGAGTTCCAGAATTTGCATCTTTTCCCCTTGGCAATAATGCTAATAAAACAAAATGGGCTATTTTTTTTAAATGTAGGCTTGTGCTAACCAAATACAGACACATCTATGTAAATAGATCTTTAAGTAAAAACACAGTACAAGAACCAAACCCAAGATTTTCAGAAACAGAGGGGGTTGAACTGTCTGCAAGTATCTAGTCACTGTAGTTAGAAGATGTATTTAGGAGTTTTCAAATCTGAGCATGCTCTGAAAAACTCATCACTTACTTTTTTGCCTACCGAGTAATGGTCGAATGTAAAGACTTTGTCTACAAGTGCACACTGCAAGTTCCTGGTGCTAATAACTCAAAAACCTGTCCCTTGTTTACATTTCTAAATTGGATTTGGATTCTTGAAAACCTCACCCAAACTGTAAGGGTTTGGTATAAAACCTAATTTTCAGACTGCATCAGTAGCTCTTTCAATGTGCCAGAAGTCAGTGTGCCGTAGTGGAGCCCACACATCCCACTGTGTTTGGGCATGTCACTGTAGGTGTTATTTCTTGAAATTACCAGGTAATAATAGTAACTACTGGTGCTGGCCATATTAATATACTCTTGTATATATGCTGTCCCTTCTGTTACAGAAAGAATAGTTAATATCTGAACGTCCAGGAGGTTTAAACCCTAGCAAACCTGGAGAAACATCAAGGCAGATGTGTGGTCAGAACTAAGCTCACATATACGTAACAATCTGCTGACCTTTACTGAAAGAAGTACTGTGTGATGTGCCTTCCTTCACAGTTTGTTCAGAAGAACTGCATTTTGTCCTTCCTGAGCCTCTGCTGACAATGTCTCATCCTTTCATGGTGGCAAACTGATGATAAAGCAAGTTTACCAGTCAGTCATTTTAGGAGTAGCTTGTCACAAATTTGATTGAGAAATTGCAAGCTGAAATAGTATAGTTCTTGTAACAGGAGGTCGGACTAAAGAATAATTAGGATCCTCCTCTTCTGAATCCCTGTATCCCAGAAACCAACCTGTGAACCTAGAGAAGACTTAAGCAACTCAATTCTCTCTGAGTAGTCTGATCATGTAGCATTTAAATTAGCTATGAATTAATGTTACATCACTCTTTTCAACATTATGGCGAGGATTTTTTTTTAAGGTCTTCATTGCAGCTAACTTTCAGAAGGCAACACTTGGCTGGGTATTGACATTTCAAAGTGCGATTTCTGTATAAGAAAAAATGTCTGTAAAAGTTGTTCTCTCTTCCTGAGTCTGGAAATGCACCTTCTTTGTTTGCTGCTGATGTTAGCAAGAAAACAAGTTTCTACTGGTTTTTACCCCTAGTGGTTTTCTGAATACTTAATAAACTTAAGGTAGGGTAAGCAGAATTCTGTATTATTGCACACATTGGTATCAAGCTGGTCTCACAGAATTTGATTAGTGATGCATCTAAATTGGCTTAAAAATTAATTAGTTTAAATTGCTCCAAACCCACCCCTGATGTGGGCACATTTAGAAGTGAATATAACTGTTAATGTCTTTTTTTTAAAACGTAAATGAAGGAAATAAGAGTGATTCTTTCAAATAATTTACTGCAATTAACTGCATCAGTTCGATGATTTTAAAGTGATTTCCTTTTATGCCATGGTGTGCAAACAAGCTGCACATTGTTATCAGTTATATCCATTTGAATCCAGTAAAAACTGTATAAGTATCATTTAACCCAGTAAGAGTTTGTGAAATTTAATTTTCTGGGTTGCAGTCAGTTTTCAAGGTTGCTGTATTTGAGTTCACTTGTGCCTGCATGGTTTGCTTACTTTTATATCTGGGATTTTTTTTAAACTACAGTAAACCAGAGAACACAATGAACAGACTTTTTTTTTTAACATGCACATATACATATATATAAAATACACATACATACACATATAGGAGAGTTACATTCATCCAGTCATTAGGGGACTGGTATACACTGCAAATACAGAAATGTAGGTACACCAGCTTTGCATGCTATTCAGCCCTAAGGCTGTTCAGAAGACTTTAAGAAATCAAGTCATTGCTCTGACATAGACTATTCAAATGTATTTAACACAACCTATATGAGGTAAGATTTACTATTTTTGTACAATAGCCACCTACTTTATTAATCAAACTACTTTATGATGCTGCTGAGTACAGGTTGTGATTCCTCAAAGTAGAAAGCACTTTGTCCCCTGATCCAGCAATTAACTCAAATCTCTTTAAACCCTTAAAAATAAAGTATATGTTTAGGATTTTTTTTCTCAGTACTTGGTGTCACCAAGGTGTTACTTCTTTGGCATTGTCTCAAAAGTCAACATTTGAGTTGTATGCTACTTGATATATAAGACTTTATTAAATAGTTTGTCTAAGAGTTAAAAGTTATTCCAATGACAGTGATGATGAAGGACTGCTGTATTTTAATCAGATAGATGTTGGGAAGAAACTTTACAAGCGCCAAAGACAAGAAAATAAAAGCCAATGTCAACTAAAAGAAGAATGTGATTGATAAAAACAACAGGAACAACTTTTTAGCTACTATGAATTGCCATGAAGCACCATAAAAATTCATTTAAACTATTTTACTGTGAATTTGAATGTAGCACTACAGGGTTGAAAAACCAATGCAGATATAACAGCACACTATGTTATTCCCATAGATAAAACCCTTATAAACATAACTGTAAAAAACCAGGTTTCAGGAAGAAAAGTATCACGTGCCTATTGAGCAAGAACATCTGTTCAGACAGGGAAGTACTGACTTGTTTTCAAGCAGCATACTGCATTTTTCAGCATACTTATCACTTTTGGGGTGTTCCAATCCAAGCAGGAATGTCTAAAACAAGCAAGTTATGCTTGTGTATTTCCTAAAAAATCCAAACCAAAACCAAAAACAAGAGCTTCTTGCTGCAGGAATAAAGGGGGGAAGAAGGAAAATAACAGCTAAATCTGTGCTCCAGGCTGAACAGTGACTTGTCACCTGAGAGAGAGAATTATGCCCCAGCTCAAAAGTTCTGCCTCTACTGATAAGGTTATCAGATGACCTGCAAAAAGTCACCTGTCAGGGCAGATCCTCTGGCACTGTGGGGGAAAATTCAATCCTGTCGCAAGTGAGGAGGAAATGTAGACAAAGTGTTTACACAAGAAATTATACTTATCTTTGGCTTAATTTCAGGTAAAATAGCAAACCAGAGACTTGAGAATGTCAGCACTTTTCTTGAATTGACTTGAAAAAAATTGAATTGTTTGGTGAACAATGCATATGAAAAGCATGTTTGAAATACACATTTGGTGTTGAGAGGAATCAAGTCTACACCAAACCCGATCTCTATCCTCTCATTTTGCATTCAAATGAACAAGTTGCATCCTTGCTCAGTGACAGGGCTGAGGTCACTATGAGTGACCTCATCCTTTCAGCTATTTCCTTGTTCTTATGACAAGGGTCTTACTTAATAATGCAACGTCAGCTGAAAATACTCTTAATGTGAAAAATTCCTAACAATCAGCCCAAGTGCCCTGAGCACAAAAAACAGACATCTCATTTACAGTCATTGTAGTGTAGAGATAAGAGCATTTCAATAAATCTGAGCACAAAAATCACTTATTGTTGGCAATCCTGAGCTAGCACCCAGAAGACATTTAGATACACAAAGATTGTAGCCCTGGCATGCATGAAAGAGGACAGAACAGTCTTGTGTGATTTTTAAGCAAGGTTTGAGTGAAAGACATGGCAATTTCTTTTCACATAGTTCTCAATTTAGCAAAAAATGGCTGTTATGCAGATTCAGAGTTTGAAGATGTCAAACACAAACCCCTGTATCTTCCTTGGAGACACTAACTGCATGCCTGATAATAGTCTAACAGCTTTTTTCCTCCTTTTTTGTTCATTTATTTTTTATTAAAAAAAAAATCAGTCCAGTAGAGGCGGAAAATTTAAAACTTGCCATCATGATCTTGAAACCCTCAATTTGTGCCATATCATTCCAGTGGCAAAAATAATGTGTTTATTTTACACAATTTCCACAAGGACAAGAAGCATTGTCACAGTATAGAACCATGAGAATAAACTTTTCTTTCTTCAAACCAGTCATTTTATTTCCCACTTGCAGTTTACTTCAGCAACAGATTTTGGAATTAGTGTTCATCATTAGCACCCTCCTTCTCTCTAACCCCTAGACAGCAAAATAATTTTAGCATCTCCTCACCTTTACTTAAATGCAAAAAAAAAAAAAAAAAAAAAAGAATGCATTTTGTAGTGACCTAGCTAAAAGATAAACCCAGATATTCTGGGTTGGCTAAGTCAAAAGGTAGACCCAGCACACCTATTTGAGACACAAGAAGAGAAAGTAAACAAGCCCAAACAAATTTTGACATTTGAAATTATTTAGACCTTTTGACTCTTTAGACTACATAAATGCTTTCTGTAGATCACAAAAGCATTAGAAAAATCTTTGCCATGCCAACAAAATGAATCCTACAAATCCTTACAATTTCACATGCACATAGCTAACACTCCAGACCTCTCAGTGCATGAAATGCAGGAAAGACCAAATTTATAACCAAGGCTCCAATTTTTGAGTTTTCTCTGCACAGTTTCCTGCCTCAGCCTGAAACTTCTTAGTCATCCCTCTAATAAGACCCTTTTATCACACCACCATATCACCCAGATAGGCTTGGTACTTATTTTGGATTGGAAATCCATTTCTGAGACTTTACTGGGTAAACCCAAATCTCTGACTGAGGATGCTACCATAGGCTTGGAGGATGTGAAAGAAAGGGAAAGAAATCAAGTCTGAATCCTCTTGTACAAATTGGTCAGTTAAAAATAAATAAATATATAAATAAATAAACACACTAATGCAAATAGCTGCAAATGTTGGTTAAAACCAAGGATGCCAAGCAGAGCAACTCCCAGCCTGGTTCAACTCAGGCTGCTTTGCTCATCTCTGCTTTGCTTGAAAACCTTTCTATGACCTCAATTTCTGTTTGCACGGATGTTTGAAGAATGTCTGTCTTAACACCAGCACCTTTATCTGCCTGGTTAACATGTGGTCATTCATTATTTGTTCTCATCAAATTACAGAGTCTGAGAAGCATCACTGTCAAATGCCAATCACTGAGCACAAAAAGCAAATAATTAAAATGGACAGATGATGAATAATCCACAGACCAGGGTCTGCTTTTCCTAAACTGCCTGTTAACAAAGGAAAAACAAATACAAGTGTAATAATGACAACTGCTCACAAACAACTTGTGAACTGGAAAAAAATTAAAATTCAAGATTAAAATCAGTTCTAGTGAGTAAATCGGTCAGCTCTTGTTACTAACAATATTAATATCATTTACTTTTTATTACAGGAGATGTAAGAGGATACACAGAATGTGCCTAGCTCTAGGTCACAGCAACATCATCCAGAGCTGCACTGCACCCAGCTGAGAGGATGGGCTGAGGCTAGTTGGACGCTTTCCAGAAGAGCTATTACTCTGGAATAATTATGCATTTTGGAAGAATAAACGGAATCACAACACCCCTTTTTTTTATTTGAGATTAAGGGTATCCAGATGAAGAGCTATTGTGGAATAGCCACAGTACTTTTGGAGAATTTCCAGAGTTAAGAGAGACTTTACTGCTGAGAAGTACAGCGCATTGAGCCAGCAGTCTTCTCCCACAACCTTTGTTTTCTTCAGAGTCTGTCAAAGGTCAGGCAGGTCTGACTCCCTTCAGCTTGAAAGACTAAATAGGGCAATATTCAAGATACTTTGGTTGAGTGACTTGGGTGCAGAAACCAGCAACAAAGTGTGTGCATGAACTTGTTTCTGTCTAAGGTTTCTCAGGGCATGGACTCCCCTACCTGAACAATGGTTAGAAAAAGCATGAATAAATACATTTTAATAATTTCAAAGCAGCTTATTACACATACAATGTCATTCTTTTGTGTCTAAGACTGCTGTATAATTCACATAAACCAGGAGTGACATATACTCAAAAAATGAAGAGAAACTTTCTTAGCAGTTTTCCTGAATTTAGTGCTTAGTCCTGGGGGTGAGTCATATTTTTCTTGTTATCCCATTCAGTTGACTTTTCTATACATGTGTTGAATGTGCTATGTATTAACAGCAAAGTAGGCCACCACAGCAGTTTTCTTTGAGATTGGGAACCTGCTGATTTGACCTGCTTATCAAGAGAAAAATGTCATCTCAACAGGACAAGATTGTTTTGTATTTCTCCCTATTTTCTTCTTGTGAGCAAATTTTTTAACCCCCTAGAGCCAAGTAAAAAGTCACCAGTCTAGGATTTTTTTTCCTTTTTTCTTATTTTCTAATCCTTTTACATAATTAAAAAAAATATAGAAATACTTTTCTTTACATAAAAGTTTAGAATGTGAAGTTGGAAAAGCATACCCTTAATGCCCTGTGGAGCAGATGCCTATGTGGAATCCCTTTGTCTATTTTTAAGCACATCAAGTGGAATTTGGACTCCTATAAGGCAAAATAAAATACCTATTTATGAATAACTCTGTAATAGTAAAGGAAAAAGTGCAAAACCTTTCAAGAGAAATAATTTCAATAATTATAATTTCAAACCTTGCCATGTTTACACAACAGAATGGAAGTGGTCTGCTGGGCACTGAATCATAGAATCATGAAGGCTGGATAAGATCTTCAAGATCATCAAGTCCAACCTTCAGATGAATACCACCCATTGAAATCGTAGTAGGAAGTGCCACATCTGCTTGGTTTTTGAACATTTCAGGGATGGTGACTCCACCACTTCCCTAAGGAGCCTGTTCCATTGCTTAGCATGTGAAGAGTCCTTCAGGATGGAAAGCACTATTCACTCCAATTTAAGTTAGCATTACAGTTTGTGTCCTAAGCTGCTCTGAAATGTTCCAGAGCCTTCTTTTCCTCACTTCCATTTTTACAAGTTAAAAGTAAGATCTCCTAGATGATGGTATTAGCCTCACTAAGGACAGCTGAGCACGTTACTTCCCCTTGCCTTACAAGTGACATGTTGTCAAAAGAAAAAATGGGTTTAAAAGGCTATATGTCACATTTTTTAGACTGCTGTTTGCCACTTGGTCAAGAACTGCGCTTCCCATGACCTTCCACAGCCTGCCATGTGTGAAATGCATCCTACGTGACAATTGTAACATCAGTTGCATCATGAACACATGTTCCTGACTGCACAGTGTTTTTTTGCACTTTGCCAGATGAGGCAGAGGCTAGATGAATTGTTACTGTGCACATGCAATTTTCTAATAAAAACAATACGGCATTATTGCTCTTGGAAGCACATTTGGAAAATCTTACCCCACGCTGTATAACACACATCAGGGTGACAGGTGGGCGAGGCATCGGGTGTGGGGCAAGGAAGAGGAGCCCACAAGGACAGCAAATACCTGTGTGCTTGTACCTGCCTGAACCCATAAATACAGCCACCCATGCATACACTGCAAAGCTACGTTCATCTTCAGCTCTGCCTTTGAGCTTTGCTTTTCTTCTCATCTTGCATGATGCAACGAATTTCAAGGCATACTTTTCTCCTGAGCTTCGATTTGTATCTTTGGGTTTTTTTAATGGGATGCTCCTTTTGGGTAGCATTTTCAGCTTCCCCAGCACATGACACTGGGAGGGATTATTTGGTCTGTCCACAGCTTTCATGTTAAATCCCAAAATATCTTGTAACACTGACTATGCAGACTCAAATCCCAACACTAAATAAAAACACATAGAATTGCAGCAATAAAAAAGCTAAAACCTCAAAACTAAAATGCTACGGGAAGTGAGCAGAAGAGCTTCAAAGGCTTGGCCAGTGTCCTGGGCCTTTCTAGATTAGGATGAATCTGCCCAGGTGATCCTTTCCCACAGATAAACAAGGTAAACACCAGGTTAATGAGGTGAGTGTCCCCAGCATGAACTGGTTTGGACCCAAATGCAATTTAGTTCCCTGCCAGTTCTTCATTTCACAGAACAGCATATGGAGATATATTCAGAAATGTTTTTTCTTGAAAAAGTTTTCTTCAGCTTTAAGGTAAGTGTACATGCATGTGCATCTATTTTTATAAAGGTGTTACTGGGACAAGGAGGGAATTATAGTTAATAGCACCAGATGTCCTACAGCTTTTTGTCAAAGACAAAAACCCTGCAGCTCAGTTGCTCACTATGGGCTAAAAAAAAAATAAAATTCTGCTTATGAGAAAAATAATGCACATTATTTCACTGCTCAGTCTAACACCAGCCCTATAATTACTGGATTCTCAACTATCTTCCACATTCCCCTTGAGCTATGAATTACAAGGTTTCAGCATATTGGATACTAATACTGTGGCATGATTAGATTACCATTTCCACAGGTTGCCAATGCAGAATAGCTCATCTAAGTATGAATAGATTCATTTACTTGAAAAGAATTTTCTTTACCGTTCAGACTAATCATCTGTGTCTAACACAGAGTAAAAAGAACACAAATTATTTTCAGGCTAGCTTCTCTTAGAAAATAAAATGACCTCCCTAGTTTTTAAATCCCAGTGTTTGAAGGCATGCAGATGTGGGGGTTTTGCTTAGCTGCTCGGAGGAAAGCTGTTTGCAGAATGCAGATACAGACCTGTTTTCTGTTGTAGATGGAATCCATTAGTCACTAAGGAGGCTACAACATAATGGAAAGTAGCCATTTTGTGTTCATTTTAGTGCATAGCCTTGGAGGGGAGAAACACACAAATCCATGTAATTTTTGGTGTGCTATTGAATAGAATATAAAGACTATAAATATTTTATTAGTTGGTTATGGGTTAAAAAGGTATTTTGAACAGAGTAGATATTTCCCTTTGGAATTCATGAAAACACAACAGCTTTTAACTTGAAATAAGGACCAACATTTGAGGATATTTGTCATTTGTAGACTATTTGTTAAGTAAACATTTAACTGTATGTTCAGAAATGCTCAGATCACCAGTATGCCAGGAACTCCTGCTCCAGTGCCACCAAGCAGCTGTAACCCAGCCCAAGGGGCAGCCCCTATCACAGCTGTCTCGTGCTGCCAGAACTGCAGGTGAAACAGTAGGTGAGTCCACTCTACTGTCCATTCAAATAGACAGGTAATGGATCACATGCAACAGGCTTGGTTTTTTTTGGAAGCTGACACACTGCAAGTGGCACCTTTGGTGACTCAGCAGCTCCACTTGCCCACTGTTGATGGGACCCTGATTTTGCTAAAATGCATTCACATCCTTGCCCTACACCATGGGATAAGGCACACAGACACCCACGTTGCCTTCCCAGATGTTCACATCTTACAAAATTATTGATGGATGCAAAATGCCAGAGAAATCAGTGAAAACTCATAGGAACTTCCACCAGTGAGCAGCCTCTGTGGGCCATCCTTTGTGTTTGCAAATAAAATTCCTGCCACACATTTGTGGCCTGTTTGGCACTCTTCTTGCCTGTGTTTTAACTCTCTGGTTTATGATTTTATTATTTTAATATGGTCTCCAGACCATCTGCAAACCACCATTGCCTTATGATATTTCTCTGCAGTGATTACATTAAAAACCTCGTTAAAAAGCAAATCTAAACAACTTCGGAGATGCTCAAGGAGAACCACAGATTTCTTCTTGACATGCATCATTATGTAGTTAAAGAACATTCCATGAAACACATGGATATTTATTATTCAACAGACTACACTCTGTTACAGCTTAAGCTAGTCTGGAAATAAAAGGACAGCATTATTTAATTAATGATGGTTTTCAAATTACATTCAGAGAAAGAATAGCTGCCTTTTCAGTTTTTGTTAGCCCATATGTGGCCATGTGAGCACTGCTCCCTTTTCCCTTGCTCACACATAGACACGCATATTGTTCTCCTGACTTTGTCCTGACTGTTCCTGGACAGTTTTCCATTCTAACAAGCATGTAGACAAACAAAAACATGCTTCCTGTAGGAAAAAGAAGCCCTTTACCTTGAGGTGTCCACATCTCTCTCTGTCTGTAGGACAAACACTCACTGTTATGTACTGTGGCCTCTCTCCATGCTTTCCGTCCCTTCCCCAGCCCAGCCTTGCATTGCAGCCTTGCAGATGCTCTTTCTGAGCCTCACTGCCCTACCCAAACAGGTGTCATTACAGGTGAATTCCTCCTTTCCTACAGACTCTTGGGACACCATATTTTTGCTTTGGAGCTCAATGCATTGTTTGATCATTGGCCTCTTGTGCACCTGCTCTTTTGCTTTCCATAACAACACAGTAAATATCACCCTCTTTGTCCAGAAGGATAAAGTCCCTGTCTAAGTGCCTACTCACTGCACAGAGTATGCACAAATTGCCTGAAGTCTTCCAACATGCTGTTTATGTCCTGTTGCAGTAGTCTGTCTGAAAATCCCAGTTATGACTTGGCTTCTGTGTGCTGAGCAGTTTCAGTCCGAATAATTGCAGTTCCTTACTGCAAAAGGAAATCCGAAAGAAATACAAAGCACACTCAGACTCCACTTAGCAAATATATCTGGAAAACAAAAAGGAAAAATCTGGGAGAACCTGTATAAATGGCTATAAATACCTGGAAACCACAGGCACTATGTCAAGTAACTTATCCCACCCTCCTTATAAGAGCTATATTTGAAGCAGATGAACTACCCTTTGGCAATGTCTGCCTCCCTCCCTTTACTGAACATCAGGCCCAGATGACTAATTTTGGATGGCCAATTAGGCAAGAGGAATCTCGATGCTAAACAACTTCAGCATGTTGCTGCACAAAATTGCCCCTGTTTATATTTAGTCTCTTTTCTCCATTTTTGTGGAGCTCTGAGATGAAAATCTGGAAACAAAAAGATACTATTCTACCCCCAGAGTTTATCTGTCTCAGATGCACTGCAGGCCTATACATAGAAGAGCTCTTCTTTGCTGTTTGTGTAGTGCTGTGCAGTGGAAATCAGCAGCTTGTAGACAGTTCTTTCTAAGATCAGGAGAACAAATGCTTGTTTCTTTTCTCTCTGATTTTTTCTGAGTTCACAACAGATACTGACCTTACGGAATCGCTGTAGCACATTGTGAATTATGCATGAAATGCAATTTCCCTGTCTGCTGTGGACATGTTTTACTGTGCTGTTTGCAGTACTCATTGTCAGAGGGCTTGCAGTGTTGTCAGCGACACAGCTAGGGCAACTGAACTCACCATAAAGAAACTGTCAATATTGAATTGAAATAAAATTCTTTTTCATTCCTTAAAATCCACAATCTTAAAAGCAATCAGCTTCTCATAACTCCTATCCCACATTCTAACACAGTTTAAAACCTTTTCACAGAATCATGGAATTGTTAAGGTTAGAATAGACCTCTGAGATCCTCCCTTCCAACCATTAACCCAGCACTGCCAAGTCCATCACTAAATCATATACCCAAATACCACATCCACCATGTTTTGTGAACACTTTCAGGGATGGTGATTCCACCACTTCCTCCTTGGGCAGCATATTCCAATACCTGACTACTCTTAAAGCAGAGAAATTTTTCCTAATCTCTAATATAAACCTCCCCTGGCACAACTTGTGGCCACCTACTCTTGTCCTTCCCCTTATTACCTGGGAGATGAACCTTATTATATCCTCCTTTCAGGCACTTGTAGAGAGCAGTAAGGTCTCCCCTGAGCCTCCTTTTCCCCAGGCTAAGCAACCCCAGCTCCCTCAGCTGCTCCTCACAAGAGTTGTGCTGTAAAAGTAGGTTTTATTCACCCAAGGGTTCAACATGACCTTATAGTGAAGTNTAGAATAGAATAGAATAGAATAGAATAGAATAGAATAGAATAGAATAGAATAGAATATTTTGGTTGGAAAGATCCTACAACAATCATCTAGTCCAACTGCCTTACCACTTCAGGGTTGAGAAGAAATTAAAACAAATTATTAACGGCATTGCCCAAATGCCTCTTAAATGCTGACAGGGATGGGGCATCAACCACCTTCCTAGGATGCCTGGTGGAAAAACCAAACCTCAACCAAAGGAGATTCAAGAGCATGGGCAGATGCCTTACTAGTAAACCTAGAGTCAAGAAGTCAGCAATGATTATAGCCTATCTATTCTTTTTTCCAGCAAAACTTGCTTCAGCAAAAGTCTCCTAGATTACATCAAATAAGTGATCTCAGATAAGAGGTCCCATACAGACAAATTCTAACTTTCATGGGTAGTATGGCTTGTGCTGGTTCCCTGGTCAGCATGTTTCTCGTGCCCTCCAATTTAATCATCAGAGATCATCTGTGAGATTTTTCCATGTGACTATTCTCAGAGACTAGGGCAAATCAGAAAGAATGAACTGATTTCTCAGTGGGAACACATATTTTTAAAAAATCTAATCAGAATATTTCTCCATAGTTGGGTTATTAAGAAGGTGGAAGAGAAGCACATTTTTACAGCAGTAATAATTTTTCCTTCCTTTTGTTACATCCACTTTTAAAGTGTGTAATCAGTGTTTCTTCCCCTCATCCTTCTTTTATTATCCTAGGAGAAAAATGCCATTGCAACAATGTAAAATAAATGGAACCACTTATTAACAATATACAAAAGCTGCAGAAGAGGCCTGAATTACTGAAGCTATTGTGAGGAAATTTCAGCCAGGTGTTTTTTTTTCTCTCCTCTCATGCAAACCTCATTAACAATGTCCAGTGTGTACACCAGGAATGTAGGCTTTGGTCCTGGATGTGCAATGGGGTAGGAGTCTAGCAGGAGCCCCAGGCAACATGGGAACAGCATCCAGTCCCATTGCTGCTTTTCTGACACTGAAAATTTTTTGGGGGAGCACCATCTGCACTCATGCTTGAACTAGTGACATAAGTAGGAGCAGAAAATGTACTCAAGCCACCTTTAACTGATGAGCGCGTGAGTAAATCAGGAGAGCACTCAAGTACAGCAAGGAGGTTTGCGTCAATGCTTCATTCTGCTGATGCAAGGGCTGTCCTGCAAACTGCACCCAAAAGCAAGCAGAGTTGGCTTGGAATGTTTACTTCTGAAAATTAATCATAAAATGGATTATTAAAATGCACCAAATCCTGAGTTCCTTGTGGGCATGTGTAATTTGTAATTGCGGAAACTGCAGGAGCCTTCTTTTTTCCTGCTCTCAAGTAATTACGAGTGAAACTGTTCAGCCATTCGCATGCAATGAATTCACTCTTCCCTCACTTACACTGCTCTGTCCTGTTATACATTACACATCCAAGGATTACATATTTTATACACTTTTGATCTTGTGGTGGAAATAAATTTTACAAGCCAGCCAAACTTCTCTCAACCACGTATACATCTGCTGTCTCCTTGAAGCTTGCTGACAGTTAATTCCCTTCACATCTCCTGTAGCTGCACAAGAGGTACTGTTCCCAGTGCCCTTGCAAGGTTACAGCCAGCTCCCACCCCACATGACTAAATCAAAGCATTCCAAAAAACCAAAGGGACAGTCAAGTCTCTGGAATTTCAAAGCAAACATTTTCTGTATGTCTGGTGCTTCAACTCCTGCCAAGTAATTTCTCCTAGTAATCATGTGTTGTGTTTAGCACACCAGCCCAGCTTCTGACTCCCTTTTCACTGATAGAGAAGAGGCTTTGATTCTGGCCTGACAAACACCTGGATAAATCCACCAAGGTCAACAGAACTACACAGGTATAAACTGAAAAGAAATAGATCTAGATATGTGACTGTGTACACGTATACTGTGCAGTAAGAACACACCATGATTTTTCCAGCACATCCATAACCTCATTGAGCAGCCATGAGCAGAAGCTTTTTTGGGACTGGGGGGATCACTGTGTCAGGACACTAAGCAGCCTGTGATGCATAACACACTGTTGTCCCTCTGAGGACCACTCAATGTTGCCCTATACATAGGGTGATCTCATATGGGACCATGTGACACCGCAAGGCAGAGCTGCCAGCTTTGTGCCACCTCACAGACTCAGGGCCATGTGGCTGCCATCAGAAGGTCAGATCCCTTCACTGCAAGGGTTAAACTAGCAGGTCCAGACCCAACACTGGGCTTCACTCACTGTAATACCTAAGGACAGGTATCATTTCCCTGCTTAACTCCTACAAGAAAGAGCAACTCTCCCTCTCTATCTCATGCATGCTGGTCCCTCACACTCTTTTCCTTCTGTCTTTACTCATTCATGCCCACTCTAAGCTTAAACTGCAATTGGTTAATGTCCTCAGGTCTGAGAGAACCCCTTGTCAGGGTGAATATCTCTCCTATTTGATGAAACAAAGAACAGCTAAATTACCAAAGAACTGACTAGAGATATGGTTCTTTCTTTATAGCAGAATCCCCTTTTACCAGCAACTATATTTAAGGACAATACACAATACATATATTTAACACAATACATATGCTTACACACTCGTGCTTCTGTATTTTATTTCCTGTCAAATAAGGTACTGTATTTCTGAATATTGTGATCCCTCTCTGTGTCTCATTGGAACTTTGGACCTTAGCCTGTGCACTTGCTACCCTTGACCTCAGAGATCCCAAATGTGTAGGCATCATTTGAACTAATTTCCCCCAAATTTCATTTTTTTACATTTTCTCCATGTACATGTAGCTCTTATTCACATGCAAAAGCCCTGTGCCTAACAACACACAGACAACCCTGAAGTAAATGTCAAGAAGACTGCTTTGTTCCTTAAGGTTTCCAATGTCCTCTCTCTGCCTTGAGCAATGTCCCACAATCTAATTTGCTTTAAAGAATAGCCCTCAAAATACTTTTCAGGAACTTGGTTAATCTGGTATTACTCATGCTTCTAATATTACAAGGAAGACCTTGAATGACATTTAGCTAACAGGCAGTGTGTATCTATGGACATAATTATTTCTGAGGTAAAGACCTTGAGCTGAACGTGCATATGGTTTGCATTTGTTTTTTAAGAGAAGCCCCTAATGAAGCATATTCCTATCCCACAAGGCATAATAGTCTGCAAAAAAGGTGGAGATGAAGTCTTACCATTAATAATTAAATTTTTGTTGCTACCACAGTGGCAATCATCAGGCAATTACCTTTTGTCTTTGGAGCTGTTTGTTCAGATAGGTTTGTAAATAGATCCTCGCTTTCATGAGTCTGATACATTAAAAATAAAAAAAGAAAAATAGCAAGATATCTTCTGTTCCAGAAGATGTCAAGGACTTCTTCAAATATAATGGCTTCTGCCCCAAGCAACATTTTGTCTGGATTTTGTTCACAGTCTTCAATGTATTTATCAACAAGCAGAAAGAAATATCCATTACTTCTACTGCTTTCAAAATTATTAAGAGGATTTCTGAGGAAGTATATAAATTCTGAATTGATGCAAGGCCACCACTGTCAAAAACATGAAGCTACTGGGATCACTTCTGTGCTTAGTGAGTCGTAGTTGGTGAGTCTTGCTTAGGGTGTGTGTCCTAAGCACCACCTGCACAGCTCAGTGTTGTGACCTTGTGCACAAGTGACCCAGACAAGGGAGGCAGAGCTCAGGCACAGGTGTTTTTGGGATAATCTTCATACTGTCACCAAAGGAGAAACTATGGATGGACTTAGTGACTGCTGCTGGTTGGGTGTCCTCAACAAAGGCAGCTGTTGACCTGCTGATGCTGCGTCTTCCTTCAATGGAAACATCCCTACAAAGTCTTGTTTCCTAGGGTCCCAAGCAAGCCAGTTTCCATGCAATGCTTGTAGCACACGCAATTTTAGACCCTGACCCTGTCTCAACACCTTCCCTCCATATCCATACCAAAACCCAGCTATGAGAACTGGAAGTTTGAAGGTGCTATATTTGGGGTTTTTGCCACAAGCTTTCTGACATAGTAACATGTTTGGGGTGCTGCTGCTTTTTCCTTTTTGCTTGCTTCTAAAACACTCTTTTTTCTTTTGTGGAAAAGGAAAAGGATTATGGTTCTGTATTTTGGATCATAGAAGGCTGCGAGTGTGTCAGTGAAACTTCATTAAGAAGCAGCTTGGGTTAAAAGTGTTTGTAATAATGAACATAGCCATCTCTTTTACTATCCACAAAGCTTGGAAAAAATTTTTGGTATTTTTTGTTGTGCGCAGCATCATTCTATAACACTTCTTATGGAACTAGGTCAGATTTTAGCACTTATTAGTCAACTCACTTCAACTGTATCTTAGCATATTCAGTGTTGATGATTCGTGGCTGAGCAATTTTCATCACACCTGACTCTCACTGTTTATTTGTTAGTGGAAACTTTTGTAAAGCACCTGCAAAAACAACATGAGTATCTGAGAAATGAAAAGTTCTCTTTGAACTTCCCATGAAAAAATACCTGTAAAGCGTGAAGGATACTATTCAAAGAGACTTTACACTACTTTTCATACAAAAATTATATGGGGGGGAATTGGGGTTACAAGTCCAATTGCCAGGGGAGAATTAAAAAAAAGGAATGCTGTAGCACTTATTCCTAAACCAAACATTATACAAGGTGGAATTCAACAGCAAAGTTAAATATAAAATAAATCCAACAGGATTACAGAAGGGCACGGTAACCCTGTCCCTGCAGTGACCCATGTAATAGCTCTGTGCTGGTGCTTGTGATGACATGTCAGCAATCCCACGTTAAATGTACTTTGAAGGCACATTAGCTTCTCCTCTTTGTGGATCTGGAGGTTTCCTTCTCTCCTTTATGAACACATTTCAGTGTCTCCTACCTTCTTCCCTTTCCCCACATTCCCTGAGAACAGCATTAAGTTGTTCTCTCCTGACCTTCCTCCTCAGATGACTGCTTCAATGAGGAAAGTATTTTGAGATACCAGCTCCCTTTTTTCTCTTCTGTTTTTAGCAGAAATTTCTTCACAGCAGCTTGTCTGAAATAGCTGCTGTGGGGAAGGGATTTTGCAGCCATGTTTGCTTTAATGCTGGCACACAGCTAACACTGTCTTCCTGAGACAGGGAGGTAGGAGAGACACAGTCCTAGAGCAGAGATGAGTAAGGGCATAAGGAGCAGGTCTGTGCCAGGTAAATACTGTCTGGGATGTCTGGGATTCAAATTTTCTTGAAAATATGAATGAGAAAATCACAGGTTTCTTATTTTGAGTCCACAATTAAAACCTCCAAGTTTCAAGGCTGGCAAGGGTGAGGACAATTCTTCCATGAGAAACATAGATGAAGCCTGTTTTCCCCTGGATTACTTCTTTCTCACTTCAGCCCCTTCTCTGTCCATAATCTCCACCTTCCCTGTTGTTTTACCTCTTTTCAGTTTCTCCAGGTTTCTCATAGCCCACAGGAAGTGTGGCTAATTAGATAATTAGGATGAAGGAGCTTTATTAAAATCTATCAGTTCATGCTATGTGCAAATTATTAAAAAAAAGTACCTTTCTTTTGCATGTATAGTTGCTTTCTCTGTGCATACACTGTTCATTTACACAAAACTTTTTCAACACCTGCTTTTATTTTTCTTGCTGAAAATTAAATTTTAATGATAAAGTTATTCCTTGTGCCTCTTACACTATTCCCTTTCACAATGTGCTAACATCTGTGATGGGAAAATGGCTACAGCTGTGGAGAAAGCAATAATAGAAATTATCCATTATTCCTCATAGTTCTATTTGTATTGCCAAACTTAACATTTTATTAGAAAGCTCTCAAAGCTCTGGTCCTTGAATTAAATTAATATTCCTGTAATAAATCAATTGCAACTGAACTGTTTGAAACTCAAAATATAAATAGAGAGAAGTTCCTTTTTAATACCACATTATTGTTACCCCAGATTTGGAGTTGATGCTGCATACAAATGACAATGAATAGTTTGGGATATTTTTGACCAGAGAAAACCTCATAACTGATGAACACAAGTTAAAATATATCCTTCCAGAAGTCATGTATATGATCCCAGATTTTCTGGGGGCCTCTGATGTACAGGGAAAAATTGCTCCTTTTTGTTTTTTTTTTCCCCCTTTCTCTTAATATTTTAAAATCTGACCCTTCCAAACCACACCTCTACTCTAAGCTAGTGAACTCAACCAGAACAATTAATGTGGGAAAAAAATAAACCTTATATTCCATTTTAATAATTCAAAAGAGAAAAGATCTCACACTGTGGTACTATTTTGAATTTTGTGTCAGGTATCACAGAAACAAAACACATAAAAGCCAGGTTAAATGAGAAATGAACATCCTCATTGTCATGAACAATTCACTTAATATTTCAGAAAAGGGAAGCTTTCAAGCCTTCACACTACCAAACAGGGGCCGCACCACCCTGGTATTCCAGCCTCTCTTTTTTTAGGTCTGGAAAGCATAAAAGAGGAGTAATATTACTTTTGGGAGACTCTGTCTAGCGTAGCTGGTGTGGGAGTTTTCTGAAAGTTTGCCCTGATAAATGATTTACCGGGACAGTAAAAAGATCAAGAAAGTGCTGCGCTGTCCTCTCAAAACAAATTACTTTCTTCACCCACTGCTTGAAATCCTGTAAAAACTTACTGTAATGATTAATTTTCCAGAATTCTAAAAACTGTAAGTCCAAGGCCTATGACTACCTCATATCTCTCCTGGGATAAAGACACATCACGGTCCTGAACTGAATCCTGCCGGGTGCATCCACATATTTACTCTGGATATCCTTCTGTTTTACTTGTTACCTGAATTTTCCTACACAGTCATCGGGGTTTTGATATTTTTATAATGCTGTGTGTTTCGCTACTAAACAAAACACAGGAGAGTGTTTTGCTCTCCTTCTTTATATTTGTTTCATCAAAATTATTTGTTTCAGTTGTGGTAAAGACAAAACCAGACTCACAGGGAGAAAAGAAGAGGCAAGTGGGAAGATGCCAATAAAGGCAGAGAAGGCAGAAAATGGAGATAGAAAGAAAAGTCTACACATACTCAAGGGGCTCCACTGATTTTCCATGATACTGGTGCCTCACTGGACCCTTGAGGAGTTTTGCAATACACATAATAAAGAAATGGTGGTAGGAGACACATGGAGAAGAACAATTAAGGACAACAATGAGAAAAAAAATTACAGGGATAATTGTGCCTCGTTAGAGGTATGATAATAAACAATGATATGTATTTTCTGGTGATAATGATGCTGCAGTTCACTCACTCCACTTGGATTCCAACTCCCCCCACAGTGCCACTACTGTCTAATATGGCATATTTATGCAAAAGATCAGTTAGAAAATTAGATTCCATTACAAAACCATCAGGTATAATAAGGAAAGCTATGGAAAATAACCTGTTATGCTTCTGCACCTGTCATTTCCAATGGTTCCCACCACCCACCCATAAACATTTGACAAGTATTACTAAGTCTCATATTCTCTTGATTTTACTGAAGGAGAAACTGAGGCAAAGAAAAGCTTGTATACCAACCATCTGGGCTAGGCACTGGGCCAGCCTGCAGTCGCATGCATTAACTGTTTCTGATGCTTCTGTCTAGAATATTATTAATTACTGGCAATTTGTAGTAGGTAAACCCATATGAAGGTGTTATTAGCAGTGTGTGAACACAGGGAGAAGAGCTCCCTGGAAGAGCTCCCAAACACTCACAGTTTTAATAGTCATTAGAAACTCACACGGCGAACAAAGATCTTTTAAAACATTGCTCCCATACTAATCTTGATGACGGCAGATAATTAGTCAGCAAACCCAAGCTCAGGGACTGCTTACTGAGCAAGGAAAACCTCGCACCCACAGTGTGGCTGTGACTGCTGGCTGGAGTGCCTCGCAGTGCTTACAAAAGCAACTACAAAAATATTTTCAAGACCTTTAGCAGACTTGTGCAGGACAGCTTATCCCCCTACCACTACTGATCAACTCACAAAACCGGGGAGGAGGAAAGGTGCTGGTGATGCAGACACTGCCAGAGGGGCACTCAAGGGTCACACTTTCATCCCCTATTTAGCAGTAATTTGGTATGTAAGGGCTGCATGAGCCTTTGAAGCTCAGTGCTGCTGTTTTTAAAGGCTCCCATCAACCAGCCCATAGTGTAAGTGAAGCAGAAACAGCAGTGTAATAGCAGACACAGTGTTCTTTTTGCAGAGTCTGCAGTTCTCTGACATGGCTGACTCTCCTTTCATGGCAGACAAACTTCCCGTCAGGAACCAGTTAACAGGGACAGCAAGGAGCAGCACTGACAAGCAACAGATTTGGAGGAAGGCAGACTTGTATTTAAAAAAGGTAAAACCACCACGAAGAAGCCCACAAAAAAGCCACATTATTTATTTTTCTGGGAGGTGAGCAGGAAAAGTTTCAAAGCATGGCTGTTATGCTATTTTGGCACAAAAAGTACTTTTCCAAATTCAAATCTTCCATCAGGCTGGCTTGGAAAATGGCATGGTGTTTATAAGCATGGCTTGTTTCTTTCAGCTTTGCCTCATCTTCCAGGTTAAAGTCGCAGCTGGGAGCGTAACTGAGAGAGGGGAGGAGCATGTAAGAACCAGAGTATTCCCAGTGCATTTCCACTGGCTGGCCCTGGGATCTGCAGGTAGTAAACACAAGCACTTTCCATAAAAGGACCTTGCTTGGCAGGATACCGAGGGGAAGAAAAAAGGACTATTGCTGAGGTGGGGAGCAAAAAGAAGTTATTTGCTGGCAGAGGAGAAAGGAACGAAGGATGCTGAAAGGGTACTGGGCAGCTGCTTTTCCGGCTGCTATGGGAGCCAAGGGAAGAGCCTTTGATCTGCTGAGCAGGCCTGGGCTTGCTGCCAGGACCTACATCCTTTCTCCAGCACTGACAGCAGGCTTCCTTGCTAGCTCCTCTCTGATTGCAGAGTCAAAAAACAAGTGACGTAACTCATACAGGGACCTCACTGGGACGTTTCTATTATCACCAGCTCTGCAGAAAACATATGCTACAGATGCCTCAATCTGAAATTATCTTCTTTTCCAAGCCAGAACAAAAAGGAGAAAAAACCCATGAGGTCCTCTGGATTACATCTTGCAAAGCCTCATAAAACCCCTTCTGGCATACTGGAGGATTAAGCAACCCCATTGGTTCTATAGGGGAAATACCATGTCTGCACAGCACCTTGGCCAAGCCAGTCCTCCCCCAAATGTTTATGTCCTATTACGTCTGGTGACTCGGAGATTTAAATAGCAATACAGATTCCATACCTAGTATAGCTTCTAGACCACTACCAAAAATAATGTCATCAAGATGGCATATACTAAAGAATGAGCTGTTTCAAAGTAATTGCCAACAATGTCTAGTTTAGAGCAATGTGGAGATCAGCCTGCTTGGTATGTACTGTTGCCCAAGAAAGGGGAACATGAAGGCAGCTGTGCTCCTCAGCCCTCAGACCAAAACAACCAGAGTATAGAGAATTTCCTCTAGCACCAGCATGTCTTTAGTCCTTGTTCGTGTAACATGCTATTGCCATCACTGCAGGTAAATTCTGCTTGGACATGACCCAGGCTTACATCTTACCTCAGAACCAGCCAGAATGTTAAAGTCTCATCACTTGAAGCACAGAAACATGCTATGTTCTGAGAAGCAGAATCATGCTTTTGCATGATGTAACCAAAAATTGATTTAACCTTCTATGTAGCGCAACAGCTTTTGCACTGTTGTTTCCCCTTCCTTTTGATCACTATTGCTCACCATCACTACCGAGAGTACAGCCATGCAAGACACTGGAAGTACTGACTCAGGAGCTTGGATGGTGACATAAAGTTAATGCAACCAAGCACTTCTGTTGTCTCAATAATGCTTCCATCTTGCTTGTCAGGTCCTTGTTGCTTTGTGCAAATGTTACTTGCATGGCAGTGGCAGCTTCTCTCAGACAGCGTCCCCTGCAAGATTAGGTCTCCCTCAAGCCTTCTTTCCTCAAGGCCAAACAAACCCAGTTCTTTCCTCATATGGCAGGCTTTCAAGTCCTTTGATCATCCTTGTTTCCCTTCTCTGGATGCTTTCCAGGCTGTTTGCATGTTTTCACTCCATGGAAGGTTCTAGAGGACACTACTCCCCTCCCTTTCTACCTGCCCCACCTGCCACCTGAGCTTTGAGTGAGCTGAAGTTTGCTCTTCTAAAGTCTAAATCCTTTGGTTTAGTACTAACCTTCAGCATGCCCAGCCGAATCCCAAACTCCCCAAAACGGTGATCACTATAGTCAAAGCTATCACTGACCAAGATATTTCAAAGCAGGTTTTCTTGGTTTGTGAGTCCAGCAGTGCCTCATTCCTGCTTGGCACATCTCTAATATTTGTATGAGGAAGTAGTCCTCCTAGGCACCCCAGGAACTTGATGGATAATGTGAACTGCTGTATGGTCCTTCCAACAAATGTCTGGACAGCTGAAGTCACCCACATGAACCAGGTTCTGTTAACCTTCCAAAGCTTGCTGAAGTCACCCGAATATGACTTTGTTGGCCTCACTGTCTTGGTTTGGAGGTCAGTAGAAGCTGCCTACTGAAATATCCCCCTTGAAGATGACTTCTCTGATCTGGACCCAAGGCATTCTGTAGTGCTTCCACAGTTGCTGTGATTGACTTCTATGCATCAGAAGTTCCCACTGACAAAGAGCGAGCCTCCTTCAGTTTTGCCCTGCCTGTCTTTTTGAAACAGCCTGTTTCCACCCATCAGAATCCTGCAGTCATCTGAGTTGTCCCACCATTTTCCAGTTATTCCTATGAACAACTCTGCTGTTGATGAAACCCTTAGTCCCTGGTTCCACTTGGGGCACCAGTTTCAATCTAGGATGCTGTCTGCTGCTGTTCATGTGGACAGAACCAGCAAGAACTTTGCTTTTTTCTCCTCTCAGCTGCTAAGTTTTACTGAACCTTTCAGACATTGAGAAGACATTTTAAACAGAAACATATTTATGAAGTTGGGTGTATTGAGAAAGGAACAAATGACAGAATATCAGCAATGAATTTTGAAATCACTAGCTAAATTTTGCCTTTTAGCACACACTATCAATATTTATAGAGGGTTTTTTTAATCTATGTACCTGAAACCCATTTTTTTCACTCTTGAGTCTCAATTATGTGCAATTACTTACTAATCTAATGTGATATCTTTTGCAATTCCTTTGTAGATTTTTATTTCTTTTACTTAAAAAATTATTTTGATTTATTTGCATTATTGCTTCTTGAACCCATAGAGTAAAAAAACCCCATCTAAATAGTTTTGCACATTTCATAAAAACAACAGCTTTTCTTCCCTAACCTTCTGCAATTCAGTTTCAGCATTTTTGGCACACTTATATCAAACCCACACTTTAAAATAAAATGTCTGTCAAATAGAAAAGAACAATACTGATCAGGAAAGAAATTACATTATCCATCTTCGAACTGCACTTTGCAAAAGTTGCAGTTTCCTAAAAAGGACAACTTTGAAAAAGTAGTTGACAGTTTAATTTTTAAGAGAACTGAATGATGAGATTTTCTGTTATGTTAATACTTGAAGCTTTATTTTTAATTTGTCATCAGTAATAAACACAGGAGTGCAGAGGTGTCAGTAGCTGGGTTTACAGGAACTTAACACATAACTAGAGATAAGGCAGCAGAACAACTGCAAACACACTGCAGCAAGGCCCTCCTCACTCTCTGCCCACAGCTGCATAGGCGGTTAGGATTTCTAACCTAAAATTTGTTGTGATTGATTTGTTGTGATAATTCTAACAAATTCAGCTGAAGGATTTGTTAGAATTACCATATGGCAAGGTATTAAAAAGCTGAAATTTGGCCCAAAGAGGTGACACAAAAAATCATTTTGTCATGACAGATTTTGCTTGCCAGTGACTTTTTGAAGGTGAACGATGACTTGTTTTTTCTTATGGCTGGGAAGCATGTATCCATGTCCTCCAACAGCCCTTGTCACTCACCTTCTTGATGCTGTGTCAGCAAGAATCAATTGGACCTTCCTTCTGGAATTCAGGGCCAAACAGCCCAAATTTGAAGATCAGGAGGAAGATCTAATGCCAGTAGTTCTTCATCTAGCAGCTCTTCTTTCTATCCTGCTCCTTTGCCTGTGACTCTGGCAAATGACTCATTCACTTAAAGGGTATCACATACTTGGAGAGCTTTCTAAATTGGTACCATCCAGATCCTACATAGCAAAGCAGGCTCCTGGGACATAGAGCTGGGACTCAGCCTGCTTGAAAACCAGCTCAGGCTATATGCTTTGCAATCTGGTGGTAATAAAAACCAGCAGTATACCTCCTAGGCCTCTTCTTCAGCCTGTTGACAGTTCTATGTGTTTAGTATGTAACTGGCATCAGACAAAGGGAGGAAAGCCTATAGAGTCAGAAATAGAAAACACTCACTAAACCAGATGCATTGCAGCTATCATAGTTTCCACTTAATTTTGCACATCTTTAATAATTGCCAATCTGAAATGGGACCAGCTGACAGGCTGCAGTATATAACAAATAGGTTCATGATTATACATGTCCCTAGCTTCCTTCCCCAAATGTACACGTCTGAAAAGCCTTGTGTTTTGCAGCCTCACCCAAACATGTGCAACCATTTATAGACTAAAACAGCTTGTCATCTCAGCCTAGGTTTTTCAATGCACACTACAACTGATGTCATTTTGGTATTTTGTATTTTCAAAAGAAACAAATATGTTTCCAGGCAAACCACATCACAGAACATGCCACGGTTATCAGTTCAAAGAGCCTCACTGACTCAGCAGCTAGTGCTGTGTTTCATCTAGTCTTCCTGAGGTCAGGCAGGGAAATGTTAGCCCAGGAATACACATCTGTGTGTATACAAACAGCTTCAGTCTTCAGTTGTTCTCTCCTTGACTGGCCCCTGAAATAATCCTCTGCAAAGCACAAGAGCTGTCAAGTACAGGCTTGGCCTGGGGTAAACTTTCATACAAATCACACTACATTCTGGAGTGGGTGTGTTTTGTGTGCCATTTTAGGGATGAAGGAAATCAGACTGATGGAAATGGAGATTGTTACTGCCATCACAGTGCCATCACATTATTATAAAGATGTCCCTTAAACTTACATACAAAAGTGTGTTCTGCTTACATTTTGTCTTTTCTGTAGCCAACACCAGAACTAGGGTGAGAAATATACTCCCAAAGGATCCCAGAAAGTGGAAATAAGACAGGATTCAGGATGGACCACTTAAACCTTTGCTTCTCCAATTTAGCAAAAGAAGTGAGACATAGCTTGGGCTCCCAAAGGACCCATTACGGATCCAGGCTCCAGTGAGTAACAGTGATTAATTAGACTGGACACAGCACAGGCAAAACAGAACTGGCTCTGGGGCTGCTCCTGACTAACCTGAACATGGTTCGAGTTTGTAACCTCATATGAATCCCGGGCTGAGGCCTACGAAACTTTCCTGATGCAAATTCAGCTGCATAAATGAAACTAAGGTGTTGTAGTAAAGGCGATGAGTGGATGCTAATAGCTCAGCATCAGCACGCATTGATTAAACACTTTGATGACTTTGATGACAGACTAACAGTGATAAAGTTCCATCGAGTTCTGAAGGTATCCAGTAAACTTTCTAAAGAAATATCCTTTACTGAAATTAGAGGAATAAACTGTTCAGGGGATTCAAAGGAGTGATGAGTTTTTTAATATGTAAATCCTTTGGATTTACCTTGGTAAATGGGTTTGAACATAGCTGAGCTAGGGAAAATACGCTATAGCAGAAATGCAGACGTTGTATTTCAAATGAGGTAGAAGGGCTTCAGTTTCAGATGACCACAAACATCAAATGAAGTGTCTTAATACCTTGATGTAACAACTTCAGATAGAAATGAAGGAAACATAAAAGATGTCTGTAAGAGTGATTTGGAGTTTTACTCTTGGAAATCAGTCTCTGTGTTGTCACTGGGACTACTGTCCAGTGCTTCTCTTCCCTGTTTGAGGTCTGACATATGGACACACACACACTGATGTGACTAAAAGAAGTTTTTATCATAGATTATATGTCCTTATGAAAGGGCTCCAAAGGGTGAGTGTTCTTTAAAGTAGGCATTCAAAAGCACAGGTATCTAAAAATGTGTTATTAAAGAAGAGCTATATAAGCTTTACAAGCCATATTTTTCTAAGGGCAAGCTGATCTTTTTTTTCCTTGTTCTCACCATTGAAGATTTCTTTTCACAGACCTAGATTCTGAAAGATCCTAGTGAGAAACGACTCTTCATGTTACAAATGCCTCCTCTGCTGTCCCTGCAACCTGCCTGGCAGAGCCTTTTGAGCTTTAACGTAGTATCACAGTGATTAGTTTTGAATGTAAGTCATGCTTGACATTTCTGATTTTAACTG
The DNA here is from genome assembly GCA_024734555.1 of Trochalopteron elliotii. Taxonomy (NCBI): domain Eukaryota; kingdom Metazoa; phylum Chordata; class Aves; order Passeriformes; family Leiothrichidae; genus Trochalopteron; species Trochalopteron elliotii. Next base: position 3,743,766 of record JANPWX010000099.1, on the reverse strand, counting down.
TTTATGACTCTCTTGAGTTTACACAAATAGCTCCAATGTTTGCTGTTGCACTTTCGTCTTAAGCGGTATTCACCATGGTTTTATGTTTTGGACAATGACAATATATTGTTTCGGGTCTATAAAACAGTTTGTTTCGGATATCTGTACTTAATGGAGGACAGTTGCTACAGCCACAAGTTCTTGTGCAGCTTCTACCCATTCCCCAGCAAGCCAATGCTCCCCAGGCCAAACATCAGGATTGATCCTAAAAGCTGCTGTAGAAAAAATGTTATTTCCCATCACTTCAATGCTACAATGCTGTTGCAGAAGAAATACTTGCACTACTCAGGAGCTGTGAGCAAGTCACAAAGAAATGACACAGGGACATGTTTAAAAATCTGTAATGGAAATGTCTCCAGTTCACAGAGGATCAATTCAGTTCCTTCCAGAGCATGTATTAAGGACAAGATTTGATGGTAGTTATCTTCAGTGGTACTAAATTTTTCTCCCTTCTCTCTCTTTTTTATTTTTTAATTTAAGTCCATAATTACAGCACGGATCCAGAAAACAGCTCTACTAGCAGAGTTGGAGGGAGAAAGAAACTGAAACAGGACCAGGGATACTGTATGACTATCACTTCTGAAGACAGCATGCTCCCACTAAAGTCTAACTTTAGGTGTACAGAGAGCCTCTGACTTTACACTGACTATGACAGCAGTCAGGGAGTTTTATTTTCCTAGTCTGAAGTTGGTTTTATATGAACTTTTACTTCATGTTGTAGGAAGTATCAAATTTATACTGATTTATATTGATTTTTACCTACAAAATGAGGAGCAATGAATTACTTTGCAACTAAGGAATCATACCTGATTTCACAGAGATACTTATATTTAAAGAAATTTGTAAAACCAAAACTACTTGAACATCTGGTCTGCATAGAGGTTTCTGAGAATTTCACCTATCTACGTTCTCAAATACCTAAACAGAGTTCTCCTCCTCTACGTTCAGATTGGTGTAGTTGAGGCAAGAGTGTGATTCCAGTTCTCTCAGAGTTCTTTTTTACCTATCGGAAGAAAAAGGTTTACCTGGATAATTCATGTATGGTTGTGTTTTAATTAATCAACAATTAAACACCCACCTCTAATAAGGCCCAGATCTTTTAAAAGATCTTGACAATGCAAGTCATCCACCCGGATGTATGAAGCGTCTTCTATGTTCGCCAGTGTAACAATGCCAAGATCCTCTTTATGTGCTGGTGAGCTCTGTAAAGCTGACACACCTAAGAAGAGAATAGGCTCATCTCCATTAGATCTTACACCTGCAATAAAGCTGTTAGGAAAAATAGTTTTGTTGCAGAATCCTTCACCTTGGCAGCATTGTAAAAGCCAGAGGTATACAATTCAACATCGGGCTCAGCCAGGATTTACTTTGATATTCATCAATGAAAGGGTGATTTTTACAGAATACCCTTTTGAAAATAGAAAAGAGCTTTGAAGTCTTCTGCTGAAAAGACAGGTGAGCTGATCTTTGCTTCATATTCCACAGGTGACACTCAGTGTAATGGCTGTGGAAAGTTAAGCACCTTTTCAATAACAGAAACTAAAAGCAGTCAGAGCAGAAGCATTCATTACATGCACGGAAAAAGCAGACAGTGACTCTCCACTTTAGTCCTTTGTCTTGGAAGTTCAGCAGTGAATTGGAGAAGCTTTCCACCTGCCCCAGCATTGTGTGAAGTGTAATGGAATTGGGTCAGTTTGTTCACTGAAATGTTCTTCTAAAAGATACTGGCATAGATTCACCTTGGGGCTGACTGTGTGTTTTCTTTCAATCAGTTACTGCAAATTGAGCAGCTGCAAGAGCCTCTCTATGGAGAGCCCAGGGGATGCACTTTTCCTGGTCGTGGCCAGCTGAAACTTCATGAGCAGAAGGCAGCCAGATTTTTAGCAGGCATAAAATGCAGGTATAGCTGCTGAAAAGGCAGCCTATTTCCAATACGTAGATAACCCACTTGCTTCTTTCCTGTCTGTGTATCGAGATTTGCTTCCATGGAAGACTAGATCAGCTGGGGAGATGGTGGCAGCCTGGTCATTTTCCACATGCAGGACTCTGAGGAACCAGGACTCTGAGGGTACATGGACTTTAACAGTCAAGACACAGGCACTCTGACCGAGTATGGGCCTGTGTGGATGGACCGGGAGAAAAGACTCCTTTAATAAACAAGTGAAAAAGTTAATTGCTTATTGCCTGCTCATCTGGCTCTTGACACTGAACTGCAAGGCTCTAGTATTGTGAAGAGATGTAAAAAAATTACTGGAGGGTGAGTGGGTGTTGTGCAGCAACTGCTTGGTACAAAGAAGCAGTACATTGGAATCAGCACTGAAAACTGGTGAAGAACACCAACTCTTTCAAAAATCACTAGAATTAATGATTTCACCATCTACATTTTGTGGGGTCATGTCACCTGAACATTTTTCGTTGGGTAGAAACCTCGCACTGTTTACAAACATTGTGTCCTGAGGCACTCCTTTCTCCAGTAGAACAATAACTCCCTCTGGTGTTTGCCTGCTATTGTTACTGCCTCAGCCACAGCCCAGGGAAACCATGCCAGGGGAAGGAAACCCTGTCAGATGATGTATGAACTATAAACTTTCTTTCCTTAACCGATGGCATTTTACACTTTGGGCAGAAAGGCCATTGCTTCCACCGGGGCGGCCCCAGGGGCACTGCAGGGAACATCACTGCATCGGGAAAAGTGGAATGCCGAACTCCGCTGCTGCTGAGGGCTCATGCTGCCAAAGACCCATTTACATGCTCCCTGCATTTATTTAATTACATGAACAGTAGGCTTATTGCAATGTGTCTGGATGCTTTATTTGATGAATGCTGGAACTTACCAATCCAGTCCCGAGAGGGTTGGGATACACATAGGGATATGTCAAATGGCTGGATGATAGTTCAGAGTTAATGAATTGCTCTGCTCAGCTCTTGGGACAGACAATGTAGAACTGTAATTCAGCTGCAAACATATTTACAGGAATGCTGTCACAGCTTTGAGGCTCAAATCTGGCCTACAAGTAAGTTACATGCTACATCTGCAGGCAGAGGAAGCAAAACAAGATGCAAGAGAATTAAGCTCCTGCTCTTTGGGCTAGACCATATTGATCTATTGCCATAATAATGCTGATTGTAAATTTTCTTAATCTAAAATTTATGAGAAAATCTAAACTTTTAGTCTTAAATATATATTACACAATAATTTTTAAGTACACACTCAAAAATTTTTTTTTCAGATTTCAGCTGCGATCAGATGATGAAAACAAATCTCAAGACAGGATGAAAGACATTAAATGTTTGAGTTATGCATTTTGCCAAAGAGAAGAGGCTATTTTGATGGGCTGTTTAATAGAAATTTCTTCCTGTGATCATTCAACTGGATGCTCACTCCAAACAGCCCAGAGGCTTTTTATATTTGACCTAAATGTCTGGATTTTTTCTCTTTTCTTCAGTATATCACAGAACAGAAATCTGTAAGCTGATTATTGTTGCTTAATTCACTTCTGAATGCAAACATCTTTGCATATTTCAGACACTGCTATATAGAGCTGAAATCAGAAAAGCTAAAAGAGCTTGAGAGCTCAACCTAAATCCCAACTGTCTGGCTCCCTGGCCAATGGCTTGTATTATACAAAGTGTGTAACCATCCTACACCTTTGATGTAAAACAACTCTCTTTTAATGTGCTGTAATCTCTTATTCCCTTTGTCTCTCAAATAATAATCCTCTTGCTCATGGTAATCCTCAAAACCACATATGCTCTTTAAAGCTTTTCTTTTGGAAAGTATTCACACCCATTTTTCTGGGCACTGGCAACTAAATATTACAGAAAACCTGATTCTTCTGACTTTGACCAAGACAATCTGAATTTTTGTATTCCACATTTACTGCTTGGCTGGAACTAAGTCAACAAAATGAGTAAACAGTTTCTAGTCGTCCAACAGAACCACAGTGTGCGGACTGTTTGTTTGGCCAAAGCAGAGGCACAAGATGTTTGGGAGAGTTAACAGGAAACAAGTAAAATGACATTTTTATTTGGGTTATAAAACAGAAAATGAAGTTTAGTTGTCTAGAATGATTTAAGAACATGTTCTCCTGGACTATTAAAACAAGCAAGTAAAAGAAAAATTCTCACCTCCTCAGCAGAAATAATCAAGCCCCCTAGCACTGGCTCCTGGACACTTACAAACGTACTACTGGCTACTCAAAGTTTCATTTCTGTAAGGTTAAATATTTTTAGATATGGCCACCTTAAATCAGAGGTAGAGGTTGAGACTAGAATTACTTAATCAGATCAGCATGTTGATTTAAATGATCTAATCATGACAAAAGGTGATGATTAGAATGGAAGATTCATCAGGTCAGATGTAAGTTCCTAAATGACATAAGCTGCATTAATTGCAGGACATGATGAATATGAGCCTAAGAGTTCAAAAAGAGGGATCTTTTAAAAGGTATTAGAAAGACCTTTTTATTTGTTGGTAATTGTGCACATTGCCATAAGGAATTTGTAGCAAGCTAGGAGGAGTGCTGAGGCAGAGCTTCCAATGATACAGCAGCACAAGCTGCTGATCAGACCACCTCATCTTGTCTGTCCAAGCCCAGCCAGTTTGCCTCACTCACTCCCCAAAAGACCAAGCACAGAAATTTCTCCACGTTTGCTTTTTACAGAGAGTAGAGTCAGCTGTTCTGTCAGCAGGACAGACCCTGGCTCTACTTCTGATGTCTAGGGGCATTTTACTTTTTTGTCCATGTTGAAAGGTGCTTTCCCCCACCCTGGGGCATGGGAATTACCCGTCCATAACCCCTCTGCATTCATCTGTCCTGCACAGACATGTTATCCCCCCATCTCCTGAGCCATCAGAGCAGGCAGACCATTCCGGAGCTCTGGGTCAGCTGCTGACTCACAGCAGCTGCCCCGGGGATGATGAATACAGAGACCCCAGCTGAAGAGCACAGCTCTCTGGTGTCCCCAGTTGGTGTTTCACTGTGCTTGTCACCTGATCTTGTCACTACACGAGCCTAAAGTTGCTCCTGAAGTTCAGTGAAACTCTCATTCTTGTACAAAATTAAGGCAATTTTGCACTTTCTTCCTACAGATTATAACCTACATCACGAGTCACAAACCAGAACACAAGCTTCCCAATCTTTAGTCTGAGGAAAGGGATCTTGATGGTTTCTCAACCTAAGCAGCTTTGAACTTTCAATGTTCAGGGATGCCTCACAGACCTGCAGGTCCCTCTTTGCAGTGAACTGTGGTAGCTCCAAAACACCACCCGGGCTTAACAAGAACAATAAATAGTATCAATAAACACTCCAAGCTGAAGTGGGCTGCATGTGGGAATCAGCAGTACTATTTCTAAAAGAAAGGCAGGAAATTAGGCTCTCTTATGCCATTTCAAAATGTTTACAGTAAATCAGCAAAATTAATGGTTGCAGCAGATAGAAACTCCGCTCTGACTGAGAAATTCACTGTACTCCACGCAAACTAGCCAAATATTAATTTCCTTACAGCTGTTTTCACCATTTATTTCCTTGATTTCCCAAAACTATGTCAGCTGAATTTTCTCATGAGTGCAAACATTTGTGTTGCAAAAAATAAGAAACTCAAGAATTTAATCCATTTTTAGGAAATAAAGTTAACTTATCAACTGCAAGTGCTAATCTTCCCATCTCACATGAAATCCAGAAACTTCAGATAGATGTAAGGCACTTAAGTAACTTGACTCTTTGCACAAAGATCTAGATTCTGAACACTGATGGCAAACGCTTGTCAAAAGGAAGCAGGTTTAATTTGGTGAGCAGAAAATAAAGTGAGGTATAACACCAAGGTTACAAGCAAGATCCCTAGGAAGATGCTGAACAAAATTTTTCATGCAGATGTACCAATGCATATAAAAAAAAGTAACCTCATCTCTTCCATTTCTCTCTCTAAGGAGGATCAAAAGTCCTGCTATCACACGGAAGGAGCATCCTTGATTTCTTTAGTCCTCATCGAGGTGATGACAAACAATTCTAGTCTGCCAAAGCTTAATTAGGTAATCGCTTTCCCAATCTTTGTTAGCAGTGTATTGATTAGACAAGCATAACTATTAAATTTTGAAATATGTTGCTTTGTTCAGTTTCTGAACCTTTAAAATCCATGAGTTTACTCCTAAATCACCGCTTTAATGTTGATTGAAAAACAATTTATTGAGGTAACTGTATATTAAAAAAAAATAAAATTCTTAATTGAAATGAGGTTAAATCAACAGAAATTAAAATAGAGGCAAATTTAAAACCATGGCATATATGCTAATACTACGAGAAGAAGAAAACTTTAGTATTCAGATGGGAAGCTTAGTACTATCAGCACTCACAAGACTAGAATCAAAAGGTCTAGAGTAAAATTCAAGCTCCAATTCCCTTTTTATTTCAGTTTTTTTCATCAGTGATACAGGGCCAATAATCCTTAGTTTTCTGATTTGTGGATTGTTGCAAGGATGAAAAATACAATGCCAATGTTGAGTACTATCATAATTAGTTTTATAAGTGGGAATGGAATCATGAAGATATATCATAAAAATAAAGAAATTGGCTATTTGAAGCCATAAATGCACAAACTGAATACATCAGGAAATAGTCTGGTGAGGAAAAGAAATGAATCTTTTTTTTCTTCAGTGGCAATGAAGCAAAATTTCAGAAATCACCCTAGAGAACTTTTCTTCCACATATTTCCGACTATGGAGGTCCATTCTGAAAATATTTATGGAACAATTTTTGAAAGTTAATACTATCACAAATGCAAGTATCTTTTGATGCATGTATGGGTAGAGTCTGAGATTTTCACCTTAGAGAAGAGTGGTTGCATAGACAAAGAACAGGATTATGAAACTAGTAAAATTTTGTAATTAAGTGAATTATAAAACAGCTAGTAATACATGAAAAAGGAAACTACAAAGTCCTTTTTAATTATCTCTCTGTATTAAAAAAAATTAACTCTTCCCACCTGGACAATTCACAGAGGACACAAATAGCATAATAGTAGAACTAACCACAGAAGAAGAAAAAAATCTTCTTAAAATATTAAAATTAATGTCAGCAGAAGTCATCAGTCATAGTTTAGGATAACACACGATATGTATAATTGGCTAATTATTTTTCCAGACAGTCAGTAGAACAAGATGAATGACAAACCTTACAAGTCACAGCAATTTATCAGTTGCTTATAAAATAGTTTGGCCATATTGCCCTATAAAAGTGTATGTCTATATTTCAGGCAAAGGTCTGACTCCCTTTTTTGAATCAAACATCAGCTGTTTTACCTCTTCTCTGCAGTAGATTTTTAGGATTCCCTCCACTGACAAACATGGGAGTGGTGCTTTGGAAACTTTGTCCCTTTAAATTTTTCACTCCTTATCTCAGCAAAACTTCACAGCAGTAAGCAGGTGCTTATCATTCAAAACAATGTTACTTTGTGGTCTTTGGCAAGTTTCCTTTCACTCAAAATTAATCTACATTTACTTTTATGGCTGAAACACAGAAATTCTAACTCAACTCATGTTCTAGGTATTTCTAGATCAATATGAAGGCTTAAACTCCCATGTGATTTTTTTTTGTCTAATTTCATTTGTTTAGGTTGCAGAAACAGGCACTGATGTAGTTATTCTTTCAAAAATAAACTCAAGGTCATCCTAAATTTTATTCTAAAAAACCCCAAAACTTTAGAAGCAATTAAGTGAATCTGGAATACAGCATGTGTAACCTGCAGCAAGGTGTATGGATCTTGCTATTTACTCTGGATGTGTCAATGCTTTTTGTGACCTGAGGATCCCTCTGTACATTATGTAAGAGGATAAGACCAAAATGACAGAATTTTAAAAGTGACCCTAAAACTATTAGCTTTTGCATGCTGACACTCTTACCTGCATGGTGCTACACCTTTCTGTCCTGATTAAAATGTGGAAGAATGTTAAAGTGAACCAACAGGACATGAAAAGTAGAACACCATGATACCATAAGTGCTTGTGTACCAGCCAGGATTGCTGATAAATGATGGACAGTGGCTCAGTGAGCACTTCCAGCAGCTCCCTCAGTACCCTTGGGCCATTCCAGCCAGCCCCATGGACCTGTGTGTGTCTAAGTGGTGCAGGAGGTCACTGACCATTTCTCCGTGGACTATAGGGGCTTCACTCTGCTCCCTGTTCTAGTCTTCCAGCTCAGGGGCTGGGTACCTGGAGAACAACTGATCTTACAAAGATTGAGACAAAGCAGGTATTAGGTACCTTGGCCTTTTACTCATCCATGAGGTTGTTTTCCTTTCCATTTCAAAGTACCATTAAAACCTTTAGTTAAGATACACAGGTCTATCACTATGTCAAATCACAAGCTTTTAACACCAAACACATGATTAGTGTAGTCAGATCTGTCAAAATTCAACAACTTCAGCAGATACTAAATGCAGTAGCACTTACACTGTTGTCAGCAGCTGGTTGGCTCTAGGGTTCCAAGCCTCCCTGTCTCCTTCTGCTCCCAGAAGTCCTTTGGGGTGACCTTCTGGGCTTTTCTTCTCTAAAACACCCTGAGAGATCTTTAGCACAGGGCAAGCTTTCTTGATGATGGAAGGACAGTGAAGGGATTTAACAGGTGGCTGGTGGCTTGACTTTCTGTTTAATTGACCATCCTAATGCTGTTGAGATCAAATTATATTGTTTACAGTGTGTTATGAAACACTACTTGGGACAGGCTATTTTTCATTATTACTCAAATCAAGTAACTGAATGCAAAGGACAGCTGTGCAAGAAACATATTTTGTAGCCAACACTGTATTGTATTACACTATACTATCAAAAGGCACTCAGTGAATGTCAGGGTGTTTAATTTTTCACTGACTCAAGTCTTCTGAAACTGCATCTTTCCTGAACGAAGACATATTACAAGAAAAACAAAACCAAAAAAATTGTATTTCACTTTTCAAATAATTTCTTGTACAGTTGCTACATGCTCAACTCTCCATGGATCAAGCTTTGAAATTATAAAACCAAATATATCTATCTATATATATAGATATAAAGGACTTATGAAAGCTTTTCATGGCAGAAATTGATAATTTCAACTTTGATACATCAGGCCCTTACAGGATTTGAAAGAAGCAGCTGCACAGAACAATTAGGCAGCTGGAGATCAACCTTCTGCAGCAATATAAAGCTCTAGTTTCTGAGCCTGCAGGGATATGCGATATCAGATTTTAAGCAGTGACGTCTTAACATGCAGAAGAGCTGTCACTGCTGTTTTCAGTTTCAAGAAGGAAATTATTTCTGGGGGTAGAGCCAAATTTAAAAAGGAAACATTCTGGGAGGGTATTAAGGCTAAGGCTGGAAGCTCTTTGAAATGGCAGACATGTTTGAAACAGCAAAGTTTAAGCCTTTCTTTTAAATATTACTTATCACCACTTCTACCTTCCCTGAAATGCTTGACTTTTAACCAAGTTTACACTGTGTTCTAGTGAATTTGTGCGTGATAAGGCTTGCAACTCAATGCAAAAATGGTAACAGCTTATGGGATCAACTTTACTCCAGCCTTTTTCAGTCTCTGCAATTTTTTAAATAATAGCTTTTTTATATTTGAGATTTTATTAGGATGATTGGTTAAATCTGTAGACCATTTAATACGGCACAGAGAGCATTCAAAAGTGCTCTACATGTACTGGATACTGGAAAAACTGGGGGACCTCTCTGAGAGCTAGTCAGGTACTACAGGATTCCCAACAGTGCATAGCAGCATTTTCATCTTCTGCCTATAAACAAGCTCCATATGATGGTGGAAATGACTTAGAGTCTCATTATTAACACAGATAGCTGCAAAATCCAAACACTGGAGATCCCAGGGAAAACCACACACAGAGAGGCATAAGCTACAATTTAAACCAAATTGAAGTTGGGGAGAAATCAGAAGACGGAAGATTAGTTATAAAGTCTATATTATATATTTTTCTGTCTAATTAATATAGCCATGTATCTGCACATAATACATAAATTTTCCTTGAGAATGCTCTCCACATATGCCCTGTACTCAAACTGTAAAAAAACCCACAGTGCTTATAAGTCTTAACTCAGCCCAACTGGCTATTTCTTCACAAAATGGCTACTAATTCAGTAGAGATTGAGTGTAGGAGGTGATCATCTCCTACATGCAAAGGAGAGCTTCCTGTGACTTCAGTTCTACCTCAGAAATTAACCAACCCAATAAGCGTCTTCAGCCAGAGACCTATGAAACAAGTTCAAAGCAGGCAGACACACTCCTGCCCATGGCAGGGGGTTGGAACTTACTAATCTTTAAAGGTCCGTTCCAACCCAATCTGTGATTTAGGGTTGCTCTGATGCCTGCAGGAAATTGCTTGTTTAACACCACACAGGAGCTTTGTGTCAAATGCAGGGAACAATCCAGCTCCACAGGGCAGCTTTTGCTCGCCTTCCTGAGCAATTTTCACTCACAGCTTCTTCATCAAAATGCTCTCCAGTCTTATTAATTTCTATCCCATCTTGCTGAGTCACTCTGAATTTCCTGTATTTTAAAAACTGACTACCTCAGGTAAGATCTAGTAAAATTTATCTTTTCAAGTTTAAAAGCTCTTCTGGATCTTTTTGGGAAACCCACTATAAGGAATAGGATGAAAATGATCTACCTCAAAACATGACAGACTTGAGGCTCTTCCCCAGCTGGTCCCAGCTGAATCTCCCTGTGATCATGGTGGGTCCTCTTAGAGATCACAGTTTAACATTCTTCCTGCTGTGACTTGCCACCTAAATCTTCTTGCCTTGTCTGTCACTACTGTCCCAATTTTTAGTCTCAGGCTTACAAAAATGCCATTCTGTCTCCTTGTCTATCTCAAGAGTCAACAAGTTGTTTATAGGTGTCCTATGGGGTAACTACTTTGTCTTCATGATATTTGCTCTTGCAGCTCCCCAGGAGAGTTTGCTTAGACAAACACTTGGCTCTGGAGTTAAACATCTGTTTTCCATTTTTTTTTTTTTTTAAACAAAGTACATCACCATGGTCTAGTACTTGAGAGGTTTTTTTTTCCCCTCAGCAAGTGAGAAAACTTTCTCACTTTTTTTTGGGAAGAAAAATATCTTGTTGAACATGTTATGCATTATCTTTCTTTTTTAAAAAGATGACCATGAAAGACAGCAAGTGCTTAGATTCTGCTGTAGTCTCTTTACTAGGAAGCAATGCTTGCTACAAACAGGACTTTAAGGGAATCAGGCATCCATACATTAAGTGAAGACCTCTGAAAGAAATTATTAGCTATTTGTTTTAAGTGATTCCATTTGTTCCAACATGATCATATATGCATACGTAAAACCAGCTGTTCTCAGGCCTCACAAAAGTGATACCCCTCTGTGTGGATTTAAAAGGCCAGAGAGCTGCAGCACTGTTTAGCAGGGCTTACAGCTGATGGTAATGAAGAACAATTGGGTCAGAGGAGGAAGCAGCCACATTTCATTTTCATCACTGGTCTGCTGGAAAGCCATGACCCACACTTGCAGTTACTTCCAAGAAAGTTCTCATTTATCCAATTCCAGTTTGAGATGATCCTTTGTCAAAAGCACAAGCAGGTATCCTTCAGGGAAATGTGAATTCATACTGCAACTTTCTGCCTTGGACCAATTTGTGCACTAAATTAGGGGTGGAAGTAATGCAAGTTGTTGATGTAAGGAATGTAGGCAGGAAAATCCATTTAGAAATCTGTCAAGATTGAATAAAGCTGACAAATTAAAAATTCACAAAACTGAGGCACAACAACAGCTTTCAAGAAAATAAGCACTGTTAATAACAAATTTACAAACCTCTTCACTAAAACAGGCACATTTCAAGTAGAGCACCTGTTGAAGTATTTTAATAGCCTTCCAAATCAAAAATGTCATTTCATATTGCTTGTTTCCAGGATCAGATGCCAGTCTCCTTGGAAGCAGGAGGTGCAGCCGATACCATATGCTGTTTCACTTTCAGCAGTGCTGGCTCTTTGTGATTTTCCAAGCATTCCACTATTCCTGTTTTTCTAAACATTGTGAGAACAGTTTTCATTTTCGCACATGAGGGGGATGATGGTATTGAGGCAGTTGCATGACTTCCAGAAAAGTGAAAGACAAAGGGCACCCTGGTGCAGCACACGCTATGCTGCAGTTCACACTCAGCGGAATTTCACTCCTCAGAGCTATGTATCCTCAGCACTGCCTGCAGCTGTGAAATCCAGAGCTGTGCCTTGGCTGCTGTGAGCTCCAGCATGGCATGGTCACACATGACAGCCTGCCAGGCACTCAGGCCATGGAGGAACTAGCGCTAAGCACACCTGCATGGTTTTGTTGTGATTTCACAGATATCCTCAGCTGCTCAGCTTCAAAAGATGTGAGATTAATGGGCTTACTTCTGATATACAAAGAGGATTATCTAGGATATATTTAATTCAGGGCAATATTAATTTTTGCTGTGGAAATAGTTTTGGTTTCAGTGTGCAGTAAGAGTTTTTAACATTTCAGTTAGGGTACATTGAAAGAAAAAAGGGATTAACGCATAACTTTTCAGATATCAGAACTACACTTAATTCAAACTACTGCTGTTATTATCAACCTAATTCTTAAAAGGAACTGTATTTATTTCAAACCTAGTTAACAGGTTTGTATCTTGTGTTGGAGCAGTTCCTTATGACCAATTCTGACCCATTAGTAAGAGGAGGGCTCCCTGAAAGCATCAAATGAAGTAAATCAACACATGCAAATGCAGTTATAAAAAAGCTTGACCCTGTGCCACACAGTTCATGCATCTGAATGAACCACAGGCCTTGCTTTCGCCATAAATGTTACATCTTAAAATCTGCAAGTTGGAAGAACATAATATACTGTAATTGTACTGTATTTGTAACAACTTGTTCAAGAAGAGATTTTTGTAAAAGAACTATCATGAAGTGGAACTGAGCCAGCCAGATTACTGGCAAAGCTTCCTGCTGAATATGATTAGATAAAGGGAGAATGGAGACTGGAGAAAATTGATCCTCTCAGCAGAATTTGCCATAATTATATGCAGGATGGGGAATTAGTTATTATTTTGCTGTTAAATTCCTCAAGTGGCCAGAAGAAACATTTTTGCATAATCTGCTTTTTCAATCTAGTCCATGTAAAACAAAGATCATGTTAAGAAAAATGGAGATGTGGCTGACGAAGTTCTATGAAGCCAGTAGTTTTTTCCCCTGAAGGTTAGACAGTGGAAAGGGTTATTGGGATTGCCTTACCAATCACCAAATTACCAAAGCACTTCTCCAATACCCAGATAACTTTTGTTTAACATAAATTTTCATTTTAAGAAGTAAAATCACTGAATTTCACACATGCAATGCAGAATAGCCTCACCTCAAATGCCATTCTGATAAGGCAACATCCTTGTAATGGTTCATTGCTGAACTCTGCCTCCTCACATTGTTGTGACTCAAATTCTCCTGTTTTTGCTAACACAACAGGACTCCTGTGATTGCACACTTTTGTTTATGCAAGCAACACATGGCTTGGAGCTTTCTCATTGCTGCCCTATGCAAGTGGAAATGGTGCTAATAAGATGAAATAGGAATTCAGAAAAGATATAGAAGATTCATTAACACAACAGGGAATAGGATATATAGCTTAACAAGAAGGGGGGGATTGTCCTCAATGCTACTGAGCGCAGTGAAACAGCAACAAAATGGTGAGAGGTGGGCACTGCTGGCCCATGGGCCAACAGCTGAGTTTGGGGACAGAGGGACTGTGAGCCCACCTACACAAGTGGAATCCACCTCAGTGCTTCTCCTTTCCAAAAATCAGAAACACTTACATAATTATTCAAACCAGCAACATGAAACGGAATCAGAAGAAAAGGCAACAAAAAAAAGAAGCTGTGAAAAAGGACAGCTTGTCTGAAAGATAATTATATACAGTTAAAAAGAACTAGGGAAAAAACACTGGAATTGTATGCTTACAGATTAGCAATGATCTTTCTTTAAATGCAGTCTGTGCTAGTTATCCCCATTTCTTCCATTTCGGAAGCTGCAAACATGGTGGCTTCATAGTTCATGACTGGGTGGGTGACCTTAGCTGCTCTGCTTCTACAAGCCACTACATCCGGTCTGCTGAGATGGCCTCACTATAATTCTACTAAATATAACACAAAAACGAAAGAAAGAGAAAAGGAAATTTGATTTCCTAGTAGGGCCGCAGAAAAATCTCTCAAGTTGCCAGAGCTGAAACACTGTCATCTCCTCTTCACTTCCTGCTTGTGAACCCATTCCCTTTCTTCAGACAGGAATGATATTCGTCTGCTGGAACTGCCCTGTTTGTCCAACAACACACTGGACTGGGAATTTAAAGAGAGTTCTTCTTTGAGCTAACCAGAAGAGGGCAACTGGGGGACAGCAAAAAATTAAAATATAGGCAAAATTTAGAGGAAATGACTGTTACAGCCACGGGTGATTAATATGCAGGTGCACAGCAGGGAGTGTTGCACACCGGTAACATTATGCAATAATGCTTTTAGCTGATATAAAATATGACTATATAAATGATGGGCATCTGAATACTGTCTGAAGAGTGTACAGTCTGACTTCTGGAGGGGTGTTGTTGCCTGACAAGCTAAAAGATATCTACATTTTTCATAGGCAGCAAAAGATGAAAGACAAAAATCTATGAGATTAGGTTAATTATGGACACATCATTAGTTTTCTCTAAAACGGTATTAAAGAATGGTTGGAGAGCCACTATCTGTAAAAATCAGAATAAATGTGCTAGGAAAAACAGTGACTGACATGAGTGTCATGAGGTCATCAGACACAGTTTACTAAGCAGCAGTTTTTATTGAGGATATGAGCCATGCCATTAGCTCCAGCCTGTCCCCAAACAAATCTTCATTAACTAACAACTTCTGTAATGCATGGCAAACAGCTCAGTCTTGATTATTGTGGGAAATCATCAGGGACTGCACCAGAGAAATCAGTGTTAATACAACTCCAGGAGAAGACACGCCAGTTGTCTTCAACTTCAGCAAGTATTAGAATATTAATTCAGTGGAGTTAAATAGGAAATCTGCAGTGAGAGTAAAGATGAATCAAAGTGTATGAAATAAAAAGTCTTATAAAAACACATTTTAAGAGAAACTGATAAGAATCAGCAAAGCAGCTGAAGTATAAGTGGAAAGCTGACCGGCAGATGACGTGTATCAGCAGCACACAAGGCATTTGCAGGCCTTGATTTATAAAATTATTTAATGACATTACCACTTTTGCAATGTGAACTTATTTTCACTTAATCTAATTTGAGATATGCAACACTTTCCTTTTTTTCGATGAAAAGTCATCATTTTGGAACTTACTACAATTTTAGGAAGATGTATGCTAATTTGGATTTTGCAAAATTTCTACAAACTACCCCAGGAGAAAGATACTCACTCGTTCCTGATACTTTAGCAAAAAGCAAACATGCACCAGTTTTATTTAACAAGTGAAATGTTTTTTGTAACAATATGAACAAGCTAGATATTGCTGACAGCTTGAATTAATAATTTCCCTGAGCTTTTTTCTCTCTCCTAAGAAGTGTATTGTCATGCTCCAATAATAATAATAGACTTTTCAGGAGAATAAAATTAGATGTAAAAGATGATGCCAGGTAATGCTGATACAGCCAGTACACTTCAGTGTCAGAAGCTGACAATGCCTCAGGCCCCAAATTAGTTAATGTCATGTTGAAAGTGAGAAAAAGGAAGACTAGACCAGGTGGGTATGCCTAATCCTGCACCCATGATTAATGTCACATGTTCCCAATTACCATACTTATGTCGTTTGATAACCACACTAGGGTGTTTTTGGAAATTAGTGATGGTTATTGACAATTTAAATTACATAGGTTTTGGCTTCAATAAAAAAACCCTTTGTTCTTGTGCATCTAGGCATTGGCCAGAATGCCACCCAAAAAGAGTTCCCAACACTTTTCCATGCCTGCTGGAGAGGCAGTTGTCTGAAGATGGAGTGAGGCTTCCTCTCCACATCAGCAATAGCTGGCAAAGTTAGTTTTTTGCCAGTGCTTTGAAAGACGCGCATGTACCAAACTTGATGTGCAGAGGAGGAGACAACAAATGGTCTGGAAGAAGTGCACATGATTGCAGTGCAAATAGAAACAACCCCTTTAATTGAGTCATGCTAGTTTGCAATGGGTGGTCTCTTTTAATCATAGTTTAGCACACATATATGAAATATTGTGGCAGTGGTCAATACTCAACATGGTGCTATGGACAACAGGTGCAAGGCACCCAGTATTCCTCCATCTTATTCTGTTGAGCCTGATCTCCTTACTAATCGTGGAGGGGGAAAGATACAGTTGACCATTCAATCTCTTCCATTTATGGATGTGACAGGAACAATCCTGACATTGGGTAAAAAAAATCAGTTTTTATTGTGCTGCAAATTTGCCTGCTGCTGCAGGATGGGGGAAGTGTAAATATTTACCTCACTGACACTTCTCAGGAACTAATTTTTTTTTTAGCAGCGAAATGGAAAAAAACCCCAGCCCCAAAATCTGAAAAGATTCCCTGGAAATTGTTTTGCAAGCCATGTCTGTATTATGTCCTAGAATCTCACTGCCCAGTTTAAGATTTCAACAGCAAAAGCGTACATTTTTATCTTCTAGAAACAAATATCCTAAACTCGATTCCAACAGATTCATGCTCCTGCCTCAGACTCCTCTGGTTGTAAAGGTACTGGCAGTGAAACAGAGGAGCCAGATGTTTCTGTGACACGAGGCATACAGAAATCATGAATTGATTCTGTGATGGTGGCAGCTGAGGACACTCAGCACCTTACACAACTAGGCCCGAAGTGAGCAAATTTTGCAAGAAAAGAAAGACGTCTCAGCTTTGTAACTTAACAGACTGCTCTGATCTGCAATATTGTACTTAAAATATTAAGAAATGTATCTGCAGAACAGATGGGGGAAAGCAGTCCTCTTCATTTGATGAAATTCCAACACTGCTGCTGTGGTCCCAAAAATTCCCACAGTATTCAAGCTTTCTATCCAGTGCCTACTTATCTGTCATGTTCATTATTTTCCATTCACTAGTTTTGCCAGCCCTTTGAAGGCAATAAAGGGATTCTGGACACCATTAACTTGACGACCATTTCATATCCCTCTATATCTCCTGCCTGCAGGAAAACTGGATTCTCATCACAACCAGAAAATATGTTCTAAAATAAATGTCAAAAACTGACTACACTGGGAGCTCAAACAGCATCAATAAAACATGGTAGACAGCACATCATCTCCACCTAGTCTACACGCCAATTCATATATGATGAAGAAATAAGAAGACAAAGTATTTTTGAAAAATTCAGGTTAAAAGCTCCATGCATCTGTTTCTCACCATCAACTATTCACACAGGGAAAGGTGTTATTGATTTGACACAATGAATGATTTTTGAAATGCAGGCCAGAATTCTGTTTTATGAAACTCTTTTGGACCTACATTGCTACTCAAAATCTGTTTTTTTCTTTCGTCCTTCCCCTTTTGACAATTCTTCTCATCTTTTTTTACTTAACCATCAAACTCTTTGCCCTTCAATGAAAGCAGTATGCTGAGTTAGGAAAAAAAAGTGTTAAGAGTAAAAACTGCTTTAACTGCTACTTATTTACAGATACACATTTTCTCTGGCGGTGCATGTCACCTGTAGGGTGGGCTATTGTATTCTATTAAATAAAAAAATTACCACCCACATGTTTTAAGGTCAGTACCCCTTCACCCTACAGGTATTCCTTGACCATGCCACCCAAACTCACAGGACATAAGACCAACCTTTGCATTCTCACTCAGTGAGAGTCTTCTCAGCTAAAGTAGCAGTAAGCACCCTCCAAAAGGGAGATAAACACTTATGTTCTCAGTAAGCACTGACGGAAATAGAAAAAGACTCTCAGGACTGCAGCACATATTTGAAGTCCAGAAAAGGGAACAACTGGCAATATAAAACAGATTATGGGAGGGAGCTCTTACTCATAATTCCATGTGAAGTCTGTGGAAGTACATGACACCAGAACAGCTGTTGATGTGCCGCAGGCTGCAGAGTCTGTGTAGACAAGGTGTGTCTGCTTAAGCATTAAACCTGCAGGTAGCTCATGTGAGGTTAAACACAACTGCCTATTTACACAAAATGACACTACTCATCTGGGTGAACAAGATGCAGCTTTTTGGCTGTGGGCAAAGTCCTAGAGGAAGATTTAGGAAGACTGAATGTTGGTGTTGGTATTGGAAATCTTAACTCATGACTCCTTGTCCTTACTTATCTCCTTTTTTTTTTTTCTGAAAGGAAAATAAACATTTGGGTCTTAGCTGTGCATTAATCCAACTTCTAACATGGTCTAACTCCCCCATAGCCACATCCCAAATAGGGCAAGACAAGCTTCCTCAGAAGTATGTAACAAGACAGTAACTGACTTCACCTAGATCAGAGCACGCAGCCCTGCCAACCCCACTGTCAGAGCTTCCAACACAGATACTTCACCCCTCTTCCATCTCTCTGGAACCCTTCTTCTTTTGCTCCCCCCTTTTTAAACAAAAGAGGCAAATGGTAAAATGTCACATGAGCATTCAGGGGGCTGTGTGAGATAAGACAGTGTAAGGCCATGGCACCAGGAGACAACTCATTCTTGTCACTTGGGTGCAAATTACCCATCATGCAAAATGGAAAGCAGCAGATTTTCTCAGGACTTCCTGAGGCAGCCAGATTGAGGCTCATGGAGGAGTTAGGTTTTATTCACAGCTTGGTTATTTTTGGTCTAGTAGATCCTGTTGTTTTTCTGCCCCAGATCTACATAATTTTATTTGATTTTTCATGAATTTCAGAAGAAAGTTAAAAGAAATTGAGAGAAAAAAAAAATTCAAAACAGAAATAGCCTACCAGCACTTGTTTTGCTATTCTATTACAATATTCTGACTTCCATCAAAACCTTCCCAGGGGGATACATATTTTACTTCAGCTAACGACAGAATTAATTTGAAAATTATTACAGGAAAGAGAATGGTTATCAAGATGCCATCATCTTGATTGTGCAGAAACAAAGGTAGGCATCTTCCTCAACAGAATAGGCAAGAGATCTGTCACAGCAGAGGGTTCTGTGGTACTATTTATTGTTTTTTAGGGTTTTTTTAACCTCCTCTGATAGCTTAGCTCAAATCCTTGATCAAAGCAACTAGAAATTGCTCTGCTCAGATGGCTTACTGCATTTTAAGTGGGATGCAATTTAGCACTCTCCCATCTGACCAAAGCTGAATTCAGTAAGGGAAAACAGTTTCCAAAGACCAACACATCCATTTCCCCCTTGAGAGGCCAGACAAAGGCTGTGGCATTAGAACAGATTACCAACATCTGCCTACAGTGTGCTTTTGATAAAAGGAACTGTTAGACCCTGATGGCAGTGAGACTGTCTCTCTTTGCAAAACAGCATTAGGTGTTTTCCAGATCCTAGTATTTGAGTTGCATTGTGCTTGTTATTGAGCATTGTAAGGAGCAGTGCAGCGAGACTGGTGAAACAGCAAGAAATAAAAAGAGTAAATCACATTTCTGTGTATATTTCAGAGGTTCTGCAATTTTTTAATGTGCATTTTTCTTTGCTGCCACATTTCCTTTGAGTTTGTCTGTCATATTATTAAAGAAACAAAGCACTATTTGTTTCTAAGAGTGGTTAATAATGTATGTGCCCTATAGTCTACCATAGCTTCAAAGAGCCAATTACGGTTAGACTGTTGCATAAACACACATTTAGGAAGCATGAAAATGTGCAATTATTTACAGTATTCACTACGTAATACATCATATTTGAGCTCCAAAATGGGAATTACTGACATGATGAAATATAATGGATCCAAACAAATTGCTGCACTACAAGAGGGGCCCTGTAGAGTTGCATTCATTAAACACACTTATTAAAAATTCTTAGTTTTTTGAAATCAAAAATCACTCAGTCACTTAAAAAAGCTCATTATCACCAAGTATCTCATCTGTAACTTCCTGCAAAATCCTATGGCTTGGAAATATTATACCTGGGGAAAACCAAAATACTGAGGTTTGTCTTAAAGGAATGACGTGGAACCTAGTGCAGGTGAGTGGCTGCACATGGCTGGAGACTGGACAGTAGCACAAACTAAAAAGAAAAGCCTGAGGGTTTTTTACACACTGGATGTATTAATTAAGCATAGCCTCTTCAGGAAAGAGGCCTTACTTCCCAAAAGACAACTGTAGTTAAAAGCACATTAGTCTATTTTAGGAAAATGGAAGGAATTATTACTCAAAATGTGATCTCATTATATAAATTGGGGCATGTCTTCAGCTACTGATTCAGCTCATTTCTGTCACTGCCATCACAAAAACACTGCAATGGAAAAAGCTGGAAGAAAGAAAGATTCTGGTCTTTGTTGTACTTTTCCATAAAGTGAAAATTTAATTATATACTCTTGAGCCAAGGAATGATGTATCTCTAATTTTCAGAGTTCAGAGAATTAGAGCAATGACCAGTGCCTGAGAACAAAATTTTGGGATAAAAGTTATATTGCCTGCTCACAATTTACAAATGGAAAGGACTGTGGTTTTGTTTTATTTTATTTTATTTTATATCCTGCTGCATATTCCACCCTTTAGTTTGCAATTGTAAGCTGGTGTTGCTGTGGGAAACCTGCTTCCTTGTGATGTGATTCCAGGCGTATTTCAAAGAAGGCTGGTTCCTGCCTCTGTGCTCAAGTCAGGTAACACTGTCCCCAAAACCACAGACACACAAAGTTGCTGAGTCAGAGCTGCTGAAATCACGTCAGCCTTGCCTTGCACCTGAGTTTGCTCTTAGGACACCAGAGTTGAGCTGAACTGCTGCCCCTCTCTGAGGCAGACCTGTCAGCCAGCCCAAGCTGCTGCCAAAGGGCAGACTTGCCTTGCAACAGTGAGCAGGACAGACTGTTTGCCATAATCCATTGCTTCTTGGATTGTGGCAAAATCACTGAGGTTTCACGCTTGATTATGGGCTTAGAAAAATGTTAACTCTCAGCTAATGAGACTTGAGGCATGTAGTGCTCAGTCAGCAGAACAACTTTTAAATCACTGTTTTGCTTGTAATGGCTTCCTGTACATTTGTTATGGTACATCAAGTGGCATTTTTTCTCAGCTAGGTGCAGGACATTCAGGTGCTGTAATACACAGGCATGGCTGCAGGCTCCATCAGGGCACTTCCACAAGAACATGCACAACAGCAGGAGTGGGGTACACAATCATGGGATCAGGAGTCTCTCACTGCATTAGCACACTGGGAGGTCTCCACGCAATTTGGGTCCTGAACATCCCTACAAAAATCTCCAGTAGTGGTGCATTTGATAACACACCTACCTAGTCTGAAACTAAAGCAGAGTTCAAATCCAAACATGTTCTGTACACTTTTAGGGAGGACTGTGTCAATCTGAACATCAGAAATAATCATCACCTTTTGTATGTGCAATATAATCAAAAGAAGTGAATTAATAGAAAAATTAATTTAGGCACATTCCATACAAATATATGCAAAGGGCTTCCACAAAATTTTTCATATCTGTAACGAAATTAATGCAAGAATAACAAATAATGGAACATTACATTTTAAGTAACTAATCCCTGTGTCCTCTTTATTTGTGCTCCACTTGATAAGAAATATCTTATCTAAAATAACTTAAATAGTTCTTTGCATGGAACAATAGGGATTTCTGTTAAAGTTCTCCTCCTCTAAAATCATGCTTTTTCCCATTTCATTTGAGACTATCAGCTCACAGGTCTGATGGCCATCTTACTCCCAGCATCTCAAAAGGCCAACAGGGTCTTACAGAGCAGCAAGCTGAGCAGCACACAGCAGTGTATCCTTGCACTGAGAACTGCTGACTGCATGCCAGGCTTTGCCAAAGCACAGCTGGAGGTTTGAGGGAGGGGTAGTCCTGGTGAGGCCACATCTCAAGTGTGTGTCCAGCGTGGCACTCCCCAGCATGAGAGATACACAGACTCTGGCAGAGTTGGTGGAGCAAGATGTAATTTACCCATTTTCAACCGTGGAGATGTGCAAGTTGTTTGGACAGCTGGAGAAATCAACCAAACAAGTGCTGTCTCAACAAAAAAGCAGAGTTGTTCTGTGCTTCTGGAAGTGTTCACAAAGTAAGACAACATGTTCCTTCAAGACATTTTAAGCTCATGGTTTTGAATAATTAAGATCTTTCTCACATTCTCACCTCACTATGAGCCTTAGCCCAAATGTTTAGAAGTGTATCAAGCAAATAAAGAATAAGAATAGTAAATAAAGATGGAATACCAAAGGGTAATACTGTTTTTTCATTCCCTGTATTTGAAACACATTTATAACTTTGCAAAGTGCTATAAACTCTTCCAAACTACGTTTTCAGATGTAGAAAAAAAAAAAATTAGGCCAAGGCCTACAAAACAAAGTTCTTTTCTCACCCTTTCTGATTTTCTCATTAAAAACCTTCACTGGCTTCATAAAAATGGTGGTTTTTTGGTGTGATGTGGAGCTTAACATTCATCAAGCTGACTACTGGGATAGATGAGATGAAACTCCCACTAGCTACAGTCAGACACCCCAGAAATTGGAATCAATGTTCTCCTCCAAGGTCAGATCCTCATTAGTAAACGAAAACATTTTTAAGTGCTGATTTAAGCAATTTGATAGCAGATCCAAAGGCAGAACACATTTTAGAATTACTCAAGGAAAGAGAGGAAATGAACCATGTAAATTCTTTGTCAAACAGTTTTCTACAGTCTTCAGATTTATTTTAAGTTTCAACATCTGCATGAAGGGCTTAATGTAGCTATATTTCTTGAGACCTTCTGTGGAAATATCTTAATTTTGGGACAGATCCAGAAACCAAGCTTAGCTTCAACTGGAAATCCTAATGTGAAATCCTAATTCCTTGCTTCCTTTTTAACAGAGCAGTCCCTGAAAGGGCAGCTCTGAGGAATCCAAATGACTTGCATCTGGCATACACTCAGCTACAGCTTCCTTATCCACAGGATTTGATTTTATTTTTGAATGCTGCCTGGCACAAGTCAGTTTTTAGACTGGTTTGCATTTTATATGCCTATTTATTTATTTATTTATTTATTTATTTATTTATTTATTTATTTATAATTGTCTGGGCAGCCCTTAGAGATTTTCCACAAAATACCTGACTTGTCTTGATCAGATGTTCCAATGAATGGAAGGAAAATGGTTTGCTCAGCTGAAAGACTTTAATTAGCACATACTGTGGTAACTCTCTGTCCTTCTCTAACCTGCTGGCTACACAATTTCCTTGGGATTTTTATTTATTTTGCTTTTAAGCAGAAGTGCAATATTACTGAGAATCACCAGATGGCATTGCTGCAAATAACTCTGATATTTCTCTTCACCTAACTCCACAGAGGATAGTTACTGAATTGCAATCTAGTGCAGAGTTTTTCCTGATGTTACTACTTGAGGTCTGTTAGAAAGAGGTCATTACATATTTGTATATTATACTATATTGTATATTTGTATGCACATGTGCTCATGTCTGGGCCCTCACAATGTCACAAGGTTTGTTTGCAGCAAAGGATGATGCACGGTTACATAGGGAAAGTTTAGAAACATAGACACAATAAATAAGGGAGAAAGATGTTCTTTAGACTACTTTAACATTTCATTGTTTCTTAATTACTGCATTCTTCAAGCTCATTTAAATGATTCACAGGCTTAAAATTGTTGAAAGGCAACTTATTTTGTGACTGGATTTGTTGGCTGAAGTGCTTCAGCTACAATAGTTGCATCTGCAAATAACCTCGAACCAAATTATGTAATAACTCACAGCTCATTAAACTCCTCTGAAGAGATCAAATGACCTGGGTGTTAATTTTTAGTGCAGCCTATGGTGTGTAACATATGTCAGCACTTCAGAGCTGCTGTGCCTCCCAGCCTTCACAGCCCTGCTCCCAGGAATGGCCTCAGTCAGGATGCCTCCATGGGTACCACCGATACTGAGAGAGAAAATATGAGGGTGAATGGAGCTTTTCAACTGATTAGCTTTCAAGGCATGATGCACGTAAGTTCTGTGACACAGAACTTATTTATAATTCCATATAAAGTATCGAGATTGCATGTGCTCTTCCTCATTCCAAACCCCTTCATTTAAGAACAAGGATGAAGGGAGTTTGTAGCCAGGTGGGGTGTTGGGAGGAAAAGGTTAAAACCAGAAGATTTGGCAAGGAGGGAATAGTTTTCACTCAAAGTGACCTTGAAGCTGGGAATGCTAAGAATGTCAGAGTGGGAAAGAGTGCCCATTAATTATGCCTGGTGTTGTTCAACCTCTGCTGGTTTTGAGAAGTAGAATTCCTGTGTAGAGACAACACACTCACAAACATGCTTGAGCCTTCTGCTGTAAGTGAGATATCATAAAAGTACAGCCTTGTGATAAACTGCATGTGTGCAAAGCCCTTTGATATCTGGGGCAGGCAGTGTGCTAGGATGAACTGAGCCTAATGGAGCCTGTGCCTCTGTGTGTCTCTTTTCACTAGGATGAACTAAGCCCAACAGAGTCCATGTCCCAGTGTTTCTCTGCTGCCCAGCAGTGTTGGTGAGGTAATAACTCTACTCTTCGCATTTCAGCTGTGGTTTAGTGGTTGCCATCATTACCTGTATGTGTTAACTCACACATGGGGATTGATCTCTTCTCCTAGTCTGATTTTTCAGAGTTTTCAGATTTTTCATAGTTCTTGCTTTATCCAGATGCCCTGGAAAACTGTGGATCACTGCTCTAGAGGAAAAGTTTTGAATCCAGTAAACCGACAGCTCTCCTGTCTTTCCACCATCAAGCTGGCATTTTCCTGGACTTTCAGCTGTCAAAGAGATTCTCAGTATCAACATATGATGACAGCTTTGGTATTAATGAATTAAAAGCCATATTCTTGAGGGAATTGCTAGTGTTGATGAAAGGAATCTTTCTTGGTTGCACAGGCAGAGATGATGCTTTAGGGGCAGGAAGACTGTTCTCTCATTTGGGGATGTTAAAACCATTTTTACGTCATAACTGCTGCCATGTCTCCCACAAAAGCATTCACAGCTTCAGTGGAGATAAACCTGAGATACTGTTCTCCTTTCTTCATGTCTGCCTAGTTGTTGTGCCATTTCCCATTTTATTGATGCAGATATTAATAGAAACCATCAAATTGCCTTTCATATTTCTCTTCTGTAAGCCAGGCACAGGCAACATCAAGGTAGTCAATATAGATGCTTTTGAATACAATTAATTAAATTCTAATCCCCATTCAACAGATAGTGGTAAGTCAGGTACTGAAAGAGACAAGTTGTCTGAAATGCTACCAGTGGAAGGGAAGGGCCCTTGGAGCCCAAAAATTAGAAAATGAAAAAGGTGACTCAGTAAAATTCTCACAGCAGAAAATAGGCATGTACAGCAATCTTTAAATGCTTCTGTGTATGTCCAAAGAGAGCACTTCAAATCATTCCTCTCTGCTCTTAATAGCCTGACTACAGAAGCAATAGCCCAAGACATACTCACTGGATTATGTTTTTCAATATCACAGTTTTGTTCATATGATTTTTTAAATAAAGCCAGCTACCCAGAGAAGAGATCAGTTGCACTACAAAAAAGGGACCATAAAAAAGAGAGAGTTTACAGTACAGATTTTCCTCTTTCATGTTTTCCAGTGTTTTTGGCTGGCACACACAGCCAACCTTCTCCATTTAGACACCATCATCCCCAGACACAGGCATCATTTTCCTAAGTGACAGGAACAACCTCTTACATACAGATAATAAAAAAAGTAGTTATTCTCTTCTGTATTAATGTTCACACTTATTTTTATAAAGGAAAGGTGTTATCAAAGCCATTCTCAGAGAACAGAAAACTCTCTTTGGGATCAACCCAAGCTGATCTAACAAAGATGAGTGTGCACTGAAAAATCCCTGAAAAGTCCCCCCTTCAGCTTTTGCCTCAGAATATGTTTGACACAAACTAATACCATACAATGAAGTAGCACACACCTTATGCAAATCCTGTCTTTGTGGTTTGGTGCAAACCCTGTGTACTCACAAGGGATATTTCTATAGCAGAAATGCTGTCATGTAAATACTATTTCTTTAGTGATTTAGATGAGAACTGCTCTGCAGCATTTGTTAAAAACGCTTTGATGTTTGTGTTTCACTGCCAATATATTATTTTCACTTTTAGAAAAATCTTTAATTTAGCTGAACATTTTTGGTAAAAGGATTTAAAGTGTTCTTTGATGACATAAAACAATTGACAAGCAGCTTCAAAAAGACTTACAAGGAATAAACAACTGCACCTGTGAGATAACACATAAAAGGACAGAAGTTTACAGAAAACAGAAATGAAAAAATACAGCAAGAGATAGCAGGTACAGTGAAATACATATAATAGTCAATATTAGTCAAGAACATGGTTAGTATATGAACAGTATATGAATAGCAAATGAAGCTTGTGTAAAACAGTGGAATGGTTGCACAGAAGTCAAAAGAAAGAGGCTCTCTCTCATCCTGCCTCAGGGAAGAGCACACACATGTAACGGCTCCTGCCTCTTGCTTTCCTGAATGAGAGAGGCAGATTTGGAATTTAGTTTTACTTGGTTTTTCTTCCCCTTAAGCACTATTTTGGTGACAAAATCTGAAATTCATCATGGTTATTTCCAAAAGAAAAGCAACCTCAAACATTAAAAGGAAGGTTGGAAGTCTCAGATTTACACCAAAACCTCTCCCTCTAGCAAGGCTTCAATAGTTTGAAATGCAGAAAGAATGTAACAGCAAAACGTGAACATGCATGCTTTGACCTGCAGACTGCTTCTTCCTTTCTTCATTCTCACATCTTAGATGGGGCCTAGAGAGCTGGAACAGTGTCTTCAAGCCAGTAAAAACCACATCCAATAACTTATACAATCACTTCAACTTTGTAGAAAATCTGATCAGAGGGACCCTCTTCTGCTGGTCACAGCCAGCAGAACTGCTAACCCAGAGCCTTCTTGTTCAGCCTTGCCAAATTGTGATTTCTCTTTTGGGGAAGATAGCAAGAGGAGACATGACCTTGGTGTCACCTTTCTATGTGCTTTTAGCTCAGAATAAATTAGCTTGGACACAGAAGGAACCACAACTGCATCAGTCTTTGTCTATGTGTGGTTTGAGGCTGATTAGTCTGTCCAGCTCCCTGGCGAAACACAGGCTCTCTTAAGGGCTTGGCGTCTGGCAGAGAAAAGCTTGATCTGATGGAAATGCACTTGATGTACCTTCCCTTTCTACCCCCCTCTGGCTTTCCCCTTGTGCTACTCACCAGTACTGCTCTGGATGGTCCTCACCGTGGTGGTTGTACGTGGGGGAGATGAGGACCGCAGTGATATGCACTCGTCATCCTGGGAGCAGCCCTTCTCGATGGCCCTGACGTAGCTGTGGCTCCTCATGCGGAAGCAGCCCGGCATCGGCAGGTCCAGCGCTTCCACCGCCTGCGACTCCAGCTCGCTGAACACTGACTCACAGACGGATTCGAACTGGCCGTTCACCTCCATCTCACTCACCTGCACACAGACACCGGGCACGGTCAGTGCACCCCCGACATGGATATTCCACACTGCCTGGCACAAACACTCTTCAGCTACAGTTAGAAACATGTAACACATGGCTTATGTGCTACATGTGGCACAATGGCAAACGCCTGTTAGAGGATCCCTTTGCACATGACCAAAGGTAAATGGGACATCCCATAGCAGCAATTGTGAGGGGAAAAAAACAATGTACAAAAAGAGCAGACAGAGGCATGGCAAAGATTCAGCTAACTTTGGGCTCTTGGCTTCTGCTCAGACTGGTGGGAGGTCTGGAGCCCTCATAGCAGCTCTTGTTTTATGTCACTCGGGCCCACAGCAGAAATTGAATGTTTGGTCATTGTGATCACTACATGTAAAACAAAAATTACTCTTTCATTGTGGGGAGAGGAAAAAACCAAAAAGGGTCAGCTGAACCCCAGTACATTATCAGTGCAACCCACAGGCAATCACACTGATAGAAACCTGAGTGGATGGAAAGCTGGAGGGTAATAAACAGTTGGGAAGAGGAGGTTGATAAGGGAACCAGCTTTGCTGTTGGGGACAAATGTTCGTAGAACCAAATTTCTGGCTGAGAGCAGAGCAAAGGAATCCTTAGACCCTTTATGCAGCAGACACTAGGTGGTGACAAAGACTTGTGCTCACGGTGGTCAAAGAACATTCAAAAACTTCCTGCAGGTCTTAAAAACTGGAAACCATTTACCTTGGCTTAATTAGTAATGGATGCTCATGTTTCTAAACTGAGAATTGAGCCCTGAGCTTGGCATTAAAGCACAATAATTATCACTGTAGGAAACATGCAGATGGAAACCATCACTTGAGGATTTTGTTAGTTTTCAAGCATGTACAAGGCCAAGTTAGCAGGAGAAGATGAGCCAATGTTAGGATGGTAGAAAAAGACCTCATTAGAAACTCTCTTCTAGGATTATTGTTACCAAGAAAAATATTTTGCAGAGTCTTTGTACACATAACTGAAAAATCTCAGAGAGTAAACCACATTTTTTTCCAAAGGAAAACTATTTTAAAAAGCATGGAAGAGTAGTAGGTAGTACAACAGAAAGAATAATCCTACTATGGCAGAGAATATCCAATCCTCAAGTAATCCAATCCTCAAATATCTCTGAATTAATGCATTTTTAAACAAAAAACTTGTTCACTTTGGCAAATGATAACCACTCCTTGGCTGACAGCTTTTTGTGTTAGGTGTGCAGCTAAGCAAGTAACCTGACCTCATGTTCATGTAGTTGCCTCTGAGACCTGAATTTCTGTGCTGTTTTCTCCTAGATACATCCTGACCCTTCTTTTAAAGTCCGTGCCCTATGCAAAGTGCCTCACTACAAAATACACAGGTGAATACTCTGAAGTGTCTAAATACAGTATACTGCAGAAAGGGAAACTACAGTTCCATATTGAATGGCGCATGTATTTGTTATGGCCACAGCTGAATGTGGTGTCACTGATGTCATGCACATTTTTTGACACTGCAATGACTTGACGAGTGATACCACTACAGCCAGTCATAAGGGATCAGTATCTGGCAACACAAATCCTGCCTACTGCACTTCTGGATTAGCGTAAGGAAGTTCTTTCATCCAAGTGATTTACCCAAATGATCCTCTTAAGCTAAAGAGCCAAAAATCATACCAAGGAGCTAGAGGATGTAGCAGATGAACTACTGGCCCTCTGCCCTGTGGTGTGCTGGCACTTTTGCACTTCTTTCAGATCTGTTACCTATGAACTCAACTGTACAAGCATGCTGAATGCAAGGACAGGCTATTTTATACCATTAAAACACATAAACTGAATCTATCACAGTGGACTTCATTTTTTATCTTGTTTAGGAGCATGAAGGTCTCCTACAGGATTTCAAAATTACAGGGCAAAAAACAAGAGAGATTTTTGCAGTTAATACATATACTGTAATATTTGTACTATTTAGGTGAAAATTTTGGAGGTACACAAGGTAAAGAATGCATAAAATAGCATAAAGAAACAAAAATCGCTAATAAAATTGTGGAATACAAACTATTAACAGCCTATTTTTATTTCAGCATCTCGGTCAGCATACCAACTTTTTTTCGAGGCGTTCAAAATTTTTTGATTGGCAGTACTAAGCACAAGATCCTTAAGAACCCTGTTTAATGCAGTGTTGGTGAGCACCACTTAAAGCAAAGTCTAGTTTCTCCTACTGCAATCAGTGTCCAGCATGGCACCTGCTCCCCAGGCTGCCCTAGGTGCAGGTCACCCACCTGGCTGATGGTGCTCATGGCTCTCATGTAGCTCTCGTTGCGGGAGCGGAACTTGGGGGATGTCAGCAGCCCTGCAGGGTCCAGGCTGTCCAGGCTTCTGTTGATGGAGACTTCGCTCACTGCCCTCAGGTAACTGTGGCTCCGGATCTGAAGCTTTGGCGAGTGTTCACTGGATATCCTGGGAGTTTTGGGTGGGGGAAAAAGAAAAAGAAAGAAAAAAGAGATTCCATCAAATCCAAATGGCCTCACCAGGAGTGAGAACAACCAGATGTTTTTCACTGGAACAGCATGACTTGAACAAGTCATGACACAGCCCTTGTATATTTATAAAATAACGGCAATGTCAGTACTTTTATTTGGATTACCTCACCCTTTTATTTGGTGGAAGGAAGAGAAAAGGATGGAAAGGATTTTCTTTTCATTTTTCGTAAGCATAATGGCAAAATCACTTCCCTTTTCTTTACTGACAGCAGAATGGAAAAATTTTACACTGTACTGACAATGACAGCATCCATCTCTGGCAACCCCTCCACTATGTGGGACTTTTGAAGTGACAACACTGAAATGATGTCACGAGTTGATTTCAAAAGAGCAAGAGGAGCCATTGAGATGAGCAGCAGAGAAAGCCCTGTGGCCTTACAGCTGTGAATGCAGCAACCATTAAAACCATCTGGGGAGGCAGGTGAAGAAAGAAGAGGCCTGATAGTTGGATTAGCTGGATGATACTAAATTTATCAACTGAACATCCACATCTCGAAATGCTGCTGGTGATGTGACTCTGACATGTTCTCATGTAATTTATGAAACGTGACCATTTCTCATGGGGCTTTCAAGGGTGTACAGGCCAACAGGGCAGGCAGATCATATAAACCATGCAAAATGCACTCATAGTGTGCCTCAACCTGGGAAATCATTCCAACAGCATAGGTCACCTGATAAGGTTTGATATGCTTTAAATTTTATTTTAGACCTGCAACTTAACAAAATGTACACTAGGGAAGTAGCTTTACACAATGATGTCAAATTAGGAGTTTAAAACTCACGGTTGTATTTCTGAAGTGATAACTTTGCCTAGTTTTTCAATACAAGTGACAGGTGAGATGTACAAGTAATCAAAACCAAACAACAACCTCCCCCTTCCTCCATTCCCCAGGGAATTTGTACTTCTACTGTATTCCTGCCATATATGCTAAGAGTCAGCTAGAAACAATTCTCCACCGGTGAGATGTTTTATCCTCTGAATGTGCTGGCTTCACAATCTGAGGCATCCTATAAAGATGTGAGTCACAGAAAGTGTGTGAAATACACTTGCATGAAATACAAATAATACAAATAAATATGTCTTTTGAAAGAACTCATAAATGAATAAAGTATCAAAAGCATGAGCATTTGGTATATTTTAGGATTTTTAAATGTTCTTCATGTATCATAAAGCACACTTATTAAAATACTAACTAAATTTTCCATTTTAAAATGTAAATCTCATAGAGATTTTACAGGTATATGAAAGAAAAATCTGTAACCTAATTAACAGGCTTAATCTTTGTCTCCCAGTCTTTAGAAATACATGCACAGCTGACCTGAAAGAAGAGAATCCATTTTATGTCTAATTCCTGAAGCTTTTGCAGATATTTTGCATTCAAGTATCTAATGATGGTAATTAGTATCAGCAATTTCCCAGTGGCATGCACAATTCTGGTAATTGTCAATGCATTTTGGGAGGACAATTCCCTTGTGTAATCGCTCACCTAAGGAATTCAGAAACTGGGTCTGTTTCTGAATGGTCCAATACTGTAATAATATCTTGGCCATCTCTACAGTACCAGATTCTCTGGCTGCTAATTACCTGCCTAACAAAAATTTGTAAACTTACGTTAATTACGTTAGTTACTGTTGTCACAAGATGAAGAGAAAACCTTTGCCATTTTCACTGTGTATACAGTGCAATACAGCAGCCATTTCCATACTCTTTGACTCCTTACACCACTTGATTCCACGTGACAAAACCAGAAGGTTTTTAGACATCAGAATAAATGGTGCTCCAAACAACACAAAAAAGGCAGAAGAAGTGGTGAAAAGTCAACTGTTAGTAATGGTTACATTTGTTTACAGCATTTTAGTAACTAACACTAACCATGTAACATTTCAAAAAAATGTATTGCCTGTTATTGGATTAAAAGAAAATAGAATGAACAATTCAGCAGACATAATTTTTCTGATATATGTGAGCTACTTCACCATGCTGCAGATCTGCAAACTGATCAGCATCGCCTGAAATGCATTTCCTAGATTGATTCAAAACGTATTTTATGATTATGATGTGAACAGTTTGCTGCCAATATGTGACATGGAAAATTCAAATAAGCTTGATTAGCTGCCAGTGAATCAAATACGTCACCTGGGGCTTGTTGGTGCCCACTGATTAGCTGAGCTTGCAAGAAGACTGCAGCACATCACAAGATTCAATGCACAGATATTGCCACACAGAAATCTGCAAGTGCTGAGGCACGTGCTCTTTGAAGAGTGGAACCAACAGAACAAGATGCAAGTATCCGCAGCACAAAGGTTTTGCGGTGGCAGCCAGAGTAAAGAGCATGTAAAATACTCATAGAAGAGTCATGGAAAGCCACCACAAACAGTACAGAAATGAATTTTCTGTATGCATTAGTGTTGCATATTATTTTCCCAACTCTGCTTGAAACAAAGGAATTCCCCATGAAAGTAGATGTTCCCCTTTTATTTCGGATGTGGGTTCTCAGCATAGCTGCCTTTTATTTTTTATTTTTGTTCCTCAGTATGCAACTGGCCAGTTTGACACAAATCCAGAATCCAGGGGGCTACTTATCTTAATCTGTGCACATCTCCCATCTCCTGTATAAACCAAAGGAGGTAATTGGCTGCTGTTGAAGGAGGTGGCTCCTTGCTTACTGATTGCTACAATCTCTGTTTCATTAGATGTAATGGTGGAGGAAAAAAGGAAAATAAAATGGATTTAAACACAGAGAAAGAAACATTGAAGGCTTGCATTTACAATGACTGCTGCTGCTTTTATAGCTGTGTAATAAATTATCACTATGTCCTGTAGTAAAGTTTAATGAACAGCTGAAATGCCACTGGAAATTTTGATAATATACCACTTAGGAATAAATCTGACTATGTATGATGTGCAAGATCTGAATGTAGAATTAATTTTCTTGGAGTTACTATTACCAGTAACATGTAAATGAAAAGATCTTTTTCTTCCTTGAGGGTTCAAGTCTGTCTTGTACTTATCCTGCATTACCTAAATTTCTGTTTGTGCCATTGTAATTTCCACAAAAAGTACGGCATGCCAGGGACTAAGACTTTGGGACAGCCCTTTGGCCAATACAAAATGGTCTTTTGGCTCCACTCACTGCACTGAATGTATTAATTGGCAGAAGTGGGGTGTGAATTATTTAGGTTCTTAAACCAGCTCCTCAAGCACGCTCCATCATTCATGTGCTGCATTCACAAGTGGCATGTCCTCACACTGGCTGCATCAAGCTTTTTCCCCATGCTGCTGTCCTTGCCCCAGGCCTCACCCCAGAGGATGGGAGCACAGCCACAACAGCATCACACTGATGCCACACAGGGTGGAGGCACAGCACCACTGGATGTGCTTCCCAAAAACCACAGCAAGAGGCACCAGGAGGAGGTGAGGGCTCTGTGTTGCTGCTGCTCTGCTGATTGCCACTGTGGACTTCCCAAGGGGACTGACAGCAGAAGGGGCCAGCCCTGAGCTGAAGTAGATGGAAATGTAATCTGCTGAGTCCCAGCAAATAAATACTCCCCTGGGTAGAAGAAGGCAAATGCTTCTGATCCACACTATGCCTCAGAGAAGATCAAGGTACTCCCCCAAAGAGGCCAAAATACTACACAAATTCCATGAGAAGCTCTGAGAGGCAGGAGAATGTTAATTTAATCAGAAAACATGTTCTAGTGAAATATCTGAACCAGAAGATCATGTAGGTGTATAAAGGAAATCTTTGCATACTGCACTGAGATTTCTGCTCTGTACATTTCGAACACACTGAGGCCTATTCTCCTGTTTTCATTCAAATAGAGAGATGAAAATATTTAAAACATACACATCTAATCACTCTACCACTGTTGCAACATATGTGTTAAGAAATACTTCTAACTCGCTGTTAGAGATGTGCTTGTATTTACATGGTATTAACATGATTTACATGATTTAATTCAGATGAAAACACATTCTGGTCCCTCATTTATTTCATTATTTGCAGAGTAAGGAGTTGGTTGGTCTAGGCATTTGTGAGAGGAACTAGACTCAGTTGCTTTTCTCTTCCCATTACAGGGAAGCTGGAGAGGGAGCCTCCATCAGGAATTGTAGTGAAAGGACAAGGAGTAAAAGCTACAAACTGAAATAAGGAAAAATTAGGTTAGATATTAAGAAGAAACTTTTTACTGTGAGGATGGTTAGCCATTGGAACAGGTTGCCCAGGGAGGTTGTGGATGCCCCAACCCTGTCAGTGTTCAAAACCAATTTGGATAAGGCCTTGAACAACCTAGTGTAGTGGGAGGTGTCCCTGCCCATGGCACTGGGGGAGGGAGCTGGATGATCTTTCAGGTCTATTCCAACCTCTTAACACTCTGTGATTCTGTAATTCTATATCAAAGGGTTCAAAATGCAGTGTTAGCAATTAACAGTGAAATAACTTTGAATGTATTCTTGGAAGAGTTTCTATGCCTTGAAAATGTCTTTCAAATGACAAAGAGAAGATAGACAACAGGGATTTACATAAGCAGGCAATTTTAGTTTCAAATATTTCCTTTTAATTTAGGAATGCACAATGCACTCTGTCATATACGTGCTCTTTAAAAAAACACTTTCATTTATCACATTTCATTTTTGAATGAAGAAAGGGAAAACCAAGCCTTATGATGGCTGCTTTTTTTTTCCTTTTAGGCCAGACACAACATAATAAAATGTAGTCCTGAGACTGTATTGTCTTCTGTAAGTTCACCAGTCAGAATCATAGCACAAAGTACAGTGTTGTGCCAGATGGGTACTGTGTTCTGCCAACAGAAAATGACAAAGCAGAGTAAAGTGAAAGTCCAGAAACATGTCCCAAATGATTCTGTAAGCCAGCAGAGAAGTATGCTAGAATTTGCCTTTAAACAAAGAAGAAGACCTCAAAAAATCACCACATGCAACATGAAACCAAGAAAAAAATAAACCTCAAAGCCACCACTACTGTTAAGTATCCCAGCTCTCAATTTTGCTGCATACAACTGACAGCTTGGTTCCATGTGGATAAATTATCCTCTGCTGAATGTCCCACCTCTGGCGTGGCTGGTGGGCACATCCAACATACATTTCTCTGCTTAATTTTATTTGCATTTTAGTGTTGCTAGAAGGTAGAATAATCCAGTGTAGCCTGACACAAGGTGAACACTGAAGGACACCAGAGAGGAAGATGTAGAGAACAATTTACTGATGTGCATCTGTCTGATTCTAGTCCTGACATGACATTACCAGGCTGGGTTAATTTTTCTATGTTGGCATCTATGTTCTGCTGCTTTTTGGTGCAGTGAACAGGGAGCTGTCATGTCACTGACAGGGACAAGGGCAGCACATTTTAGCATTTCCCCTCCCCATCCCAGATTTTTCTGGGTTTGAAGATCTCCTTTTGTGTTCTTGTTTATAGACAAGTGAACCTCTACATGGGGATTTCATGCCTTGAAGCAAAAAACCCAAAAATCCCAATGAAACCTCTCTTTAAGTCCAGACCCTGCTAAAGGGTCAAGTATGAGTGAGAAAGAAAATTCTAAAACTTAGAGATATCCAGAAAAAGCTTTTCTGCTGAAGAGCAAAACAATGTCATCAACAGAAAAATGGCATTTCTTCTTTTTGCTTCTACTGCCTGACCAAAAATTATCTTTGTTGCATGGACCAGCCAATGCATACCACAAAACTGCATGGATGTGCCTGTAACACAGAGTTTTTCCCATGCTGAGAAGAGGTGGAAATTGCAGTATGGTGTATTTGTCTCTGTCTGATTTTTCAGATTCTCTTGGGAAATAAAAGAAAGCACTTAAAAAAGAAAAAAAATAAATCCAAAAGTCCCCACAATTTAGTGTTATGCATCTTTATCTCCAGCTGTTGTGCAGTTTTTGAGTGAGCACATGGTGTCCTGCCAGAGAGCTTCTGTTTGTTTTTTTTGAGGGCAGCAGGAACTGGATCAATGTTTTATGGTAGAAAATGTTTCTAAAAAGCCCAGTCCCTTTTAAAACCCTCCATGTGTGACTACTGCCAGCTTCAGAATCAACCATGGGACTACTTTGTGATTTTGTTACAATCCTGCTTTCCTCTCAAAGGATACAGAAGCTTTGGGGATTTTTTTTCCTCTTTTTGGGATGTGGAGGTATTGAGATTGTATGAATTTATTTCATGAGCAATCTTTAGATATTAAAATATTAGCAAACCAAGATGACATGAATAAAAATTCATGTATACATTAAAACAAACTTCCCTTTTATCTCAAAGATCCTCTTAGGTGCTTTGTACACCCAAAAAATACCACAGGCTAATGTATTTAAGGAACATTTCCCTTGTCTTTGACATAGTGTATTTTCTCCTTGCTTTCTAGACATGGTGAAAGAATAAAGCACAGCACGAAAGTGGCACATATGCAGTTGAGTTGGCAAGAAAAGCAGATGGAAGATGATGCAGACAGACATTATACAGTTCTCTTTAATCAGAAATCTGGTCTACATGCTGGTTCTGATTGCCATGTGCGTGTGTGTGCGTGGGAATAGTTGTGAGCACTCTTCTCTTCCACCCCAGAGAGTGAAAAGAGATTCTGAAAGGTAGAAACAGTTCTACCCAGATGAACTAGCTCAACCCAGTGATGCCAGGGTAAGCTGCTTCTGTGTAAAACAATTTTTTGTTTACACTAGAAGCCAAATCCACCCTACCTTGTCACAAGAAGCAGCCAGCATTGTAACATTGTCGAGAGCAGCCAGCTTGAGAATAATATTTCTCCTCTCAGAAGACCCTTTGAGGAAATCTGCAGACCTTATTGTCCCCCTACTGCCATTCTTACTGGGTACATACTCAAAGGGGTTTTTGGAGGTCCTTGCTGGAGGCAATTTGTCTGAGCCTAGACCAAATGCATGACAAAGACTCTTGCCTTTTTCAGCACAGCTCTTTTTTGAGTGGGCACTAGTGATCCCAGGAACCAGTGCTGCTCAGCACAGAGAAATATATTTACCCAAGTTGGGAAAGATCTTGCCTTGCATCAGATATAATGGACTGAGAATGTGGACCGTCTGAGGGCCTGAGCAGATCAGCCAGACTCACAGCCTTGCCTGGAGCCCTTTCGACCTTGCTGGGGTGAGAATGAAGCCCTCCACCACTGCTTTGATGAACTTTTTGCCAGCATAAAAGCTATATCCTCCTTCCTGCAGAAGCCACTCCTTCAGCTCTCCTCATCTAGGCCAGGCTTATCCACCTGATTTCACATCACTTTCCATTCTTGGTTACTTCAGTGCCACATCTCCTCACTAGTGAGACTCAAAAGTCATCTGCAGTCTGCTCAGATGGAATTCTTATTTTAGGAATTCGAGCATTCCCCCTTGTCCTATCACTACGTGCCCTGGTAAAAAGTCCCTCTCCAGCTCCCTTGTAGACTCCCTTTAGGTACTCGAAGGCCTAAAGAATATAAAGAAGATATTCCCTGTTGCAGTCCTTGTAAAATCACAGTCTCCACAAGCTCATACCTCACCTGCTTAGCTAAATTTTCAGGTCTCCCCCATTCACATGTTAAAAGTTTGATTAATTCTGCTGGTTGGAACACCAAAGAGCTACAGCTCTCTGCCAAACCACAAGAGGAAAGCAGTTACTTTTCAGGAATGTCACCTGGCTGTGTGCTGAGCTGGCAGCACAACCAGCTCTGCCTGCTTGGCACCACGATTTATGCAGGAGCTCTGGCTTGCTCCTGGGAGTGGGAGGATGGAACTCCAGCTAACTAAAAGGCACCTTCTAGGCAGACTTCCCGTAACTCAAAGGCCCTCCCGTGCTACTCCAAGTTACAATATTGGGCAGTATTTATCTACAAATAATGTTTTCTAGCTAAATACAAAGAAAGTATGTGCTCTGGTGAATGTCACTGCAGTATTTATTTAAAGAGCAATTTTTTTTCTGAAAACTTGTAATGCATTTTGAGCTTTCAGTGTCTTCAACTCCACAGGTCCTCCTGGACTCTGTATCCAGGCAATGATCACCCACACACTGCATGGCCATGTGCCTGCAAGCCCTGTCACTATCTGCATTTGAGTCACCTCCTTCAGAAAGGCATTGCCAAACATCCAGATTAGATCTGCATAAACA
This sequence comes from Trochalopteron elliotii, assembly GCA_024734555.1. Taxonomy (NCBI): domain Eukaryota; kingdom Metazoa; phylum Chordata; class Aves; order Passeriformes; family Leiothrichidae; genus Trochalopteron; species Trochalopteron elliotii. The sequence goes on along the minus strand of JANPWX010000099.1, from coordinate 3,705,477 downwards.
GTTCCCAGTGAGATTAGGGAAATATCTTAGTTTTGCAAGTCAACAACATTATTCCAAAACCTTCACATACATAAACAGCCACCTGCATTTTCCAAAAAATGCGTTTGACATATGCAGCAATTTTTCACTTCCTATTCAGTATTCTGCCATTTCAAAACTTTTGGTTACCTAGTAAAGGGAAAAAAAAAAAAAAAAGCAAAACCAGCAGATTCAAAACCATCTGTACAGATGTGAAACACAAGGCAAACTACGTGAGAAACTGAAAAGCAAGCACATTTTAAAGCAATGAGGAGGGTAGGCTAGTAACTCTGCCAGGGTGAAGGGAAAAATCCCAAATCCAACTAAACAAAGGGGCTGAGCTCACCTTCTTACTTCTCTGAGTAACAGCCCTCTGACCAAATGAAAATTTGAGGCAGCAAGATTGAACACAAGGCAAAGCGTGCTACCTAACAAATGCTGTGAGCATCTCACCCATTGTGGGCACACATTATTTCTTGATAACACTTGCAAATTGTTGACCTGGAGTGTCATATGTGCTGGAGGTGACCATGGATTTTCTCTGCTCTTCTCCCTTGATGATGTCATTTTAAAAGATCATGTATGCCCTCTTACTAAGTGGCTACTTCAGTATTCTCGATTTTAGCTGGTTTGTGTTTGAAGAACACCAAGCAGTTCAAAATGCCAGAAGAGAAGCCTGCTTTTTCTTCTTTTATAAGCAAGTACTTCTCACTTAGTACATTTTGTTTCTCTGCAGACACCTGGAACACAGTGACTTGAAAAAGGATCCAGCTACTCCTGAGGCACAGGGGTTGGGGGTGTGATAAGACAGAGCAATGAGCTCCTGGATAACTCTACAGCCATTTTCTTCAGGTGTGCCTGGATAAGTACAGGTTGGAGCTCAGATATGACTTGCAGCTGTCTCTTCCTGATAAAAAAACCAAAGAGTTTTGGAGAAACTGGCTAAGATAAAACCCTGCAATTTCTCCTGTCATGCCAAAGAAGCTAGAAATAGTAATTTTTTATCAATGTTTTTATTTAAAGTAATGTCTGGATTGCAAGTAATATAAAAAATGATGGTATGCGGTAGGGTTTCTGGAAAGTTCTTTACTGATAATCTGGGCAGCAGTCTGCTGCTCTGGGTGATTTTCCCTTTTCTTACTGATCTTACAAAGCAAAAGCAATACCCCAGGAGCAGGGAGAATTTCTCTCCATGTAACTTTACCACAGTTATTCCTCAGAGGAAAAAGAAAAGTTCTCACTTTCTTTTCAGATGCTTTTACATCAATAGAAATTCCTCAAAACAAACCCAGCTAATTCCAAACCCCCAGCTATCCACATATATTTTAATATTCTCATTTTCCATTACAAAGTATTTCCAGTTTTGTTCTGCAGTAATTACAGAAGGACCTGTTTGCTGTACTGAGATACAACATGAGGTGATAACCCATTATATCAGGTATATATATAGTGGTCTGGGCAAGTTGTGTTGCCAATGCTCTTACAAACAGGGCCAAAGCACTAAATATCTCAAGGTAGAAGTCCGAAATTGATATCCATTATGCAAATCTTACGATAAACAGAAGTTTGTTGAAAAAATGTGACATTATGCTTAACACACATTTTTAGATTTTTTTGCTTCCTTATAAAAAAACCCATATGCTTTCTGTGTTATAGGCTGTTGTTGGACCAAACTTGTACAGAATAAATCCTGATAAGATAGAACTAATTTTATTTTTGAGTATGAGAGAACCAAAGAAATAAATGTCTTAGGAAATTTGCATAATAATGCAGAATTCTGCTTGGGACTGAAAGGGATCTTTTTTTTTGCAGTTCTTTAAAGTAGGCATTTTTTGATCCCCTGAACCAGAAATACCCTGAAAGGTTTATTTGGGTCTGTTAGTAAAGGAACAGACAACCAGTTGTCATGTCATTCATCACACTGTCAGTGTCAAGTACAATGGAGGCTTGATGGAGGCAATGAGAAGGTAAAAAATATTTCCAAAGAGTGGATGCCCTTCAGGGTTGTGGAACTTCAAAAGGGTTGTGCAGCTCATTTTAAAGGAAGAAAGCCTTAACTCCTGAGGAAGCCAGGTGGCTTCTTGACCTGTAACAGTAGACATTCTTATGTATTTCCAAATATTTTTTTGAATTTAATTTCCATACTTGGAATTAAAATATATGGTTTACTGAATTGGTACACTTCTCTTTTCCAATGAAAAAATAAAGCAAGAAAAAAAAAAGATTAAAAAAAGCGCAAATGTCTGTGTTTGCACTGAAGGGGATAAAGCTAGTTCCTAACCCATTTATAGTGTGCTCTCTATCCCATCTAAACCACAAAACAAACAAACACTTGGTGAGTTAAGAAAACAACCTCTCTTCTTTTCAGAACACAATATACATGGTATATTATGGTGAAGGATACATGGTGAAGCTGAAGATGGCCTTTGGTCGTGCTCAGAAGATTTTGTGCAAGAAAATACTTGGATATCTATGCTTTTGATTAAAATACCACAACAGAAAAAAGCAGACCCCAAAACCCCCTCTAAATTTTTCCAGATAAATATAATCTACTGACATTTAAAACTACAGGAAGTTGACAGTGGTTCATGGGTTCAGATTTCAGTGTGGACTGAAATTTGCTGTGTGACCTGCAGGAGAAGTCATATAAACCCTCAGTCTCAGAAAACAGGTCTGTTAATACTTCTCTACAGCCCCTCTGTGGCTGTAGGTGGCTTTGTGACACTGAACTAAAGTCAGCAAACATAACTGGGCTTCTTTGATGGAAATGAATAGCAGCACCAAATTTTTGTTGTATCACTGGAAACTAAGGTCACAGACCAACTGAAATAGTAATCTTCAGTCCCAGAGACTGACATTGTATATAAAGCAGAATACCTGGTTGATCAAGACTAAAGAATGTTTGGAGTGATGGTCAAAAGGTACTTGAGAAGAAGTGTATCTTCTGATTAAAACCATTATTGACTATGGATGGTGAATGCTATGGATATGATATCATCTCAAGTCACTGGTTTTGCTGAGGTATGACAGAACTGCTTGAAAAGCTCTCCAGCCTAATAAAATTTCAGTAACGTATTGAAAAGTTTAATGCATGAAACGTTAATTTAAGTAAATTGTAATGAAACCTGTATTACTTTCTAAAGCCTCACAACTCTTGAGCAGGGACCGAATTTTGCCCTGAACTTACATAATTTAATTTTGTTATATGACTAAGTACCCTCTTCCTCAGATGACCTCTTCCTTAAATGGCTGCTGTACATACAGCAGGTATTTTTACTGCTCTGTCACCTTGATTAGGAAAACAACATTATGATAACATTAATCCATTTCTTATTGTCAGGATCACCAGGGCAGAGACCTGTGTAATGGTGTTTGAACACCAGTATGTCTTTGTGTGCAGGTGGGATGCCACCTTCGAAGGGCTGCTCAGTGTCCTGGGACTCTGGTTTCTCTTGTCATGTGTCAGGTAAGGGCCAATTTGTCAATCCATTGAATTCTGTCCCTCCAACTAAACATATATGGGGGTTGAAGCTCAAAATTAGGTTGAGCATTTCAGCTCTGCAGCAGCTTTACATTTTCTGGAACTATCCAGGAGTGGATGGGTCAGTTGATAGTGACATGAACACACCTGAGCTGCCTGATGTTGTTTGGCCATGAACTGACACATCCAAGGAGATGGAAGAAGCACTGGTCTCCTGGTCACTGTCTAAACACAGTGTTGCACCATGACCAGACAAGCTAAGCTGCTTCAAATTCACCACTTTTTAAGTTTAGTATACATCAGAGATCAGCTGTGATAAATCACCATGTTGGGCCACAGAAATGAAATAGAACTGGGTCAACCTTCTTTACCTGACTGCTACTGGGAATCATCTAATAACATGTACAGAAGGGACTGGAAAAGCTTGAGAACACTGTAGAGGTGACCTTGAAAAACTGAAAGTCTGGTCACATAACACAGTCACGGATGTGTACACAGAGGCACCACGGATTACCCAGCAGGCAGGGAGCTGGAGGATGCTAGCCTGAAAAAACAAGTTCACAGTAGGTAAACTAAGGGAATAATTCCTCGAGGTGTTAATGAAGAGCTCCATTTACTGTCACTGGAGCCAGCCAGCCGCTAGAGGGAGGAATGATCTAGCGCTGCCAATGACTGCTATTTATTATGCTTCCACAATTCATTATGTTTTTCTTAAAGCTCATCTCATGAGGCTTGCAAACCCTTTCCAGTTAAAGGAAAGAAATATCGAGCTTTCACAGTTGGTGAAGAAAGCACACTAACACGAAGTTCAAGGGCTCAAGAAACAGAAAACACATAAAAAGAGAATCTGTATGTCTCTTTAGGAATATATTCTGAATTTTATAGCCCAGATGAATTGTGGACCTGATTTTCAACTAATTAGGATTCATAGGGCAATTTAATTTCATAGCATTCAGCATATAATTTACAAAAATTGTAGGATTGAAAGCTTTTTTATGTGCCTTATGTGATTCAAAGTATTTTTCTTGGTGACTAGAAAGGGCAGGTCAGTACTGGGGTTGAAAAAGGTATTTTCTTTCTGTACAGAAACCAGCAACTTGCTAAAAATGTAACTTCCATATTCTTTAGGAATAAAGCTATTTGAAAGTAGAAACCAAAGAAAAGCCCAACACAATAACACACTCTCAGTGGCTGCATTGCTAATCTTGTGCCTTTCACTCCAGATTACTATGCTAAACATCCATTTATAGCAGGAAGGAAGCAATTTGGATATGTGAAGCAGGGTTTTGTGCGTAGAGCTATTCACTATTCACTGATAAGAAGATATTCAGTAAAAGGAAAATGCTAAGTAAAATTAAAAAGTTGTTTTTATCTGAAGAAAAGCAAGTAGTTAATGAGATAGGTAATTGCTAAATGTTTAGCAGGTCAAATCTTAGGAGTTTTGCTGGAGGTCTGTCAATGGAAAAGTCTGAGTCACATTTTTTTCCTCAACTTAGACAAATTCGGCTACCTTAGGAGGCCCTGTCTTTCCAAACAGGAAAAAGTCAAGCTTAAACTAAACAGAAAAAACATTTTCATAAAAAGACTGTGAAAAGCTCATGGACAATCTAGTTTTGAATGCACTAAGAGTTTGGGATGTAAGTAGAAAACTTCTCCTCCCCTAGCCCTTGTGGGTTTTACTGTACCTGGCTCTTGTTAGATAATTAGGCTGTCATCAATGTAGAACCATTGGTGCTGCTGTCTACCCTCTTCAAAGAAGAGAAATCAGGAGACAATATGTCAGAGAAAAATCTTTCCCACAGTCTTCCAAATGGCTTTTCATCAGAAAATTCACAGGTTTTCCAGGAATAGTCACACACAGAGCATACAGTGGGAACCCCCTCCACTCAACCAGACTGTGATTTTCAGTGGGGGGTGCACTTGCTTCTCTTGCAGCACACACCATGGCAGCTCAGGTTCTGAAAAGTACTAAAATATCTTTTCCTAGCTCTAAAGGCCTTCCCTATGGAAAAAAAAAAAGGCATTTTAAGATTTCCTTCTGCTGTAGTGTGAAGAGTAACAAATACAAAGAAAATTTATAGAGAAGTGAGTGGGAAGCTGTGTGCTAGTGTATGTGGGAAGGTCATGGAGGGAAGAGAAGATGTACAGCCAGCTGAAGGGCAGCATGCCCCCTGTGAGAGTATCTGCACCACCTCTAGGACATATGTTAGCAGTGGATGTGGGCTGCGTGGTGGTAAGAGATGGAAGGTCTGTCAAGTTAGGGAGAGATCAGACCTATGAATTTCAACAGACACAGCAAAATGCAATGTTACTTAGTGTTACTGCTGGGAGTAGCTTGCTCACCCTCTGGGCTTTCACATGGCACAGGGAGAGCAAAGATGTGCAGCAGGTGGAAGGAGAGATGGGAAGCACAGCTGAGGAGGAACTACAAGAACTGACCCTTTTATTCCTTGGTGGGGCCTTGCCAGCCTCTGCAGTTCTTCCTCTAGCAGGGAAGCATGAGAATGATTTAACTGTGCCTCACTGCTCACACAGTATGGTAGGGCTCTTCCCAGATGTCTCAGTGAGCCCTAGGAAATGCTGGCTCAAGCCTCTCTACAGGAGCACAAAACAGGAGCCAAGAGTAAGGAGGACAGTGACTAACACTGACTGTACACCATCTCTACGGCCTCTTCAGAAAGCTCTGTAATTGTTGCACTAACTGTAATGAATCAATCCTCGTGACAAGCCGATGTACAGGAGGTGAGTGCCATTGTTCCTTTTTGCCCAGAGCTGGAAGCACATGGGAAGCTGTGCCTGGAAGGCGGCCAGGCAGGGAACAGCAGCAGTGGGATGTCCTCGGCCCCTGCTCCCGAGGGCACAGCCTCCTCCTATGGAGGCACAGCACGCCGGTGTGGGGGCCACACTCCGCCACCACTCTGCTCCCCTCTGGCAGAGAGAGGGGCACGACACCTGAGAGCACTGCAATTTCAGTCCTTCATTTTAATTGCTCAACTGATCCGCCCCTTCCCTAGGGGAACAATTCAAGCCAGGCTCTCGTTCCAGGTGCACCCCTCAGGCTCTTTTTCAACCTGAGAAACACCACGCAGCAAAATCATACCTTAGAGTGCTCCTGAACTATAATTAACCTTAGTGTATCATTTTTATTGAAGAGAAAGCAGTTAAATTTGTCTGAATTCAAAAGGACTTGGAGGAAGAGTGGCAAGATAATGTTTTTTTAACAAGCAGCTTGATTAATTCATGGCAGAAGTTATCATCCCATTGTGTTGGGTAGGAGGAAGACATTTAAAACCTCTTATCAACTTTGTCCAGGGGAGAAAACAACCTCGACAGATCAGATTTTAAATGCTACACTTGAGACTTGTAAACAATCCACTGCAGAATCCAGCACTGACAACCGAGATCCCAATGGCATAGTATTCCCAAGGACTCCCAGAGAAACAGTCAATAAGACACATTTTTATGTGTCTTATTCCTATTAAGTCTCATGCCTTGGGGAGAAAAACAAATGTTGATTTCATGAATGGTGCATACCTCCCCATGGAGCACGATGCCATCCCAATGGATATCTCAGGCCTTTACTGGGGCCAGTGGGTAGCCCTGGGAGAAGGGCAAGAGATTTACATTTATCTCAGATCTAACCTAGATCACACCTAACCTTCCCATTCAGTGCTGCCCATCACAGAGCCATTGAGGGAGTAACTGTGAAATACAGGATAGCACAATACAAACTGTAGGATTCAACCCAGAAGTAAACTTTTACCTGTGTCTGGCTATTAAACGAGATTAATTTTACTTTTCATCTCTAGAAATATAAATATTATGAGAAGAGTTTAGATTTTATAAAAATATTGATAGCTGAAAATGTAGTAAAAGAGGATTGCAAATAAATCTCAAAAAATTTAAAATCAGAGTTCTGACTTTTACTTTACATGTCAGTTTTATTTCATCCCCTTCTTTAAACATACTCCTTAAAAATAAAGAACCTTCCTCTATGTATTATTTACTATTCTCTATTTTGTACCTGGTTTAAAGGACTTACAGAAAATAAAATACATAATCTGGGAACATATTCAAAAGAAGAAAAATCTCTACAACATCAGCATCAAACTACAGCCCTGTTTTTAACAAGACAGCTGTTCAGGTGATTCATTGTTTGTATGAACTTCAAATGGATTGTTTTATTATTCTTTGGGCTGTTGCCCTTAGGGGAACTAGTTACGTTAAATAACAAACTACCATTATATGGACATACTGATTCTGAGAACAGGGGAAGAAATATAGTCATAACAGGCAATTTCAGTAGAAAATGCGGGCTTGTCCATATTCTGCCAGAGGCAAAGCACTCAGATGGATATCACAGTCATCACAGAGATATAACGAATCTGATTAGCTTCTCTGGAGAAGGAACAATTAGAGCTGATAGGATAAAGCCTCCTCAGTGCTCACGTGTGTTTGCACAGGGATCAGTGTGCAAGGACCACCTGACCGCTGGCCAGTGACAAGGGCACCTCAGCTGCTGTGCTGTGGTCATGAGCCACTGCAGCAACTTCTGACTGGAGAAATGGAGCAGGGAGCAAACCCAGTTGCTGAGGAAATCACTCCAAAGATAGCTTGGAGCGTGACTGAGTACAGCCACCCACCACGTGTATGGTGGCAGCAATGGAGCACCAGAACTGAAGGAAGGCAGAGCTGTTTCCAGCACAAGCTGCATGCCGGCCCAGTGAGGAAGGATGCAAAGAGAAGGATCCAGGAGTGCTAACAACAGACTGGCTCTAGTCAGGACAAGAAACTGTGGGATGAAAGAACTCTGAAAGAACTCTGAAAGACTCATAAGAATGATGAAAAAAAAAAAATTAAATGACCACTGATGAAATTCTAGCAGGAGGATGTGTAAAGATCAGGGTTATAATAAATGAAAGCAGAAGTTGCTGCTACATACTGATTATTTTCAAAGTGTGAAACTCATAATAAAAGGGAATAAAATAAGCAGTGGGGAGGTGGAAATATAGAAATAGTTGATAGAACATTTGTTCACAGAGTGACAGGACAGTGTCTGTAATTGTGCTGTTCTTCATGCAAGTCTTGTATCTTTTAATGGAGAAGGGACACTTAGATAAGTCCTGTGGTTTATAAGAATATTAAGGAATCACTTTCTTAAAAAAAAAGAGAGAAAAGGGACAAAAGAAATAGTGATGTAGTGCTGACATTCATTCCAGCCACTGTCAGTCTAACATCTCATTTATGAATAAGGCATCATCCACTCCTTCTCAATTCAAACTTGTTCATCACAGGTAAACAACTACTAATTTGTGCCCTAGGTCAAATGATCTTTTTGTAGGGGGCAGGGAAGTGGTGGAGGATGGGAAGTAATAGACAGAGAGTTACCTCTCTGCCAGAAATGACATCCAACCCAACAGCAAATGACTGAACTACTGCAGTGGAACAGCCTGAGTCACCAGCATTTCAAACAAGTCTGAGCAACATATCTGTGCCAAAGCCCTGTTGTCTCACAGCTCTTACAGCCACATGGCTGACATGAGTCCAACAGATCCTGTGCAATGCTGGAATCCTTGGCTAGAGATTTAGATAGGACCTTATTGACAAGGCAGTGCCAGTGTTTTTGAGATTCCTAATGTTTTTTGATTTCAACTTCATGAGGATGGTTTAATGACATGTTGGTTACATCCCACTAGAATAGAGAAGAAAAGACCTATTCAAAGTAGAAATTGTCTTTCCTTAAAATTTCACCTTTTATAAATATAAATTTATCACTTCTACAAACATAACATACAACTCAGTTGATGTAATTGACAGCATTTCAGTTGGTGTGTTTCTAAGTTTTCTGCATTATGTATTTATCCTTATTTTTGATGCAAAGTTCAGAACCAAATTATTTCTTTAAATGCAGTAAAAACAAAGTAGCAGTTTTAAATTTTGTAAAACAAAGAGGAAAAGTAATAAATGAAATAAGAACTTTATATTATTTGGCATTATAGTACATCTTCCAAGTTTTGTTATGTAGACAGTACTAAATACTGATCACTGTGAGAGTTTTAGTAAATGTCTACATTGTAACTATTTTGGTGTGATTAAGTAATAAATAATAACTGTGAACATTTTAAGGACTAACCCAAGGAGAACTACCTCCCAAAAGTAGTTTCTCAAGGTTTCCTTTCAAGCATAGAGTAATGAAGGCTTAGCACAGATTTGCTACAGCAATTGTCATATATAAAACAGGAGAGATTTATATACTAGTCCTGAAACCTCCTGAGATTGCCTTCAGCATGATACATCACTGTCACAGTGCAGAGCTGCACAGACACAGCTCAAGCATGTCTGCCAGCCCAACATCACTTGAAGAAGGAGAAGGATTTGGGTGCTGTGGTTGTGGCTGCTGGCATTTGGGGATGACAAAAACAGTTAGTGCTTTCTGCAGTTGCTGGGCTTGCTGGAGGCAAAGCTGCTGGGCAGCTGGGGTGCAGGCTGCTTGGCAGCACAGCCCTTTTGGACAGGAATGGGAGATTGCTGTGTAGCTTAGCTGCAGATGGAACCACAGAAATCCCTCACAAGAATGCAGTAGCTGCTTCAAAGGTGCTTTCAACAATTTTTTTTCCCACACCAGCAAATTAAACAGTGATCGTATGATGGTTCTCTGCCCTTGTGGTGTACGATGGGTAAGAAAGCAGGCACAATGTAAAAAAGCCTTTAAGGATTTTCCCTCATTTCTGCACTCCTAAAAAGATTTATAACTTCTTCAGGAGGAGAGGAGATTTTAAAAAGTCATGTCTCTTCAGATGAACTTTCATTCACTTGTATCACAGGGAGCAGAGTTGCATATGATGCTGCACCTATTAGAGGGGCCATACACTTTATTTGCTGCCCCATGCTCCCACTCTTCACCCTGCACCCAAGCCAGCAGAGGATTACTAAATTTAGCTGAAAGTTGCTCTATCTTAACAGTAATACAAGCACAAGAAAATAGAAGAAACAAATGGCTGGGTATCAACACGACTTAGATAGTATCTTTTATTTGTAAGGGTAGATCAAGTTTTCATCTTAATCTCTCTTTCTCTCACCCTAATATGATGCAGATTAAGGGAAGATCCCAAAGCACATCAGCAGAAACACTGTCTTATACTTTCACATTAAAACTAAAGCTATGTACACTATTTTAACCTTTTCCATTTTTAATCTGAAAGAACTCCACCATTTCACAGTGAAAAATGATTGCACTTCTAGCTGATCAGAATAGAAAATTATTATGAATAATTAACTTAATTATTGTTGCCTGTTTGCTTGTCTTGTTATGCAGAACGCTGAGGACTCCAGACTGATTTTTTTGCAAACACACATCTCTTTTTATGCCTGTGAATTTTCTGCATGGCAGATTCAATACATCAGCTGAGCTCCCCTCAGCAAACTAAACCAGATAGCATGAGATCACATACCAAGGGTCAAGCCATGGTATGGCTGGCAGCGGTGGGAACATGATTTCAAAATGCTAGCAATGAAATAACATCTAAAGAACATGAAAGAATTGTGCAGCACTGCTGTGGGTGGGATATCTATATTTACTGTTCAACAGCCTTCAGGAATAATTTGGTCCTGATGAGAGTTTTATTTTTACATTAAAAAAATAAGTTAAGAAAAGGAAGTAAGAATAGTGATAGTGGGTATATTCAATAGCCTGAGAAAGACAGAGAATCAAAAAAGATAGGTCTGGAGGGGTCTTCAGGAGGTCATTTGGTCCCTCCTTCTACCCTAAAGCAGGATCAGCAATACCTAAATTTGTTCTGACAGACATTTTTTACCCTTTTCTTGAAAATGTCCAGTGAAATGATTTCTTTTGGCAATCAACTCCCACGCTTAACTATCATTACTGCTAGAAAAATTTTCATAACACATAGCCTGTGCATGCCTTTGCAGTCTGTTTTTTTTTTTTCCCTGTCTCCACTGGACATTATTAACTCCCTTTCTGAGGCAGCATTTTAAGTATGTGGGAAGAAGTAGGGCTAAAAATAAAGCAGACCAGTTTTGCACACAAACGTGCATGTTGGCTCTGTAAAGACCATACACTGAAAGAGATGGCTGAAAAACACATTTTGGTTCAGTAATTACAATTGTTTTTCTTAACACAAGCCCTAGAAATGCCCATTTGATACATAAAGTACAATGATAGGCTTTGCTTTTTAAGAGACAACAGTGTTACACTGCATTCATCAACATCATTTGCTGTAAAATGCATAAATGTTTCTAAGATTTAATTGAGAGAAGCTAGAATGCTGGAAGTCCTAACTTTCATATGTAGCTGTGTTCCATATAAAGCTAAATCTTGTGTAAAAGTGAAGCAGATGACTAGACACAGGAGAAGGATTTTCATATCTGCAAATAAGACAATCATCTAAATGAGGTAGCTGGTTTTCTTTTACAGATTACTGACTTCCAAAATTTTCCTACAGTATTTTCAAAGAAATCACATTTTGGCTAGAAAAGATATAGGCTTTTCCTTTTTTTGCCAATGTTTATGCCTGGAGAAGAGAATGCTCTGGGGTGACCTTATTGCAGCCTTTCAATACCTAAAGGGGGGCTACAGTGGAGCTGGAGAGGGACTTTTTACCAGAGCACGTAGTGATAGGACAAGGGGCAATGGCTTCAGACTGAAAAAAAAGCAAATTTAGACAGTAGGTTAGATATCAGGAAGAAATTCTTAAATATGCATGTGGTGAGACATGGGAAGAGGTTGCCTAGAGAAGTTGTGGATGCCACATTCCTGGAAGTGTTTAAGGCCTGGTTGAACAGGGCTTTGAGCAGCCTGGTCTAGTGAAAGGTGTCCCTGTGCATGGTGGGGGGGTTGGAACTAGAGGATCTTTTAAGTTCTAACTGATGCCTTGGGAAGGCTGACCTGAAGCAGAGACTGGACAGAGCTAGAGAATAAAGTAGATATTTATTGAAAGGCCTCTAGGATACACCTCGGGCAGTACAAGAGCCTGGCCAGGGCTACACCTAAGATGGACTTAGAGTGGTCACAAAATGGACGATCGGTCATGAGGTCTTACAGTTTTATAAGTTTTGGGCCATTTGCATATTGGGGTTTAATTGTCCAATTACAGCTTTGGGTTGTGAAGTATCATCCTTCTCGTTTCTCTCTTCAGTCCACCATTGTTTATGCTTTTGGGCCTGAAAATTGTACTCGTTGTCCTTGGTCTTCAGCAGGAAAGGGATTTGTTTTGTCTACCTGCTCTATGAATAGAGCTTACTAGCACTTAATAGGCTCAGAGCTACACCCCTAGGCAGCACAGAATCTGAAAAACATGAAAGCTAAAACTTAAGGCATCAATCTAACCCGAACCATTCTATGATTCTATGGATATTCTTGTGCAAGTTTATTGTAACAGTATGATTGTCTCAAATTTCAGCAAGTAAAGGTAAAAGTGCAAGCGGTACAATAACAATAGAATATATCACAGACTACAACAAAATTTTCACTTCTCATCTCAGAGAAACAAGAAGTAATATTTATACAAATATAGTAATATTCACATAAATATAACAGATCATACGTAGTGTGGACTAATAAAAAGTTAGGTTTTACAATGTGATATGCAATGACTGCTACCAGTGAGACTGTAATATCTAGAGAATCTCAGTTTCATTGCAAGATAAACTGATGAGGATCATCACATAAGTAGAGAGGAAGAGTGTTCATCCTACCCATATCCTGTGCAGTGAAATGTAGGGATGTCCTCTCTCCACAGACAATTGTGAGTTCACTTCTGTGCTGTAAAGGCAGCCATACCTCTGTGTATGGGGGACACAAAACCCTGAAGGGAAGCTGCCATGGAGCACAAGATTTCTTTCTTGCCCATCAGTCATACTAAGCCTTAACTGGCTGAATGTGCTTTATAAATCCATCACCAACAACTGTTCATTAAAAGCTCCAAACTCTAAGTTCCTCCAATAAATCAATATCCTCTCCTCCATAAATATCATATAGACAAAACAGATGTCAGATGCCATAAGGAAACCATAGGCTCCCGAAGTATGCCCACCTATTACCTCAAAATAAATATATTTTTCATTGTCTTGCCTTGAAAATTTTTTCTGACTTATAAATTATACACTGAACTTAATCATACTTGACACACAAGCCTGAAAAGTGAGAAATGTGTCCAACAGCCTCTCCCTAGTTTCAGAGAGAAGAGAGAATGGATTGCAATAGTATGAATAAAAAGGTAAGTAATATATCATGCATCAGTGAATGTGAGCTGGGAAAGTTACTACCTAGGCCAGTAAGAGCTGCACAACTGTTTGTTAGGCTGCACATCCAGAGCGCATGGAGATGCTTCTGTCTCTTTAATGCAAAATTAAAAAAACTTCCCTGTTCAAGAAAAGAAACAAAACACACCTCAAGGAACATGGAAAGAATTCCTTTGCTAACGACAGGTTTGATAAGAATGAAAGAGACTGCAACATGAAACAATTATACGAACTGTACTGAAAACATACTGTAAAACACTAGTAAAAGATTAATCAGAATTATTTCTTTTGTACTCATTAGCGAAGTCATTGTTCCCTAATTGGAAGTCGCTCAGCAAGAAAGAAAATTAACAAGCTTCCCTGCATGTGTCTAAAATTATTCACCATAATGAAAATGTGGTATTGCACCACCTCTCCCTTCTCCCTGTCTGTGATCTGGATCAGATCACTTTAGCAGAATGAGGACACCACCTCATAAAAAAAAAAAAAAAAGAAAAAAGAAAAAGAAAAGAAATAAGAAGTGTGCTTTTGTTTATATGACGCTTTTTTTTCCTCCCTGGATATTCTGGAGTATATTATAGTAATACAGAAACAGCTCAAAGTAAATAGGCACTCATTCCCTAGACTGCGATGGTTTTCAAACAAAGGATTTATGGTGTGCCGTATGGTTAAGTGTAGTGTAAGGACATCAGCTTCAGTTTGCTCAAATGACAGAACAGCCTGGGCACTGTTTCAGGCTACAATTATCCATACAACCCTTATAATTTCCCTCAGTGCAGACATTTCCCAAGGATCATTTCTATGAGGACCAGGAAATCTTGAAATATGTCTTACACTAAGTTACAATGGAGTGGTTTGATTTTCCTTCCAAGTCATCCTAGCAGAGTTGGTGATGCAACTCTGTCAAGATTTGGTTAGTAATATAGGTTGACTTCAGCTTGGTGGTTTGTCCTCCAGGAACTGACTTGATCAATTCTCAGTGAGGTGATGTGAAAGTTTGAGTTCATGTATAAATCAGATCTACTTCTTTCTCATTGCTCTTCTCACTGCTACTAAGCTTGTTAACAGATTATACCACTTAATTGAGCTTGATAATTTATTGTGATTTGGTTTTCAAAACAATTTTGTCTCCAGATTCCCATAAACATCCAAGTAGAAAGTACTTACACTATTTGTATTAACACATAAAAATATAAAAGTGGGTGTAAACCAATAACATGCCCCTATTTTGAGACATTATTTTTGGAATGTCTCTGATAAACTTTAAAGGTAGGAATTGTTTGGTTCATTTCAATAATCTATGCAGTAAATCACAGGAACAGATGCAGCTATGATGGAGTTTATGTAGAAAAATTCTTTCCCATGGGATAAAAAGGAGAAAAGTCTAATGCTTATGTGCTCACATACTCGCTTCATCATCAGTGATGAAACTTGGTGGGTGTGATGGTTTGAAAGCAAAACTAGTGAGAGGCTCTAAGTCAGAAATACAATTTAATAGGAAAAGAAAAAAAAGGAAATAAAATAAATGCAATAATACAAAAGACCTCTGACAGAGTCAGAATACAACTTGAGTAAGATGATGGAAGCAGTAATCTTGTAGAAAGGTCTGGTAGCTTTGATTCTCTGTAGATCCAGTGGGTAAGGTACTTTGTATTGTTTCAGATCCCAGATTATATGCAGGTGAGAATGCTTGGCTCCTCCCCCTGGGTGGAGCATCTCACAATGGGATAATGAGTCATACAGGGGGGTCTTTGATGGCCCATTAACGGGAGATAACTCCTGGTGGGAGTTATCTGTAAGTCATCAGCAGGCCATTAACAGAAAACACGTTATTAAAAGACCTATTAGCAGAAGACACCTTACCAAAAGACACCCTAACAGAAAGAGGGAGGGGAGAGTCTGGAAGAATGCTGCTTCAGCAATTGGTTTCAACAGTTCATGAAGATGGTGGTAGAATACTCTGTGCACGTTTTACACCACAACCCAGGACATAATTCACCTTTTATTCTATCACCATCTACATCATACTCAAATAAATGCATTCTTACAGAGATATACATATATACATAGAGAATGAAACCTCACACACTGTTCTTACTTAAAATTAGGTCTCTTTGTGGCACACAACGGGTTTCTCTATTTTTTTGCATTACTCACTAAGTGTATCTAGGTCTTTGAGCAAAGACAATCCCATGGGTGGGTCTGCCTTTGTTTGAAGTGGGATTAATCTAAACGGTCTTGCTTAAAATGCCTTTCATGTGTACCACAGGGACTTTGTCTCTATCTACTGTGTGTAAGGGTTTAGACTGGGCAGGACCAGCTTGATTGATAGACTCTCGGGTGTTGACTATCTAGGTGGCTTTGGCTAAGTTCATTTTTTAGTTCTTGAAGGTCTCTCTGCTAAGTGCTTTTAGGGTAGTCTTTAGTAGTTCATTGGAGCGTTTAAGTTTCTCAGCAGCTGGTGCGTGGTAAGGAATGTGATATATCTATTCAATGCTATGCTTTCTAGCTCAGGTGTTTATAAGGCTGTTCTTGAAATGGGTTTTATTGTCTGACTCAATTTTCTTAGGGGTGCTGTGTCTCCACAGGACTTGTTTTTCAAGGCTTAAAATGGTGTTTCGGGCAGTGGCATGGGGCACAGGGTACGTTTTCAGCCATCCAGTGGAGGCTTCCACCATGGTTAGTACGTAGCGCTTTCTTTGGCAGGTTTGGGGAAGGGTGATGTAGTCAATTTGCTAGGCTTCCCCATACCTGTACTTCAGCCATTGTCTACCATACTACAGAGGCTTCATTCGCTTGGCCTGTTTGATTGCAGCGCAGGTTTCATAGTTGTGGATGACTTGTGAGATGCTGTTTATAGTAAGGTCTACCTTTCGGTCACGGGCCCATTGGTATGTTGCATTTCTTCTCTGATGACCAGAGGTATTATGGGCCCAACGAGCTAGAAACAATTCTTTTTTGTGCTGCCAGTCTAGATCTACTTGTGATATTTTCATTTTGGCAGCTTTGTCCACCTGCTTGTTGTTGCGATGCTCCTCATTAGCCTGGCTTTTGGGTACGTGTGCATCTACATGTTGAACTTTTATGGTCAGCTTTTTCACTTGGGCGGTGATGTCTTGCTAAATGTCAGCGGCTCAGATGGGTTTTCTTCTGCGTTGCCAGTTGGCCTTTTTCTAGCGAGTCAGCCATCCCCACAGAGCATTAGCTACCATCTATGAGTCAGTGTAGAGATAGAGCCTTGGCCACTTCTCTCGTTCAGCAATATCCAAAGCCAGCTGGACAGCTTTAAGCTCTGCAAGCTGACTCGATCTACTTTGTCCCTCGGTAGCCTGTGCAACTCGTCGTGTGGGGCTCCATACTGTAGCTTTCTATTTCTGGTTAGTGCCTACAATTCGGCAGGAGCTATCAGTGAAGAGAGCATATTGTTTTTCAGCCTCTGGTAATTTATTATATGGTGGGGCTTCTTCGGCACGTGTTATTTCCTTTTTTTTTTCTGGATTATGTCCTGGGTTGTGGTGTAGAACGTGCACGGAGTATTCTACCACCATCTTCATGAACTGTTGAAACCAATTGCTGAAGCAGCATTCTTCCAGACTCTCCCCTCCCTCTTTCTGTTAGGGTGTCTTTTGGTAAGGTGTCTTCTGCTAATGGGTCTTTTGAGAACGTGTTTTCTGTTAATGGCCTGCTGATGACTTACAGATAACTCCCACCAGGAGTTATCTCCCATTAATGGGCCATCAAGGACCCCCCTGTATGACTCATTATCCCATTGTGAGATGCTCCACCCAGGGGGAGGAGCCAAGCATTCTCACCTGCATATAATCTGGGATCTGAGACAATACAGGGTACCTTACCCACTGGATCTACAGAGGATCAAAGCTACCAGACCTTTCTACGGGATTGCTGCTTCCATCATCTTGCTCAGGTTGTATTCTGACTCTGTCAGGGGTCTTTTGTATTATTGCATTTATTTTATTTCCTTTTTTTTTCTTTTCCTATTAAATTGTATTTCTGACTTAGAGCCTCTCACTAGTTTTGCTTTCAAACCATCACAGTGGGGATTAAAAAAGGGTTTTGGTCCATAACTGAGTTTTGCTGAATCACAGCTGACTGGAAAAACATCACATGCCTAGTAAAATACCTTGAAAATAAAGATTTGCTAAGAAAATCCCCTCATTTCTGTTCTTCCTTCCATTCTTTTTACACAAATTCTACAAATACATCTACAGAATATCAAGAACATTAAAATTTTCAATTCACCAGTGATGACAGAGTACAACTTGTCTCAGAATAAAGTTTATGAGACCAAACATGACTTCAAAAGAAAAATTCTGCAACTGTATTTAACCCAAAATCCATGTCTACAAATAAATTACCATTAAGTTCTGTAATATGTTACAACCCCCCCTACAAACAAACAAACAAATAAACAAACAAGCCCAAATTAAAGATTCAAATGGATGAATTCCCCCCACAACAACAGCAATAATGAGTTAAGAAGCATAATTTGAATCTGCATTTTAAGCAGTGAGTGTGCCTGCAGTGGAGAAGAGGAAAGGGGAAAAATGGAGAAAACCTGTGGTGACAGGATCCATCTCTCCACCCTCTTTTCCTCAGCAGAGTTTTCCAGTCCCTTCCAAATTCCCTATCTTTTTAGGCTGCCATCATGTTATTCCTTGTGCTGACCCACCAGCTACTTTGCCCATCGTCCTTAAAAAGAACAAAAGGGATGGCTGCAGATCCTTCTTTGCCTTATCCAGCCACAGATCTTGATAAAGCTTTCTGGAACTTCATATCTTTCAGATTTCAGTCTCTCTAGCAAATTTGGTTATAGTTGGCCAATGTATTTAAGAGTTACTAGGAGCTGGAGGTGACAGGTTGGCATGTGGACAGCAGTGTCATTGCATACTTTTTATCCCAAAAAAACTATGCGAAGCATAAACATGGTACATATAAATAGTGAAGGAATATGTCCTGAATCAAGCTCAGCTGCAACAGAATTGTCAGTTATCTGTCACTTGCACCTTCTTTAGAAGTTTGCTAGTAAGTCCATTTTCAACCTGCTTACAAGTGAAAGATAAACTTTGCCACTTTTTATGAACGGCAAGAAAATACCACCTTTTTTTCCAGCTGAATCAGTTTATCTAGACTGTGAAAGCTTAAACACTAAGAGCATACTGTCAGCAAAGACAGAGAAAAAAAATCTGCTTATTTCCTGATAGGATAATGAGAATGCAGCAGCGGAGGTGTGTATTTCAAAATCACAGCAAGCTGTGCTTTACCCGGAATGGTACCACAGCATTCGACACATGTGCTGTAACCACATGGAAACCATGGCAATGGAGGAAAATTGTAGGAAGGAGATTGTACGGTATGGCAGGGAAAAAATCCTCGTCAGAACTGGGAAAATAAATTTGTATTATGTAAAGGAGATATGAGACAGTTGTGCTGTTCAAAGGTTATTCCTTATATAAAAAGAAACCTTGGTAATAATGAAAATACTTTCTTAGAGGAGTAGGCGCATGAGCAATGGTAGGTAGGTAGGTGGGAGGAACAGCGTGGGCTGTGAGACCAATATTAGACTTTAAGGAGTCAGAGAGGAAAAGTCCCAAAAGATGAAAAATCCCTTCAAAAAACAACAGGGAAAGCAAAAGAGAGCATGTTTTTAAGTTGCCTGCTCTGCCAGAGATGAAAGTGCAGCCAACTAGAGACTGCATACAGCAAACTGAGAAAAAGAGTAGCAGAAAGAATTGTTCATCAGGAAGATCCCTGACAATTACTGCTGTAGAAACACTGCTTTCACGGCGTGCTTTGTTCTTCAGGGACAGAAAAAACCCATAATTAAAGGAGTGAAATACCACTCAGCTTTAGGGTGTTAATAATACCTTTCGAGGTCAACTAGAAGGTCCACTAGCGACAGTAAAAGGCTGACTGCTGCCTAGAGCAGCCTTAGGCTCATTTCCACAAAGCTCTTATTCAGGTGCAAATTGAACCCAAGTCAACAGCAAGCCAAGGAAATATCTTGTTGTAACACATCACACAATTGCTTGATGACCTATATTCAGTGAGTTAGGGGCCCTAGTTAAGTCTCTGTCCAACACACCTGCAAAACTCTAACACAACTCTCGAGTAATCAGGGTAGCCATGGGATGAAAAACTAAAGTCATTGTGAAGGTCAAGTCACACTATTAAGAAAGTATGAAGAAGTCTGCAAACAAAGACCTAGCTTAACAGAAGACTTCAATTCCCAGAGCAAGAACTCAGCTGTTTCTCATAAACCCCCCAGAAATTATCATGTTCAGCAGAAAGTAATGAAAGCCCTGCAAAATTACGTATTATACAAATTGTCTCTGAAAGTGAAAGGTTTCTCAGGAAGAGATATTTCTTTAAAATATCAGCACAGATTAAAAGAAATACTATTTCCTCCCAGTTTATACTGAAAAGCCATTGAAAAAGAAAAGTTATTTCATGCTTTCTCCTTTTTTTTTTGTTTTACTACAATTTATCATTTTTCCTTCTTTCTTCTACCATATGATTTACATCTTACTTCCTCACAGCTCCTAAACTTACATGAATTTTACAGAGTGCAACTTAAAATTAGGCACATTTCTAAAAGCTTTCTGAAATAGGAAGGTATTAAAAAACATGAGAAATTAAGTATTTATTTTGTTGAATTACAATGACTTGAAAGCTAAAAGCTTCTGCTGCCTGGCACCTCTGGTCTGACATCCTCCATGGGTGAACAGTGACATGCAGGACTTTTGATTTTTTAAAAATCTGTATTTTTTTCAAACCTTGTATCTATAGAGAACAGAAATGACCAAGAGCAAATACACTCATTGTGATGCATTGTGCTTCACATACACTATGGAACTCTGAGAAGCATGCTTCTAAAAACTCAAAAAGAATAAGCTCTGTGCCTGAAAGCGTGTCCATGCATGAAGCATGGCTGGATGGAGTTTGTGGTGGTAAATAACATTCATGTTCACCTTGCAGAGCTTGCAATGACTGATCTCACAGGAGGAGTTTTAGCTCAGGAAAGGATGTGGTAAAGTCTTCTGGATGATGAAAGGAATCACTGGATCCCTTGAGCAAAAGCCAGCTAGATTATGAAAATCCCTGCAAAAAATGAGATTGCTTTCTCCTTTGGACACTAATGAAAAGACAGAGAAGAAGCAATCCCAGGCTTCCCTTGAGACACAGGCAGGCAGGCAAGCAAGTAGGCTTGCTTTTTTTCTGCTGGTCTATTCATCACTGATGTCAAGAGCATGACATTCTTAACAAGGATCAAAAGGTTTTCTCTAAAATCTGTTTCTTTGATAAGGTCTCTGTGAAAAAATGGGGTAGAGGAGGACAAGGAAGGAGAAGAATTTAATGAAGGAAGTGCAGAAAAGGAGTCTTTTGTCACTGATCATGGATACCAGAAGAGATAGAGATCCTTTTTCTTCCCCCCATTTTAAAGCTACAGCCTTAGGCAAGTTACACCAAAACTGGGTTATTTTTGGTCCAGTGAACTATGATTCACTGTTATAGCTAAGAATTTAGAAAAAGACAGAAACAATTGTTGATTTTAAATCCACACTATTTTCTTGTATAATTTATTTTCTTGCTTTAAGGGACCTTTCCATTTTAGAATCAATTAAAATAAAATGTTAATACAAAATTGTCCATTTGTGCAATTTTCTTGACAATTTGGGTGGTTTTTTTAAAAGGCCCAAATAAAGGAAAAACAAATAGTGACATTTAAACAAACACAAACTCATGATTCCTTTTGGCTAAAGCTTTCATAAACAATTTTTAAAAAATCAGTTTTTGGTTCTCCACAAAATGCAGTGCAATTATGAGTGGAAAACATGGCCTTGTCTACTTTCAGATGGTCTTTGTTCTTTTTAATTAAATATCAGATTCTCTCTGGAGCTGCAAAAACTATCTTAGGGCTATTTTGACATGTTGAGTATATATAAATACACAGTTACACAAAGCTTTTGCAGGCAAAAGCTGTATTTGAGCAAAGCATTCAAAAAGCACACCTCCTGTACCTACCTGGATGCTTACTCAAAACTAACAGGTTAAAATACTTCACAAATTCATAGTGCAGGTTCCTTTTCAGAATTACATTGAAATACACTTCCAGATTTACTCTTGTTCAGAAAAAAACCCATACAAAAATAAGCATGACTGAACACACTTGTTCAAATATGTTCCTGAAATGGTAGCTAGAAGTACAGAGAAGAAACAAACACAGAAAACATGGAAAATGTAAAGAGAAGAAACAAACATAGAAAATGTATGTCTTCATGGAGAGCTGTATGTGACACAGAGGAATATGGGCTTACTTGAGGGTGGTGAGCTCAGTAAGGGATGGCTGAGTGGCCTTGAGATAACTCTCTCTCCGTGCAGCAATCTTTGGAGAAGGCTTCGGACTTGTGTCTGAGTCTCCGCTGTCATCGTCCCCCATGGCTTTGATGTAACTGCCACTGCGCATCCGGCGGCAGGGAATCTCGTCATCCTTTCCTCGTGGAGTGTACCCACTCCATTCATCTTGAGGAACCTGAAGAGATAAACAAAATTCTCCTGTTAGTACACTCCTCCCTGATGTTATTGGTAAGCCACAACAGAGCCATAACAAAGACTCTGATGGCCAAAGGCCCTTTCTTAATCTCATTTGACCATGGGTTGCTGTTGCAATGGAGGGCCACTTCTCACCCTGCACAGTCACAAGTAGCTCTGGAGTTCTTGGCTATTTTCTATTAATTATCTGGGAAGTTACTACCAAACATGCTGACACATAGAAGGCTTGGTTAGGTTTAATACTGGGCTGGAAAAATCTCAGGTTCTTTTAGCTATTTTCATTCAAAGCCTTTATAAACGAGATCAGAGTATTTTTGGCTCAGCTCAACATATTGAACATTTTTGGGGAAGCACAAAATCTGAAACATGAATCCCTAAATGACAATCTTTTTTGACAGAGTGTACACAGGAACATTCACCAGGATGATTTTGGCTGAAGATACATTTCAAATTAGTGGAGCTATGCACTAACCATCACAAAAGTAGGTTTGCAGTGTGTGAAATTTTACTACTATTGCTTCTATAGCTTAATTGGTGCAATTGCACACCTGCAGCTGTCAGTTAGCCTCCTTTTGAATTCTGTTAGTCTGAGTGTCTAAGTCCTACAACCCTTTATTCCCTTCTTTTTCTTCTTCTTAATAATTATTTCTCTTGATCTGAAGTCAGTGCTGTCCCTTCTTTGTATTGGAAATCTGGAACAGTGGGAATGTGCATTCATGAGATTTTGAGACATAACAAAGGACCGTGCAAGAGCAGAGTGCTCTTGCCCACCCATTGTCTCCCTTCCTCTGCTCCTGGGCCTTCTGACCACATAAACCAGCATTCTTCTCTTTCCTGCAACTGCAGAAACAACATGCAGTGGAGCAGGGTCTTTGAAGCTATTTTGCAGAAACACCATTTCTATGTAAAGGTGAACCTGCTAAAGGGGTTTTTAGTTAAACAAATTTTGTGTTAGACTTAAACACAAGTAGTTGTGAATTTTTAGTTTGCTGCTTCTCTGATTCTTGTGAGTGAATCAACTCTATAAACCAGCCATAGCTATAATGCTCAGGAAACCTTACAAGCCACATTAAATAAGGAGGCATAAATCTGGGTTACTAAATTTGTCTTGCAACTTACAAATACTCTCACTCAGCAGAATAATCTTTTCTATGAGAAGTTTGTTTTTCATCAGCATTTACCTTCAGCTGAGGATCTTGTGAATCCCACTGCAGATTTCAGCTAGAGCATATACATGCCAGTATGTTTATACAACCAAAACTAAAACATTGGAATGCTTGCTAATGGCTTAGCTGTTGATTCCCACTACAAACATAAGTCTAAGTCCAGAGGCTGCGAGGTCTTTCAAATGTTACTGTTAATACAAATATATTTTTATGGCCTTTTTGTGTCCTTTTATCAATCTATACTGCTATAAACTGCAACCCTAAATCCACTCTGCTATACAAAGGAACAAAGACATCTAATGGTCCTAAGCCCATGTAGGCTTATTACTAGTTATAATCAATTAATTATATTATGTCAATAATTAAACTATTCGCAGCCTATTTCTGTGCTTTGTTTCCTGATGATTTCAAAACCCAAGACCGAGCCAACCTTCTTCCTTCATTGGTTTTTCTTTTCCTGCTTCTGACATAAGGATTTAGGCCCTGCCTTAAGCTGCCAGGCTCAAACAGTCCTTCTTTCTTCTTGTATTCTGTTCTCCCCACTCTCTTGGTCAAGTCCAGCCTTGAAACTCATTTGGACCTTCAGTATTTTCCTCAAAGGTCTGAAGATTTAATACTGGAGATCTACTCTAGATTGCACCTTTATCAATACGCTTTCTAAAGACCCAGTCTTCCTTCTCAGGACTTAGTTGTTCTCAATTGCTCCATGTTTTATTTAACTAATTCCTTCCTTTTGCCCTTTAAAAGTAATTTTCCATGTTGTCTTTAAATATCCTTAAGATAATAGCTCTACAATTCTTACCTTCCATCAGCATGCAAAGTTTGTTGTTGTGGGTTGGGCTTTTTTTTTTTGTGTGTGTCTGTGTTTTTTTGTTTGTTTGTTTGTTTTGTTTATTTTAAAATTTATTTTCCTGGGCTCCAAGAATCTAAGTTCCTTAAGGCAGGAATATAGTTCTAAGTTCAGTTTTCTTACTGAATGATGAAATGCAGAATTGTGCAGCTATAGGATATTACTGAATATCTACTCATAAAAACACTTGAAATGTTCTTCTAGGAAAGAGTAAAGCTTTAACTAAGACTAACAGTACCAAGTAGTAACAGAATCTACTGGAAGAACAGGATTGAATGAACAGCTCTAATATTTTTTCACAATAAAAACCCAAACCAAACCAAACCAAACCAAACAGCCCCCCAAAAAAGCAAACCAACAACAATAAACCCCCCCCCCCCCCCCCCCCCCCCGAAAAAAAAAACAAAACCAAAAACAAACCGGAAGAAGAAGCAATATTTTAATTCTGTGGTTTCTAAGTATATGCCTAGATACCAGATCTGGAAATCTGATGCTTTCAAAATGAAGGTAACACTCAGCAGCGGTTTTGATTTTTGATACAGAAGAGTATAGAGCATTTACATTCCTCCCTTAGTCACTTATGACTATGTAACATTTTTTTCAGGTCTTACTCTTACATTAGTTCTGGGCCTAGAACATCATCAAACAGTGAGTATACAATCTGTATTCATACCACCTCTCACATACATTTTGGAACCTACAACTTCTGCTTGTCAGTGTAAAACCTTGACTTTTCAAATCACTCATACAAAAAAGAATTTAAGATAGGTTTAGTAAAATCAAGTTCTGCTGATATTTTGATGCCATGCCACTTTAGTCAGCAGTTTAAAACCTGTAATGGTGTATTTCCAATCAGTTTTTAGGCAGCTACTAGATATTGAAGTCAGAGTATATAGAGAATCTGTGAATTCTCAGAGCATATGCACTTTGATCTGTTCAATATTTTATTCATTATGCTTCAATTGAAGATCTTTGCTTTCTCTCATTAAGATAAATTAGTGAATTAATCTTTAATGGACTAAATAAACTATGTTAGTATATTGTTAAGGTTGGTGTCTTTAATGGAGAAAAAGTTAGGGGAGATAAAGTTACAGTGTTCACACAGTGCCCATAATTCAGGCAAGCTGAACACTTGTAGTTTTATTAAACAATAGATACACTGTTAAATTTAATGCCATAGTTTATCGATGCAGTATGAATGAGGAGATATAGTTACTGTGAAAACCCTTACTTTGGAATTACTGAGTTCTGTTATCAATAACCCCACGTATATGTACAACACCTTTTATCCCAAAGCTTCTCAAAATTATTTAGATGTCATAGGCCAGGTTTTGAATGCTGGTTGCAATGGTTTTACCCCAATACTTTATATTTACACATGAAAACACTGTGTGCCATGATGAGTTTTGACTGCATTGCTCTAGTCCCTCAACTTGTATGATGTCATTGGAAGTTTCCAGTTTGAGCTCTGCTCCTATCAGAAAAGTGAGCAATCACTGAAAAACAACTGCTATGTTTTCAGTAGCTTTTCCACTTTTTAAAAAAACACTAGTTGCAGAGAAAGACAGCTGAGCTGTTCACACAGAGAGCAGGGCAAAGCAGCCTCAGTGAGTGCCACAAACCCACTGGCTGGTTTGGGTATTGGAAGTCACCTGCATGCGCAAAACCAAAGGAAATAACACAAAAGTGATCCAACTTCCATTTCCATATTATGGGTTTAAGGGTAAACCCTGTATGAGTCAAAGAGAAAAGGATGGCTAAAAAGCCATCCAGATTTAGAGAACAGACTAAAATACCAACCCAGATATGCTCCTAATTTCATGGAACACACTGAGGAACCCAAAGTTTTTGTACAAACTATCTTACCTGCCTAGACAAAGCTGCAATACAAGAATGTAATGGATATTTGATTGAAAAGCTATTTTAGATAAAGTTTTGACCGTGGGGGTTTTTTGCTGGTTTGTATTTTTCTAAATATTGTTTTTACTCCTTTTACTGTTTGTTTGTTTACAGTAAAATTTCAGTTTTTGTAGATGAAAAATTGTGTCCAGCTTCCCTTTATCTTATTTTTTCTTATTTCTTATATCACATTCATAAGAGCAAGAAACCCTGATTTCAGAATTTGGCATAGGAGAAAACTGTGACATCATATAAAGTACATTTGCAGGATAAAGAAACATTTTAGAAATTCTGCCTCAGCTATTAACAATTGTAGTACTTTCTATGAAAGGGTCTCTCTCTGTGTCTTACTTGACTAGGACAAACAACCCTTAAAGCTCAGCATTTCCTTTCGTTTCAGGGAAATAAAATAATGTCAACATTTTAATACCGCTGTGCCTATAGTGAAATACCTCAAGCAATACCTACTAAAAGAAGTGACCTGATTTTCAGAGTGCTTTTTTGGTGCCTAAAAAGTATTGGCCGTAACAGACATGGCTGTAAGAGCTCATGCAGACAGTGCAGTCCACTGTTGCAACAAAGTGTTTCATATTGTGAGGACAAAGTGAAACATAAAGCCCTCTCCAAAATGCAAACTGCAAAGATAAAATCAATCAGATTATTTCACACATTCCGTTTCCACACATATGGTACTACACATCCTGTAGTGTGATTTTTTCTGTTGATCTGGAAAAAATGCTGGGAGAAATGTCTGTGTGAACTTCCAGCTCTCTTATTTTTTTGAGTCAGGGGTCTGCAGAAGTGTTCCCACAGGCTCTTACTTTATTTGAATGGCCAATATCATGCCTTGCAAGGTCACACACTACACTGCACACAAGTGCAAATGCACGGTATCTTCTGCCTTAGAGGACTAATGGGATTATGATTGACACACTTGAGATAAAACTGTTTCATGCTTTTAAGAAAATCATATTATCCAATTACCTTGGCAATATCACTTTTCCAGTATCAGAACACCAAGAGAGAACATCACTTGAATGATTGTTTTAACTCTTTAAAAAGGGGGAAGAGCTAAACTCAGATCTAACAGTGAACATTGTTTTTATTAACACAGAACTATTATTATTCACACTATCAAAGTAATAATGATCCTGGAAACATTTAATTCTCTAAAGGAAATTATCTTTAATTTAAATTTTTGTACATGAGCTTATCTTTAAGCTCATGCACAAAACTTTACAATCCTAGAAATCAAGAGTGTACTTCATTTATACAAAAAGCATAGTGAAACAGAACACCATTATTACTTGAACAGAGATAGAAAATATTCAGCAAAGGCCCCTGAGCCATGCAGCTTACTGAAACTTAAAAATTCAGCAAACCCCTGGCAACAGATTGCTGCATGTATAAACACTAAGCCTGACAACAGTTTCTTTCTTTTGATTAAATGGCTGATATAACCTTCTTTTGTAAACAGAGCAGACTATAAAGATGAAGTACAGCTACTAGCCAACATCTTACCTGGATTTAGCATCGTTTAGTGTGTAGATTATCTGTCCCAATATTTAACTAAATTTACGTTGCTCTGCAAGTGTTCACACTTTGTCATTAGCCAGGTTTTACTGACTTGTCATTTCCTTTAATGCATTTTTTGATATAAAAGAACTGGATTTTTTAATAGATAGTCCAGGACCCCTTAGAAAGAAACAAAAGAAACAGGTATACTGGCCCCACAGTTTTCAAACATTCACTTCATAAGCTCACATGTAGTAGCATGTGAAATAAGTCCAAATTGTAATGACAAAGGCAAAGAAAACATTTTAAAATTCATTTTCTAAACAATTAAATTAGAATATCTAATTTATTTTTTTATTTATTATTTTTATTCTTTATTTTTTATTTTCCCCCCAAATAGTTATTAACTTACCTTGCCGGATGAAATAGCAAACAGACTGTCTCTATAGCAAATTAAGTTCATTACTGATCTCTAGTTTGCTTTGGTTTATTGCAGCTGAAATCATTAAAGCTTCTTCCTGTGCTTTGCAAAAAGCAATGTGGATGACTATAGAAGTAAACAAAAGGGCTGGAAGGAGTGGCTAACCATCACTCACAGCAGTAGACTTGTAACTTTAGCTTTCTATTAGTATGCAAATACTTAATGAAATGAAATCACACAACTGAAGAACAATGCCTAATGACTGCTCAGTGCAGATTTTTCAAACCCGTGCAATTTGGTCTTCTTAGCCATTATTATGCCTCTTCTTTGTGCTGTAAAGGAAGTTTCAATTGCCATCTTCCACTTACTGAGCGTATTCCTAGCACTCATGAATATTGAATTAATCAGACCAATAAGGATGAGTAGCATTTCTTTCTATCAGTGTGCATATGTTAAGAACCATTGAAGTATGCAAAAAAAAAAAAAAAAATGGAAGCCTTAGAAAGTAGAAAGAAAAATATATATTTAATAAGTCTCAAGTGTTTTCAAAAAGGCAGTTAGGAGGGTTGCCTTTATTTAGGATAAATTTAATATGCTCAATATCTGCAGCAACATTTGCTTTAGCTTGTACTATTTGAGCAATCATGTTCCACTATAAATTAATTTAATTTAGCTGACTTATCTCCATATTTTTTGACACGAGGGGAATTAATACCAGAACAAAGACCTGTCCAAGATGGAGCATTACTTCCCCTATCCTGTGCCTACCCCTTGCATCAAACCTGAACAAACAGGCTGAAGAACTGAAATCTTCCTTCACATGACAGTAGTTTGGAAAGTCTTCTAAACCAGTATGAATCCTGAGAGAGTCAGCCAATAGACAAAATTCTTCAAGCAGCACTCCACGATGTTCATCCACCAAAAGGTGTCTTGACCACTGGCTCTTTAATCTGATTCGCATTCCATTTCATGAAGAGGAATGTGTGTTTTCTAAACGAAATTACCATGTCTTGATTCCAGATAAATTTTTCTCCTTCTGCTTCATGTGTAAAAATCCAACCAACCATGAAGGTGGGCACACTGATATAATGATTCCATCCACTGCCTTGCAAGTTTGCCACCCCTGAACACCTTCTGCAGAAAGGAAGCCAAGCAGCAACTGCCACATCCATTAGCTGAGGTGAACAAGACTGAAGGTCACAGAGCAGGGGTCTTGGCCAGGACCTCAAACTAGAACTGCTTCAGTGATACTCATGGATGATATTCTCCAGTGGCAGAAAGCAGACAAGTTCTCATCTTTCACAATACCCTTGAAGCATTCAATGCCATTGGTTATAATGACATATGGTTTCTTGCCCAATTAACGATGACAGGATGACTGCTAACACAAATACCAATCCTTGAAAGGACGCTTTCAATGACTAGCAATAGAGAAATGTTCTCTCATTTCTTCTTTATATCTTCTTTTGTGGTGAGTCACTTCAACACCTGCATACAGCGACTGGTTGGCATCCAAAGCAATACTCTTAGATGAGATGCCATTTTACCTTTCTTTCACTACACACAGGCACAAGCCCACTATCAAGCAGACAGCAGGAAACTGGCTAGTGGGTGGAGAATATGTAGCTGAATCTATATCCTTGGAAGAAAACAGATGTGGTGGGGAGAGCATTTTGAGAAGCAGCCCTTATGCTGTTTCTTTTGGCTGACTGTAACTCAGTAATCTCTGGTGCTTTGCTAATGTGCTCTCACAGGCAGCAGCTCTGAGTGATGCCCTTAAACTGCCATCTCCTGCTGGCTGTTGGTTTCTGTCACATTTTAGACGCCAGTGGACAGACTTTAGTGACACTTTTACAGTGATTTTTTTTAGATTACAGCAATGCTATACACCTGTGAATTAAGCTTTTATTTGGCTGTAAGGAAACTGTCCTGGTATTAAAACATCATATTGTGTCTTCTCAGCAACTCCAAATGGTCACCAAATTGTCACCTGTGTTCTACAGCAGTGTCCCTTAGGATATGAAATCAAGGTCATAGTCTTTCATCTTCTGGAAACTGAATTGCTACAGACCAGGAAGCCTCTAAGATTTCCTAACAAACTGGTTAGCAGACTGGGGTTATGTCAGCAAAGCAAAATTAGACACAAATTTACTTGCATAAACGACTCATGGACACAATTCAGAGATGTATTTGGAAGCTCTGACACAATTCAGAGATGTATTTGGAAGCTCTGGCCCTTCAGAACTGTCACAATGCCTTATCCAACTGCATGACACATTGCTCAGTCTTTGGTGAGAGAAATACATACCTATCAGAAGCCCAAAGAAAGTCCATTGCACAGTTTCAGGGTAAGAGGATGAAAGGACAAACAATATACAACAGATTGATGTTCTTATTGCTTAATTCACTAGCGACAGAAGCTCAGCTGTGCAAGAACAGCACAAGAGCATTTGTAAAGCAGAACAAAAACTTTGGCCAGATAACCCAGCTCAAATCACTCTTCTGGCATTGTAGTATTTCCTCACTCAAGAACTGTACTGTGAATTCAATTCTTGAAACAAGCATAAAATCCCAACCCAATAACTGGATGAAGGGAAATATTCCTTATTACTTTGTACTGACTAAAGAAAATGTATAATTGCCCAGTGTCTTCTTCCCCACCTTATTCATGTGTTTCCACAATAAAAGTTAAGGTTCAAATTCAGAGGTGGATTGAAATGATCCTCTTTCCTATTTGCTGGACTTATCTTGAAGATTTTTTGTTATACTTTTTTTTTTTTTTTTTTTTTTACAATGAAATTACTGAAAAGAATAATAGGAATACTCCAAATATTTAAGGCTACAGAAAGGAATCAGATCCATGACTGAAACAAACCTTATTCATGAAGAAACTGAAATAGATACCAAATGCTACCTGTAATGTGCAGCCATAATTTTAGTAAGTATTTGTGACCTAACAGTATATGCAGTGTAGTGTCACCCAAGTAGGTTGCTAAATCTTATAAACAGTGCGCCAGCAACAGGTTCCAGCTGCCAGAATTGTATTCATTAATGTATGCACTATTAGAAAGTAGGGATGCTAACAGAATGAACTGACAGTAATTCAAATTAATCTGGAAAAAATAAGGTCAGTGCCAGGATATTCATTACCTAGCAGTTACAGGATGGCAATAAAACTAAAGGACAGAAAATTATGGAACATTGGCAGATAAAACTGCAGCTGAAATTGCTGTTGAAGAGCTCTCTTTGTACTTAGGAGGCCCCCATTACTCAAGACAACAAAGGCCAGCACAGTTTTCAATTAAGTAAATAAAGACACACCAGTCAAGGTGAAATGAGTGGCAAGATCATTATCACCAACACAGCTGACAGTTTTGGAGGGTTTTTTTTTTGTTTGTTTTTAGCTAAATTAAAGAACTTCAAAGATGGGGAAGATGAGTATATTGAAATACTCTCTGAGATATTTCTCTCAGTATAGCAATCACATCTTGGGTGGGTTTGCAGGTAGGCTAAATAACCAAGATGCCAATTTAATGATCTGTTAGTAATATAGATTTTTAAATAAGCTGTTTTGAGCCTAATCTATATTTTCCACACATTCCCTTGCTACTGCCATTATTCATATTACCTGCCTCACAATTTTAAAACCAAAATAAATTAGCTTTCTGAGAATATTTTTTCAGTATTAATATGCTTAGAGACTAGTTCATTTTAAAATTCAAGAGCATTTAAGAATTTCTGAATGTTTTCATGATTATTGCATTACCTGGAAGTTGACCTAGAATACATGAAAACATTTGACACTTTATTTCACATTTGTCCAAATTGTTTCACTAGCTTTACTAAGAATTATCTTTCACATGAGCTCATCAAAAAAACCTTGAAACTTATACCTCATATACTTTGTAGTTCTGACTAGAAAACTGAAAGAGAAAAACATGTGCTTCATTAATTTTCAATTTATAATGGAATATGAGCTAAAAAAAGTCATCAGATACATGAAAAATGGAAGATCTATATTAATGGATGTTAATACAACTTTCATATATATATATATATATAAAAATAAAGAAGAATATCCTGGAAGATTAATTTGAATATGGTAGTTACATCTGAAATGCAAACACCATAAATGAGGGAAACACAAACTGAAAATGCAGAAAAACTTGCATAAATAAACTTAGTATAACAGATCTAACATAAACTGCTGTGTCATAAGGATAAACACTTTGTAATGTAAGGTACCATGTTAACAAATCACATAACACTTACTGGTCCTTATTAGCACCCTGACCCTTAGGTCTATTTGGTCATCCATGGACACAGGCAACAAGAAGAGGCTGGCTGGGACTGGAATTCAGCTGTCTTTCCTAAGAAACTGCCTTGTCCTGAGAATGGAGAACAAGTCATTCGGATAAGGAGTTTCTTAGCACTACACATGGTATATCAATGCACATTACAGGCAACCTTCACCCAGGAAACTGAGTGCAGTACTAACCAGAACCCTTTGTCACTGCAAAATTCTAACTACAGAAACTTGGGTTGTATTTTTTAATGGTACTTCTCACAGTATCCCACCAAAGGCCAAGCACAGCAAATGTGGAGGTTGAATGACTGCACTGTTGCCCCCACCTTCTGCAATTCAGTTTTCAGAGGTAAAATTTCCATCCTTAGCCTCAAGTGTCTGACACAACTGATATGAGTCTTATCAGTTGCAATGAAAAGAAAATTTATGACTGACCCACGTAAGAAAAGAAAATTAATTTGAAAAACGTCATTCTTTGTATTTTTCTCAGCCTCTTAACAAATGGACCAAGGACAGCAGGAATGGTAATTACATGGAACATTAAATGGCAAAACTATAATCAGAGACAAACTCTGCAGTGTATTTGATATACTATTAGCTCCAAAAATCATGAATTCACAGAAAACAAGAGTGTCAAAAATATCTCCCCGTGTATTTAGACCGTATTGTTTGCAGCAAAGGACTGCTGCTTACATTTTGTCTTTGATCGTTTTGCTTTATTTCATGTTTTTTTTTAGAGGAGAAGCTAGCAGAGAAGTAGAGGCTGTCCACTGCTTTAAAAATTTTTCTTTCAAGGGAGGGAAACCATTTTAAAGAAGTATTTTGATAAAACATGAACAATTCCTTCTCACCTTCCTTCACTGCAGTCCAACTGTAAAGCTGGATCAAACAGTTGTACTTTCCTGCAATAAAAATCAGCTCCAAAAAAGAACCTTATCTTTCTACTATCCAGCTGCTCACTCTTGAAAGGAGAAATAAGAGATAAAAATGCAATTCCACTCCCAAAATGCAGGTAAGAGTAAAAGATTTGCTTGACAGTCTTCAGACTATTGTAGGATAATACCTGTTTCAGAAGATGCACAGTGTTGACCCAAGCCTCCCCTAGAACTCCAAGGATGGACACTGTGCCTTCAGCACCAGGGCTGGAAGTGGAGTCTGGTGGGGTAAAGAAAGACAGTGCAATGCAGGAGGACTCTGCACTTGATCCAAATTCCAAATTATGAGAAATAAGCCCATCTGTAATACGAACTACTGCCAATTCCTTCCACAGAACAGTTAAATGGAAAATACCAGACCAAGCGAATTAATTGTTTGTTATTTCCGTGTCTTTACACTGAGAATTCATGCAGATACTTTTGTGATAAAAGCCCTTACAAACAAAAGTGAAGTCAATGTCACCTGTGATCTCTGATACACTCAGATCTACCAGGATAAAGAAAATTATCCTGAGTACCCTGAGATGAAAAAAAGTCACTCCTTCATTGAATTCAGATACTGTGACAAGAAGCGTTTGCATGAACAAGTAGCTGCTCTTTGAATGATCAGAGGTTATGTCCTGAGAATTTATGCCTTGGACCATAGACAATAACTTAAATAACAAGGGAGTTGATAAAAGCATCTATTTAACACTTAGTGAGTTAAAGAAAGCAACTAAGAAGCACCATAAAAATGAAATTAAATTATCAGGGTTGTCCAGTGTTGTTGTGAATTTGCAGTTTTCATCTCATTTTGTGCATTTCCAATTGTTCTAACACAGGACACCAGTCTTTTGGTACAATAATGAGAAGGGCACCTGGAAAATAACAGATACACAGAGTAACTCTACAACCCACTAACAGAGTAAAACTCTGCTGCTGTTCATATATATTTATACTGCAGGACAGACAAAAGGCCTCAATTAGGTTCTGTGCCCCATTGTGCTGGGCATTGTGGAAACACAAAAGGGAACAAAGTCCAAGCCCCAAAGGGCTTGCAGTGTAAAAAGATAAGTGATATAGTGAAGAGAAAAGAAATGGGATGCATTCAAAATAGACTGACTTTTTAAATACCTATATGCATTTGTCATCCTTTCAAGCTGCCAAGAGAGAAGAATAATCCTGACCTGCTTCCTCAAATCTACTGTACTGTTTGAATATTACTTCCAATGTTAACTGACGCCTGGTTAAGATTCTCCTTTAAAAAAAAAAAAAACCAGTTTCAAATATTTCCCTTGATTTTACAATGGCATACAATTAGAAAGAATGAAACAAAATTAAGTGAAAACTGAAATAGAACTACCAGTGAGAATGGGAAACACAGTGAGAATGTAGTTATTCTAAGTGAGAATTTAGTTATTCTTGCCCTTGACAATTGTTGGACATATTTTCATACAGACACAGATAATGTCCTCTAATTCCACTTGAGGAGTCTATTCCTGTCAGTTAAACATTATCTAAAGGTCCCTATGGAGGTGTTCGTTTAAAGCTGATGCTGGCACAGTTTTTTCACTCTTTTCTAGCCATCTGGTCACATACTGAATTGTCAGCTATTTTATCTAAACCAAAGAGAAGGCTGAAGGAGTAAACAAAAATACCAACAAAAGAAATCTCAGGGCTCAAAGTAACCACAACAATCAAGCGTAAAGTTATGATTTCTTGTTACTCACAAAATTCACACTGAAGAAGAAGACAACAAAAAACCCACAAAACCTCAAAAGGTTGCAACCTGAGGCTATTTTGAACCCCCTCTCCCTCCCCAGCCCAAATGCAGAGCAGTAAACACACTAAGCATTTGTATTGCCCCCTCTTCCTCCACCCCTCTCTCCTAAACAATTGATTGAAAATATACATATCCATTCCTTTACATTTAAGACTTAGAATCCCAGAGGCTGGCATTCAAAATTATTTTGCATGACACTCCATAAAACCTTTTAAGATCAATTTTTAAATGCTGATGCCTCAGTCCTACGCTTTCTCTGCATACTGACTTAAACATCAGAATGTGGAAGCTGACTGTCTCATTAAAGCACCCATATGAGAGAACCTGCTACAGTTCTATACAAATAGAAAAGAGTCCCACTACATTAAAATGAAACCGAATCATCTTAGCAAACCTCTTTTTTCCTCATGGTCTTCTCTCTTCTCTGTGCAACGTTGTTCCATCTTACACACACACTTAGATGTGCCATAAGTGCTTCTTTTAAAGTGCATAAAAGCTATCCAAAGCTCTCCTAAGAATGAAACAGTTTTAATATTTTCTGATCCATGTTCCTGCCACAAACATTCACCGGCAGTATGATAGCTCCAAGAGGAGACATCTGATTCTTGACATTTAAAGATACAATACTGGTGAAAAATAGTGACGCTGTATTAACTGCAAACAGCTTGTGAGGGAGTAGGTGATGTACTCCTAAAATGTATAATCAGAACAAGCAATAATTTCAACCTTTCGATTTTTTATTTTTGACTCAGAGCCATAGAAAAGAGGAATAGCCTGATAAACAAATCTGGACACATTACAATAACCGTTTTAAGAGAATTTATATTCTATGACAAAAAGAAAAGTAGGTTGTTTTCCTGCTGGAGAGAGTATTAAGGTACCCCATAGTTTCTCAAAAGGGTCTCAAAAGCTTTCATAAAAAATGAGCACTAAATAAAAGCAAAATTGAAATTACAGAAATCAAAGAATTTGTATCCTGGTAACATTCAGTTAATTGACATTGTAATGCTAAATGAAAGCACTAAAACATCAAATTCCCCATACCCCTACTGTGACAGCCTTATAAATTCAAAAGGTACACAGAAAGGTCTTATTTTTCCCACATAAAAAAAAAAAAATCCTGTTCTAACATGAACTGTTACTTTGAAATACTGAATTCTGGACCAAAAAAAAACAAACAAAAAAGCTGATATATTTTTAACTTTAGCAGCAGCACCCCTTGTTTGGTGACCAGTTACCTCTGGGGAAAGTTCTCCTTATCTGAGAGCATCTCATCCTTATGTCATCAGAGCAAACCTCCATCCCCCACAAACACCTGAGACAAGGCAGAGCACAGTTAACAGCAACCAGTTCTCCACACTGTACCTGGAGGTACTGACATGACCGTTCCTGCTGACACGTCTCTGCCTTCACCACTGTCTGGTCCATGTTAACTGATGCTTTCTGGTAAACTTCACGGGCTCTGCTCACGGTTAATGTAGAGGACCAAGAGCTTTTCTTCATTAACTGGGAGTCCAAATTCACTGGCAGGTTTGCACAGGTAGAGCATTTGACATCATTATTGCTTCTGGAGGACTTCACAGTATGTTCGCTAATAGTGTTATAGGCTTCCATAAAGTATTGGGAAGAAGAGCGATCAGGGCATCTTCCCATGGTCATGACCCCACTGGGACCATGATAAATGCAAACATCATTGTCCAAGTTGTCATCTGAACTCCACCATCCTGAAGCATTGGATCTGGGCTTACCTTCTGATCGCCTTTCTTTACTCTTGCTGCGCTTCCCATACCTCATCGTCTGTGACTCCTCCGGGCTTGCTTTCCCCCCATTGACACTCCCCTTGGATGGTCCTTCCAGCGAATGGGACTTGGTGAAGAGCTTTTGGACAGAATGAACCAGGTGCCGGATCCTGCCCGGGCTGTCGCTGCGGTGCTCCATGGCAGTTCTCTTGTACTGCAGAGTGTGGTAGCCATCCCGATTCAGGGGCAGCTGCCGCTCAAACTGGTCCAAAAGGTTGGCAGGAATGCGGTTGGTCTTGTTGGCAGTTCCATGGGGAACCAGAGCACACTCGTCCTTGAGTTCATGGTGGGAGCTGTAATGCCTCCGGGGAAACGTGCTGCTGGCAATCTGATCATTGTAGGGCACCATGCACTCAGCCTGGAAAGAGTTCCTTTGAGTGTAGTAAGGGTGGTCCGTGGGGTGGGGGTCCACTGGGTTTAACAAATATGGCTTCCTGTCCTGGTGGTGTGGCAGGCTGTCACAGGCAGGGTCACAGGCAACCCCGTGATGGTGACTGCGGCCGCCAGATAATCCCTTCATCCTTGATGCAAAGCGAGTCCCAAAGTCATCTAACACATATGGCTGTGCGACAGGCAGAACTCAGAGAAAGGCCTACAAGAAAGAAACACAACAGAAGCCATAAGATATTCAGGCTGAAAGAAAAAACAGCATGTGCTTAGCATTCTTTGTTTCTTATTGTGAAAGTAATTGGAATAAACGTTCTCAGACTCTTTTCATCCTTTAATCTTTCCCACGTCCAACATGGTGATAAGGATACCTAAGCAGTACACAAGAAAAAATAATCTTGTTCCATTTGCTGCAAACAGACACAAGAAAGATTTTCCAATATGAAAAGCAAGATAGGTGTTGCCACCTCTACTCTAAAACCTCAGTTCTGAAAACATTCATGGACAGGGACTTCCCAGGATGCCTTAATTGGTCATCTGCATATCTTCAAGGCCAAATGGACACATTAAAAAAGATATTTTCTCTAATGGAGCACTTTCTGGGCTTCTTTGGGCCAAACACAAAGCATGGTGCAATTAATAGGAAATTTTTCTCTAACTTCAATGAATATTTTTTACTCAGTCTCCACATTGTCTGCCTGGGCTGCAAGCATCTCAAGACAACAGCAAAACATTATTTCTGTAAGTTCTTTTCCAATTATGAAAAAAATAACAATAAATTACACTAACTGTCAAAATGAAGCCAAACCAACTATTTAGCAACCTTTATATCTGTGGGGTTTGTATTTTAGTACTTGCTGGCTCCTACTCACTAAAAAAAACCCATCTTAGTCTGCTCATGCATGACTTGATTAATTTCTCAATAATTTTTCATTATACTAATGTTCAAATATCTAAGTGTTCAAATATCCCTACATACTCCTACCATTAAAAGAACTGGGATAGCCAAACTTTGCACACAACAGTTAATAACAATAACACTGAATTCTTGATTGCAGTTATTTGTCCCTGAAGTGACTCACAATGCTATAGAATATGGATTACAAGAAGTTGAAAATGGAAATCTTCATCCCAAGTGATATAACAACCACTCAGTTTGAAGCCAGATGCCCTCACTTTAGCTCTCAATTCTAGCAAAAGTCTGGATGCAACCTATGAGCTGCTAATATGTCAATTATGAGGTTTCAGATGTGGCAAAGCAGTCTCATGGTACCATCTGAGAAGCTGAAGGGCAGAGGACTCCTTAGAGGATGCTTTCTCGTACTGCACTGAAATGAGAGTCACTCAGCTACTTTATTCCTTTCTGGCATGGCTAATCACATAATGCTTTTGGAAATGAGGTTTTTCTTGGAGTAAGTATAAACATGCATAGCAAACAGGTTTCCAGTATGCTCCTCCAGCGTTCTCTCAGCTAAAGTTCATGTTTTAACAGGTTGTAGACATTGTACCCACTGGCAAATTGGCAACAATGAAGTTTTCTAAAATAGCATTAAGTTAATGTCAGTCTGGAAAAGCATGCTCTGCACTTTATCAGAACTTATTTTATATTTTCTTCTGAATCTGCAGCAAGCCAAAGAGGAGTTTTCTTCAGTATGCTTCAAAGCTAATCTGGATGTCCTGCATTTTATTCCCCCTCACTGGATCCCTGCAATGCAGAAAATGTTCCTTCTCAGGAGACCTTGAATTAAAAAAAAAAAGTTTCCTAAATACCACAAAAGGCTCTTGATATATTCCAAATGGATAAGCTGACTGATTTACCTAAAGAGGAGAATGGCTAAAGGCACCTTTAAAAGCATGAAAATAATATATTCAGGGAGTTGTACTTGTCAATGATACTGAAGTGACAATCCTTAGCATTTCTAAAGATAATTTTACATCCCTACCACAGTTTTAAAAATATGATCTATAGGCACCTTTAAAAGCATGAAAATAATATATTCAGGGAGTTGTACTTGTCAATGATACTGAAGTGACAATCCTTAGCATTTCTAAAGATAATTTTACATCCCTACCACAGTTTTAAAAATATGATCTATTAGTCTGTGTAATCAAGAAACATCCAAAGGGATGTAGTAGTGGATTAATTACTTAGGTAATTGAAAATGTGACTTGAACAAAGATACCCCATCAAGCAGAGTACTTCTAAAGGATGTAGAGACCAAATAAAAAATAGTCCAGTCTTTGCTATCTATATCTTTTACAAATCAAGGCTTATGAAAACAAAAATTCAGCCAGTTTTTTTTTATTAAATCCATTTGCAATCATGCAACAGTCCTTAGGATGACTGATAAATTCTCCTAAGGCTAAAAATAGACTAGTGTGCTATATAAGATTAAAAAAAAATTAAACCTTGTCTCAAAGATAGGAGAAAGATATGAAAGAGTACAGTTAACTGGGACATGCCCTAAAACAGTGATTTATTTTCATTTTTCCCCTATCTGAATGGCTATGAAATTTTCATATACTGTGGAAAAAGAGTATATGTAGGCAAAGAACCAAGAGGACCAATAATTTACAGCATAGTGAAGTCATGACAGGCACAGGGGATGTAATGGAATTATTAAGAAAATGTAGCCTTAATATACTGATACAGCAAAATGTCTGGGATCAGGAAACACTTGATCTGATTTATACGGTGGGACAGAATATTGGGGAAAACCTTGAAACTAAAAACGAGCTTAAAAGATGTAGCTCTGGGAACAATGAGAACAGCCATGTTACCAGCTGTGTTTTGGATGGACTAGCAATATGGATGCTAAGGAGGATGTGCAAGAAGTGGTAAAAAGTGAAAAAGCTTATGAAAAGTGACATTCGTCTGTACAGAGAGAAAGCAACAGGCTTTCAAAAAAATTGTGGAGGAAGATTGGCTAAGCTCTGCTATATGAGCTTGGATGGCAAGTAGGATGGAAATGTTTAGGAGAAAAAAATGCATGTATTTTGAGACTGAGCTGTCAATGGATCTTTTATGAGGAAGTACTGGAGAAAAAAGCAAAAGATAGATAGGATGATCTGCCCAAAAGGAATCAGATGAACAGATAAGGAGAATAACAGAGAAAATGCTTGTGAAAGCAAAAGATCATAGTGTTATGAAAAATCAGATTTAAAAGAGGAGGAAAAAAAGAAGAAACAAAGAAGCAAAAACCAGAGACTGACAGAAAAATCACGCCAAGACCAAAATGGAGTATCCAACCTGTGTAACAAAAAGGAGTGGTGGCAATTTATTCCCAACTCCTAGACTGCTGGACGCATTAAGAGAGGTTTTTTTTTTTTTATTTATGGTGCAACAGCACTGAAAACATTTATTTTATCATGACAATTGTGATTAAAAAGTCCCACATAAACATTTACTAGAATATAGCTTCATTTTACCTTAACTGTATTACTGCTGCCACAGCAGTGAAAGTGCAATGAATTAGGAAAAAACCTCATCATGTACCATAGTGCACCTTCCAGGAAGGAAAGAATAAGTATACTGCGCTCAACATTGAATAAAGAAGTGTTGCTTTTCTTAAATATTTAGTGGACAATTCTTCTGCACAAAATCACTCCAAACACAAAACCTATATCACTCTCACACCTCAATCTTGTTTTAATATGTTAATATACGTCTAGAAAAAATTCTATCCCACAGTCTCTGATTTCATCAGTATTTTTCAAAGAATATGCATAATTTTCCATAACTGTGTTAGCTGAACCTATACATCACTGTTTAGTGCAATTAACAGCTGGAGACAGGGCTATCTGATCATGGCATGAGTAGCTGAGAGGAAGCCAATTAAGGCTTTTATTTTATTGGTATTTTTTGGCCAAAACGGGAACATTTAATTACTCATGAAATAGGGCAAGACAATTCATGAACACAATAATAAACAGTGCAAATAGCAATTCTATAGACAGCAGACCAAAACTACTTGATGGCATAGGAATAAAGGAGATGTTAAAGAGATGCAGCATTGCAAGGCTGAAGAATGCTTACTACTTGCAGCATTCATGTTACATTTGCTTTTGTTTTCTTGAGGATGCCCTGGGTAAGAAGGATACAAATATATTCATCCTTGTCCCTAATGTGGTGTCCCTGATGCATAACAATTTCCCGGAATAACCTAGTGGCTAGAAAAATGCCTATTTAAACCCTATGTAATTGAAATGAAAATGAATGCAAAATAACAAAACTTGAATGCAGAAATCACCTTATTTTTTACAAATTTCATTTAAGTATATTATCTACTCACGTGTTCAAAATTTACCCATGAAACACATCTTTGAGAAACATATTCTTTCCTTTAGCTATATGTTCAACCTTCTGTCTCATAAAAGATTTACTGATATGCCCCAGAGCCCCTCCAACTTCATCCAACAAGAGTGCAGAAAGCAGAATATGCTGGAGCAGAGGAAGGACTCCTTTTCTTGAACAGCAGCACTCCCTGTCTCCCTGTGCCACTTCAGGGTGAAAAAGTAGACCTCAGGAAGGAGGAAGGGGTGGGAGGATGATGTTTTACTTCTCATTATCCTGTTCTGATTTTGATTGGTAATCAATTCAATTAGTTTCCCCAAGCTGAATCTGTTTTGACTGTTACCCATGATGGTAATTGATTTGTGATCTCTCCCTGTCCTTATCTCAACTCATGAGACTTTTGTTTTTCTCTCCCCAGTCCAGTCATGTCAAAGAACAACTTTGGTGGGCATCTGACATTCTGCCAGGGTCAACACCCCACAGGCTGATGGACCTGTGGTTACCTGGGTCCTCCTTCTTGCTGCTTTTTGAAGGTGGGGATAACATTTGCTCTCCTCTAGTCCTCAGGTACCTCTCCTGACTGCCATGACCTTTCTAAGATGGTTGAGAGTGGTCTAACAATGATGTCCACCAGTTCCCTCAACACTCATGGGTGCATTACATCCCACCAGGGCCCATGGACTTCTGGAAGTCAAATCTGACTCCATGGTCTCTAACCCAATCCTCCTCAACCATGGGGAAGTGTTCTTTTCTCCAACAAAGAAGACACCAACAGAGACACCCTAATTTGGCATAATCAGGACCACAGGACCTTGGGTCTAATATCCTTGCCTGCTCAGAAACCAAGGAGTAAAGCACACTGAATTTTTTATTATTTGGTGAATGTGGCTCTTCTAAGATACCATTCAGTGAGTCAGATGACACTTCTGAATCTTCAGGTGTCTGTCAGGTCCAGAAATTGAAGCACTGGGACAGAGGTGGAAGGCAATGTAAATGCATAATGTGTTTACGTGTATGTACAGCTCTGAGTGAGGAGGCATTTGATCATGTACACAAACTGAACCAATGATGCTTCTTAGCAGTACTCTTTATAGTTGTGCTCTCATTTTATGCTCTGTGGTAAACAAAGATAGGTTCTGATTTCCGTACTTAACTTCCAAGGTTCTCAGAATTTGCTTATTTATTTAATCCCACACTATGGAATGTTCTCTGAAATTCCTTTCCCCAGTTCTCAAACTTTACAAATAAATGGAAAATATGATTATGCTGACAATCAAACTTTCACATGCTCTTCATGAAGGACATTGCTTTATTGCAAAGGTCTTGATATTTTGCAGCCATTATGTGTGGCCTTTTTGTTACACTGCATCACAAAAATGAAAATCTAGACATCAATTAAAGGATACGTATTCTAAAATTCACCTATCCATGTATTTTATTAAAGGGGTTCAAAGGAAAATGAGGTCTCAAATCATCTTCTTAATATGTTTTGTCAGGTAATATGAACAATTCAGTGCCTTGGGTAAAACTCTCAAGAGAATATCTAATTTTTGCTTCTGTGTCAGCAATCACACCAGGCAAGTGATATTTACAATATAATTTAATCTTGAACAGTGGACAGGGAGTCATAAAAGAAATGTATTGGCCAGTCAACTCATTCCAAATGCATGGGGAGATCAATAAGTGGGAGTAACTGGGGAAAAAACATAATTAAGCTTTAGCTGATCTGTGAGGAGGCCCTTGTGAATGGTATGCATACAGAAAAAAAAAACATACAGAAAAGGAGAGAGGTATCCACCAATGGCATCATAAAAATTGGTGGGTTTTTTCTTCCTGTATGCATCCAACAATTTTTAGTTTGCATATATTTGTG
Organism: Trochalopteron elliotii; assembly: GCA_024734555.1. Classification (NCBI taxonomy): domain Eukaryota; kingdom Metazoa; phylum Chordata; class Aves; order Passeriformes; family Leiothrichidae; genus Trochalopteron; species Trochalopteron elliotii. The sequence continues at coordinate 3,661,940 of JANPWX010000099.1, read as the reverse complement.
GTGACAGGTTTCACATTTACATTTGACTACTCATTCCATCCATGATCCATGTGCTTTTGGTGAGCAACTATGGTGGGTCAGTACCAGGACAGTATGTGCCTAAAGGTTTTGGGGTTGGCTTTATTTTCTTCATCTCTGTGGCTAAAAGCAAGTTGATTTGCCACTAGGAGTGTCACGAAATGTGTAGTCACTAAGATAACCTAACACATAATTAACCTCTGAGTCATATCTAAACACATTGCAAAGTCTGCAAGATTCTAGCAGTAGTGGGTCAGCAAAAATTTTGACACGGACTGATTTTTGCAATCCTCTTAGGAGTGTGACTGGCAATATGCAGGACTGCATGCAAACATCTTGGCTCTACAAAAAGAAGTACTAAACTGTGGTTGTCTGCTCTTCCACTCTCCTGACTTGCACACAAATTAACAGTCAACTTTTAAAAAATTCTGATCTGCTTCGGTGAGTAATAATATACAGTGCAATTAGTCTGCTCATTACTTTCCTGTGGTGTAGGACAGAGTCTGACTCGGTAAGGTACAGCACATCAGCTGGAGAGCCTGTTGTGAATTCAGAACTGCCAACAGACATTTTCTTCTCCCAGAAAGAAAACAAACAGGATATTACGTTTGTATAATGCGCAAATAAAATATTAAATTGAATAATTTAATAAATGTCATATAGGCAGTGTTGAAGCATATACATCATACCCAAATTTAGATGTTGCATTTTAACCTTCTCAGTCTGGGGGATGATGAACTTTACGACCTTAATATTTTTTTTTAAGCAGAACTTGCAATGCATATCCAGAATGCTTTGTCTGGGGAAACAGTAAAAGGGAATGAAAAGGAAGATACACCAAAATTGGGAATGAGGTTAACATGTACTTACCTGGGCTGCTCTCTTTTAGGTACACTATTTTTGCACCTAAGTTTGCAACTCTATTTTGCTTGCTTTCTTCACAGAAGATTTCTTAAAATGAAAGGATTACAGTCACTACTTTCTAACAATTGCAAATAATCAATATGATATGGGTGTCTTCTACTACCTCTGGATAACAAAAAGAAGCAGGTATGAGGGACAGGTCAAACATTCCTACAGCACTGGCACCTGATAAAAACAGAGAGGCTATCACACAGTGGCATATAACATATTCCAGTAAATAACTAATACCTATACAGAGACATTAGGTAAGTATCTAGATTCCTGCAAGCCAGTCAGTTGTGAATGTCAAAGGTTTATTTTTCTAGTAGGAATGAGGTGATCAGCAGATAAAATCTACATTCAATGTGTACTTTTCCTGTCAAAGGCAAATAAATTTATGCTCTTCAATGTGGTCACACAGGGAAAATGGACATTTCTGTACTAAATCAAGCTTTTAATCTCTTAATTGCAAGGACACCAGCATGACTGAGACTAGGAGCCACTATAGCAACTGACAGGGATCTAATGGAAGCTGCTAATCAGGCCTTGCACCAACATTACACAAATCCCATCTGCATAGGTCATTAATTCCTTTTCTACCAGTTTTTTAAGTGTTTTGCAATTCTGCAGCACAGCAATGTGACAGGTGTCACAGTTAAATTATTGGCTGAGCTAGCTACAGGTTTTCCTGCTCTCTAGAGCTTTTCTACACATACACTGAAAGAACAATATTCACTGTAAAGCCAGGGAACTGACATTAGTCCTATGCACTACACTCCACTCAAGACATCTGAGAATTCATACTTTGATTCCTATGATGGCAGTGACAGTGTGATTGCATAATTACATGACTTTGCTGGTCTTGATCAGCAAATCTCATGATTCAAACTGTCTCTTAAACTTTTTATTCCTTGCTACTTAGAAATCAAGTGAAACATTATATTAAATATTTCTCGCTCCATGAAAAAATCACTCAATTTAATGAAACATAGTTTTACAAGATTCTGTCTACAGCTTCAGTCTTACAAACCCTGACCTCATTTGGCAGAAATAGTGATGATTTCTTTGAAAAAATATTCTTTCAGGTACACTATGATATTTTAAGTCCAAGCAAAAGTGGATGCTACAAAAATATACAAGCACCAGAATATCTATGCTTGCAGATGGTCTCCTATCTTGGCTTTCAGTTGGTAGCTCTATTTGAATGGTGCCTTCCCTGAACATCTGCTGTCAGCCCAGAAACTAATGAAAAAGTGTCTTAGTGGAGAAACTCCATGGTAATGCTACAGAAGCTCTGTGAACACCAAGGGTAAGTGCTATGAAGACATTGCTTTTCACAGAATGACAATACAGGCCATATTAATCACCACGCTAGCCTACTGGTTACCCCCCACTAGCCCACCAGAAAGAACTTGCTTTGCCTCAGATAAATTGTCCCACATCATAACTATGAGTAAGAACATCCTCGAAAATTCAGTTCATAGTCATTTTGGTATTATGGAGCTTTAACTATAACAACAAATGTCACCACTATGATCACCCTGCTTGGTCATGGATATGTTCCAAGTTCTGTGTGCCCAAGCCAGGTTTCTCCAGTGAGGCAGCATGAAAAGGGGAGAGGCACACAGTGCCAAGAACGTTCTGCTCATATGCAAGACCAGCTAACTCCTACATGGGAGAAAACTGACTTCTGGGAGAAACAAGAAAAAGCACTCTCTGAAGGTGTGAGATAAAAGAGCTCAGCTAGCAGGGCAGAAAACTCATTGGGTTAGTAGAAAACAGTCATGCTTAGATCAAAACTTAATCTTTTTCATTTCAACCTGTTCTTCTCAGCTCAATCTAAAAGTAAAAACCAGTAATTGTGAGCTCAGGCACTGAATATGAAAGACCTGATTAAAAGGTAGAGAGTAACAGCATTATTTGTTCCCTAAAACATGATTATAGTACCAAACTTCATGAATTTAACGTTTAAAAAAGCCCACAAACAACTAAAAACTGAATCAAATGCTCGTATTTGCTGTGTTATATAAATGCAGTTAAATAACTTTAACCACCTTATCTTTGATGGCTACAGTAACTGATCAATATTTGTTCTTATGCAGTAAATGAAATGGGAATACTTTCTAGTTTTATAGCAATGCTATGAAATAGATTTGGTAGAAATTTTAAGCCGCTTGCTCAAATCAACTTGTCTCATTTCACCTCTACTGGCATAAAAAAAATAATAAACATAAAAATCTTCTTTTCAGAGGGAAACATTTACTACAAATATTTTCTCAAGCGATTTTAGTTATGAAGAAATTGAAATAGCAACCATTTTTAAAGAGGACTGTTTTTCACAGAATTCCATGAAATGATTTTGACCTATGGCGAACTGGGAAATAAATCTTAATTTATGAAGAATGTCTGAAAAAAATTACTGGTACTTTCAAAAAGCTGCATATTAAGTATGTCAGAGTAAAATGTGACAGCAAAAGGAAGAGAAAACCTGTGGGCAAAATGTTCTCCCCCAAGCATGGCACAAGATAGTGGCCCCATCTCCTCTGGGAGACAACTCTGCCTTCAACACAGGATACAAGTTCTTGTCTTCTGCTTTGAGCCTTCATTCAGTTCCACCTAAACCACTAGCTACAGTTAATCTACTACTTTACAACAACAATAATTTTAAAGTTTTACAAAACCCCTGTAACAGTAAATTTCATTTTTGGATATGATTCTGATGGTAAACATAAAAAAGCAAAAAAGAATATCTCAGACTTTTCTGCTATTATTTATGCACATGTAATTTGCTTCTACTGCGCTTATGCTTTTTTTTTTTTTTTTTGGTGCATCTTCCAATAAATAGGACCAATGGTCTGAACATACCTAGAAACAAGCAGATTTAAAGGTTAAAGAATGCTTTTGAGAAGTTTATCTTGAACTTCTTTTCTGTATGTTTAGTTATGCACACAAATGGCACATGATAAGAATTTGATTGTAGGAACTATGTTTATCCAATAAAGAATCAGAGAAGGATTCCATTACCATACAGGTGAAATCAACCCAAAACTTAATTACTGCATAAAAACTAATGAACCTCTGCAAGCAGGCTAAAAAATAATCAGAGAAATAATATTTTCTAAACAGTGAACATGGCTTAAAAGTTTCAGAAAAGGCTTCCAGAATAGCTTTTAAATCAGGAAGAGGCAAAAATATCTGAAAAAAAATTATTTGATGAAACGAACTATTATGAACAATAATCTGATATTGGATGGCCAAACAGGAAAAATGAATAAGCACGCTTATAAACTTGAATTGCACAGGTCACCTTTACAATGCCACAGAATTTAACCGTGACTTGTTTACTTCCACAGTTTGTGATTGATCTTTTATCAGTTTGATGAAACCACACAGGATTCACTCTGAGGTTTTGACACCATGAGGAACATGGTGGTGGTACCCTTATATTAGGCGCCACCTAAAATGCTTGTGCATGAACTTCACATCCATGTTTGTAAGAAACACAGATTTGAAGACGATTTCTCGTCACAACGAGCATTCTGTGCAAAAGCTCATCACAAATCACTGTGCTGAGATACACAAAATGGTAAATGAACATCTTACTCCTGAAGGACGTTTGACTTCATCAGCACATTAGGCATTTATACACTGCATGTTTCACTTTTGGGGGCTCAGAGCGAATAGCAAAGCAGCAGACTTTGTTATTTTATACTAGCCTTGTCTGAACTTCACACATTGCTGACATAAAACACAATAATAAAGAATGGAATTAAAACTTTTCTTTATATACAGAGACTCAAGAAGTCAAAATCAAGGGAAATATACTCAAAAACATTTTCATTTCACTTGAACTTTGCTGTATTAAGGAGCATTCATTGATACAAAAAAACTGAAGTGAGGGAGGGAGTGGAAGAGAAAGCACTAAAGGAAAAGGAGAAAAAAAGAAGTATGAGCTTAATTCCCTTTTTTTGCATGTTACTATTTCCAGCAATGCCCCAATTGATGTAACTTTACAGATCTCAATGGAATTGCTCCTGAGACCAACATGAGTCTCATGAAATGAACTTAATTTTGGCTTTTAATATTTGATGGTTTAAAGTAATAGTCTAGAGTAAGTATTCTCCATAATATTAAGTAGGTAGAATTTTAAAATTATTAATAATGCACTTTAAAAGAGAAGGCTATCATTAACTCATTGCTTCATCACACAAAACTACCATAAATGAAATACACTTCAAGGAACTCCTGATTTTTTTTTTACATGTAATTGCAAATGATAGAGTGTTTGTATACTGGAATATCATGCACTTTAAACTGAACAGTTTTATCTCTAGGTTCTACTGCAAAGCATCTTGTCATGAGTATTTTAAAAAAATCACCAAAGTAATGTGTTTTAAATTATTTTTTAATTAAAATAAGTCCTAATATTCTGTAAAAAGTATCTGCAGTGTAATATGCAAGTGTGCAATAAATATTTCTATAGCATTGAAAATACTTCAGAAAAATGATTTTTTAAAAGAGCAACACCATAAGCAGACTACTATATATGTATCAAACTGGTGATACCATGGAATCACACAGAGTCACTAGGTTGGAAGAGACCTTCAAGATCACTGAGTCCAACCCATGCCCTAACACCTCAACTAAACCATGGCACTGAGTGCCACATCCAGTCTTTTTTTAAACACATCCAGGGATAATGACTCCATCACCTCCCTGGGCAGACAATTCCAATACTTTGTCACCCTTTTTGTAAAAAGCTTTTTCCTAACATCCAACCTATATTTCCCTTAGCTCACTTTAAGACTGTGTCCTCTGGTTCTGTCAGTTGCTGCCTGGAGAAAGAGACCAACCCCCACCTGACTACATCCACCTTTCAGGTTATAGAGGGTGATAAGGTCACTTCTGAGTCCCCTTTTCTCCAGGCTAAACAACCCCAGCTGCCTCACAGGGTTTGTGTTCCAAGCCCCTCACCAGCCTCATTGCCTGCTTTGGATGCGCTCAAGCATCTCAACGTCCTCCCTAAACTGAGGGGCCCAGAACCGGACACAGCACTCAAGGTGTGGCCTCACCAGTGCCAAGTGCAGGGGAAGAATGAGCTCCCTGCTCCTGCTGGCCACATTATTCCTGATACAGGAATACATGCAGAATGTCTTGTTAATTCCTTGTTGCTTACTCTTTCCAATTTAATCTAATTTTATTACAAGGTGAAGGGCAAGTGCTTTATACAGTCTACTTTAATTTGTGTACTAAAAAGACATACTCCCTTAAACCTGAATAAAAAGCACACAGCCTTTTCACTTTATTACACCTTGCAGCTGTTCAACTCAAATCGCATCTTTCCCCTCAAAACATGCGTTTCATCATATGTTAAACGTCAGTACTATTGTGTAGGTTCAGGAGCAGCCACAGTGGGCTAATGCTGTTTGTTCTCAGACATAATATAAGGCTTATAAAAACCATCCATAACTGCTACTGTGGAGCTACAATTTATCGCTGACATAGAGTACACCTTGTAAAAAGATAAGCAAGCCTGATTTTAAAGCTATGAAGTAACAGAATCTGCTTCATTTCCAAGAAAATTGTTCTGGTAATTAGCCACTGATACATAGCTGCAGCTAAATCTATCCAGTATCCACCTCCAGCTAGTAGCTCTGGAGATTTTTCAATGAGCCTTTTCAGAAGCCCTTACCGTGAGTCACATTCCCTCCTGCTGCTGTGAGACAGAACTATTTCATGCCCCTATATGTCTTAAACTAAAATGACTCTGTTTCTCAATCACATCCAAAGGTAGATTCTCAGGCTTTTAGTACCTCCAGAAGCTTCCTTCCATCCAGCCTTTGGCCACTTTATACATTTCTTATGAGATACAGTTCTTATCAGATATGCAATAAAGTTGTTAGGCTATATCAGTAACTACAGATTTGTTCTTGTGAACTGCTCAGTCTACAAAGAATTTAACTGAGACTAGACACGCTAGCCTGTGTTTTCACAAGTGTAACTCAGAATCATGCCCCACCTTCAAATAAACTAATTTTTTTTTCATATTTTCAGCAAATACTTTTTAGCAATGTTAAATCTGTACTGCAGAAACAAAATGACACTAGCCCCATAAAACAGTAGCTGGTCTAAAATTTCATGTCTACCCTCTCTCGGGAAGTTCACAGCAAAACCAGACCTGGTGATGGTTATCTCTTCTGACAGTCAGGCTGACCCCCGCCGAAACAGCAATGCATATGAGCACTGCCAAAGAAACAGGACACATCACTCAGAAAAACTGCACTACTGTAGCTGGAATATTCAGTGTACTTTCAGAGTGTACATTTTAAGGCATTGTAGAGAAGATCCAAAGAAGGAATATAGTAAGATAACATTGATGGTTGCTTTCAGAAATGTATGATTTCGGTAGTACTACTTTCCAGCAGATGAATGAAGAACACTGGTGTCAGTAATATCTATTTTGAAACTATTTGAGCATGAATCTTATTTAAAATGAAAATATTTTTGTTTCTTTAAAAAAACTTCCTTTAGCTTGCAGATCAGCTGCTTAAAGGATGTTAGTAAGCAAATCGTATTATTTTTAGTCCAACAATATTTATGTGTTGATGTTCTGACACTATTTACAATACTAATAGTCAATGAGTATTTAGGGTAAAGTTTAGTTCTGCTTGATGCTATAAAATCCCTCATTATTATCTGAATTACTGAAGGTAAAACAGCAGCAGAACAGAAGTCCACAACGACAAATGAATCTTGTGTTGTGGTGGGCAGAATCCAGGGTTCTTCCATACTGTACAGTCACAGAGAGTTCAGCTACTTGCATTTCGAATTCCTTTACTTCCATCCTAGAATGCCTGTATGGAATAAGGTGTACTTCAGCAATATTGGGATATATATTTCTTTTATCCTGGCCCTTTCTTACATTTATTTCAGGTTTAAGAAGAAATGTGGTTAAGATAAGAGGAGAAGAAGGCCCTTAATTTTATCACCATCTTCCATAAAAAGTTTTTGTAAAATAGTGTGAAACAGAAGACAGAACAAACTCACTGAATACTCCACAAACTCACTGAAATCACACCAGGTAAGAACACATGTTTATATCCAACAAACGCAGTTAATCTTTACCTGAGTGAATGTAATGGCTTGACCCTGGCTGGATGCCAAACACCCACCAAAGCCTCTCCAATACTCCCCTCTAGAACTGGACAGGGAAGAGAAAATAGAATGAAGGGTTCATGACTTGAGATAAGGACCAAGGATATCACTCATCAAATACTGTCATGGGCAACACAGACTTGAATTGGGGATATTAATTGAATTTATCACTAACAAAATCAGAGCAGGAAAATGAGAATAAAATAAGATCTTAAAAACACCTTCCCTCCTCTTCTTTTTCCTTCCCCATTCTACCTCCTCCTCTCAGTGGTGCAGGAAGATGGGGAATGGGGGTTATGGTCAGTTCTTTACACATTGTTCCTAACGCTGCTCAAGGAAAGGAATCCTTCCCCTGCTTCAGCATAGGATCCCTTCCACGGGACAAAGTTCTCCATGAGCCTCTCCAACATGAGTCCATCCCACGGAAAACAGTTCTTCACAAACTGCTGCCACATGGGTCACCCTTCCACAGAGTGCAGTTCTGCCATTCCTCAGGCACAGACTGTTCCAGTGTGGGTACTGGGTCAGAAATCCTGCCAAGAAACTTGTTTTAGCATGAGCTCCTATCTCCATGGCTCTGCAGGCCCTGGCCAGGACCTTGCTCCAACACAGGCCTCCCATGGGTTCACAGCCTCTTCTCAGGCATCCACTTGTTCCAGCACTGGTCTCCTCCACGGGCTGCAAGGGCACAGCTGCCTCCCCATGGTCTGCACCGCAGGCTGCAGGGGAATCTGCTCTTGCTCCTCCTTCCCCTTCTTCTCCACTGATCTTGATGTCTGCAGAGTTTTTTTCTCACATAATCCCACCCTGATCTTCTTTATCTGCAATTACATCTGTGCAATAACTTCTTCTTCTTCCTCTTAAATATGTTATCACAGAGGTATTACCACAATTTCTGATTGGCTTAGCCTTGCCCAGTGGCACGTTTATCTTTGACACCAAGGTCTGGCTCTGCTGGATGTGGAGGGAGCTTCTAGAAGCTTCTCACAGAAGCCACCCCTGTAGCCCCCCCACTACCTGGCCATCAAAACCCAATACATTCCACCCCTCACTTCTGAAAATCATATATTTAAGAATTATCAGTAAAATCCACATTCACCACACAACCTGCCCTTGCACCAACAAATGCAACCAAACTGAACAAAATAAAATTTCCTGCACAAACCCCAAAATAACATTATCAGAACACAGAAAAACAATGGACAATTTACACAAAATTCAACTCTTGTCCATTCACCACAATTATGACAAAAATTCCCCATGATCAATCCACTCTTTGATGTTTTTCACTACTTGTTTTGCCCATTACTTCTCCCAACTACTATCTTTATCTCAAAATCCTCATGATCCCATGTTTTGGCACCAAAACTACTGCAATGGGTTGACCCTGGCTGGATGCCAGACACCCACAAAAGCCTCTCTATTACTCCCTTTTGCTACTGGAAAGGGGAGAGAAAATATAACAATGTTATTAACACCTTTCTAGCTACCAACACAAAGTACAGCACTATGAGAGCTGCTATGGGAAAATGAATTCTATTTCAGCCAGACTCAATACAGTGAATATGCTGAAAGTTAAAAAGGAATTATCCTATTATTTTATGTTTTTTTTCATTATTAGGATAAGTACCTTATTGGCTGATGATAAAGCTGTGTTTAGAAGAGCCTTGCATACTTTTAAAAAATCATTCCTCTCTTTTCCTAAATGAAAAGAGACTTGCAGGTCAAGTGCATATGTAGAGGAAGTTCAGAATAAAACTCTGGAAGCAGCATGAAGAGGTCTATGACCTCTTCTACCCTAAGTGAATAGGAAAAAACCTGCCAAGTCTGCTAAGTCTGTAAACACTGTTTTAGTTCCAAAAGACTGTGATTTAAAAGGAAGTTTTATGGTTTTTATAGAGCAGTTAAGAGTATGATCTCAGACAGTTACAAAGTGCATCTTTGAAATCTACAGAAGAGATGGTGTGCAGCAACAATAATGATCTGTTAAGCATTATTAGCCAGGCTTCCTCAGTAATAAGGTTTATACAATCTCCCATCTGTGCACTCATGCCCATTCTTCCACCCACCATCCTACCTCCTGCCCTGCCTCTCTGCTTCAAATGTAAACTGGCAGGGGTTGAAATGCAAGATTTGTACAACCCCTGGAAGTTCTGGAAAGAGAAGCAAATCCCACCTGTTTCCTGACAGTGGGAAAAACCATAAAAGTAGATGAATTTTCTCTAGAAATTAATTATACTTGGACCTTTTTTGAGTCCAGTGGCACAAGGTACCATGGACACAATCCATTGACAGGACCTTGTCAAGATGCACAGTGTTGGAAATAGTGGCATCTGAAGATAAAGAATAAGAGCAAAAGACACAGAGAGAATCATGCATCCTCCAAGCTCTCCCTTTTTCTTTCAGTATCCACTGGCCTCCCTAGTACACTGCTTGGGAATCTGGGAAAGCCATGGAGCTTAATGAATTGATCTCATCTCATCTCATTTTTTTTGCAGTCAGCCCTCAAGGTCTGCCTGATGCAGGAACTGCTGTCAGGTTCAGATGTCGACACCTAATTTGTTTCCATTGGTTCTGCAGTTTGAATCCTCTCAGCTGACTGAGCACCTCCTACTTTACTCTTACAGGAGACCTGGGAAAGTTCCTCCATGTGCTCAGGTTGATTTGACCTCAATTAATTCTCACCTTACTGGGAAGTGTGAAAAAGAACATTTTTTCCATTAGTTTTGAAGAGTGTGTGATTATTTGGACTGAGTATGCAGCTATATTTTCTGCCATTTTCTCGTAAGATTTTGACTTGAATCTGATTGAAACAACCATAGTACCTGCAAAGATGGTTACATTCCTACAAGTCTCAAAAAACTAGGAAGTCACACCAGGGCTGAACATTTAGAAGTTCACTTTTCATAACTTTTTATTCCTGTGTCTGATTACTCCAGTCGAAGAAAACAGCCTGCCTGCTGTTGCCAAAAAAAGGATATGGGAAAAGACTAAAAATACATACGGACTACCAAAACCACTATCATGAGTCAATTAACTATGCAAACAGTTGTCATACACAAAGCTATGGAAAGTCACATTGCCTAGCTGAAGGTGACCTTCACAGGCTTGAGACGTGGCTCCATGAGGCCTCACGAGGCCTCCATGAAGTCCAACCAGGCCCAGTGGAAGATCCTGCATGTGTGTCTGGGTAATTCCAAGGGCAAATACAGGCTGGGTGAGGAATTGATTGTGAGCAGCCCTGAAGAGAACTTGGAAGTGTTGGTTGATGAGAAGCTCAACATGACTCAGCCATGTGCATTTGCAGACCAGGAGGCCAACCCACATCCTGGGCTGCATCCAAAGCAGCGCGGGCAGCAGGGTGTGGGAGATGATTCTCCCCCCTCTGCTCTGCCTTGTTCTGGTGAGACCCCACCTGCAGTGCTGCAGCCAGCTCTGGGGACCACAGTGTAAGAAAGACATGGACCTGTTGGAGTGAGTCCAAAGGTGGGCAACGTAGATGGACACAGGGCTGAAACACCTCTCCTATGAAGACATGCTGAGAGTTGGGGTTGTTCAGCCTGGAGAAGATCACAGTACCTAAAAGAGGTTGACAAGGAAGCTGAAGTGGGACTTCTTACAAGGGTGTGGAGTGATAGAACAATGGTGAAAATTCAAAGAGGGTAGGTTTAGATTAGGTATTATGAAGACAATTAGGAAGATATTCTTTACTGTGAGGATGGGGAGGCACTGGAACATGTTGACCAGAGAGGTTGTAGATGTCCCATCCTTGGAGGTGTTTGAGGCCAGGCTGGATGGGCCTCTGAGCAACCTGGTCTAGTGGAAGGTGTCCCTGACTGTGGCAGAGGGTTGGAAGTAAATGATTTTTAATGTCCCTCCCTACTGAAATCATTCTATGATTCTATGAATTAAGACAATTGTAAAAAGCATTACATCTATCTCCTTTTCATTAATGTTCCTGTTTTTTTCATAGAGAGAAGCTCAAGAAACTAGAATGTGTTGCAGTAGAAAGCTTTTTGGATTAGATCTCTACAGTAAAATTTTTTAATGGATGTTCTAAATCCAAAATTATATTAATAGAAACACTTCCATTAACATACCTATTAACCTACTAAAAGAGCATGCTATTACAGCAAGCCTGAATATCCCAGAGTCATGCAGGTAATAAAACAAAAAAATCTTTTGTACTTTCAATTCCAGCTCACCCATATTCTTATAAGTAGCTAAACGAATCCCTGACATCTGGAAATGCAAGCTGTCAAAATTTATCAGTCCTTGTTTCACACATTCTAAATCTCAACCAAAGGGAGGAATTCTGAAGGCTGTAATATTGTCTTGCTCTGCTCAGACTGGAGCGATTCTGCTCTGGGTGATGCCTGTATTCCTCAGCACAGCCTTTGATCTTCTCCTGGAGGTTATGACACCCCCTTCTCAAAGCGACAGGTTTGCTTGTAGCATCCTGCTCTAGTTAGTTTGGTGGGATTGTCCTCATTGTTAATAGGCAAACTGTGGAAGTCTTAGATAAGACAGTCACAGGCTTCTGCCTACTCCTTCTCACATGGCAAATAAAACTGTTGTTACCAGACTTTGTGGTTGCCACTCTCCCACGGCCTGAAGTTCCCAGCAATTGTTCATGTTGGCTTTCCTCAGCACTAGTTGTGATTAGAAAACAGGTTGAGAGCAAGAATGCAGAGAAAGAAGTTTTCTTAAAAATGCACTGAATAACATTAGTTAGTGAACAAAAGTTACATTTATTTTCCTAAGCTGGAATTTTTCCTGCCATTGGTCATCAATAGTATGGCTAAAAGCAAGATTTCATGGATGAAATTTACCTGGAATGGAATCACTCTGCAGGAATATTCTGCAGGAACTTAACACAGGGCTCCTTTTCAAAACCTCTTCGAATGACCAACTATATGCCCTTTGTGAAGCTAGAATAATTGGCAAATGGTTTTATAATTGTCAGTAACAGGATATTTTTTGTTGAACACTTAATGATAGGACTTTTTTTCAAGCTAGTTGCATTCCTAAATGAACTCCACAGGCAGGTTTTGTTTGTTTGTTTTTGTGACACAAGGGATATTATTCTTCCCTTCTCTTCTGAGGATAACTTCAGCACACAGATAATTTTCCTAGGCTTTAAGATGATTTGGCCTCAGAAGTACCCTTTCAGGGACACGTAAGCAGCACTGTGTTTCTAAGGAGTAATATTCTGGTTGAAAGAGAAGATGTAATCAAGTACGATAAGAAACATGAAGAGGAGTGGGAGGAGTATGAAATGTTCCATGGCTAACAGAGCTTGGCTGCTTTGGAGACAAAGAAGACAATCATAAGCAAAGAAACTGGCTGGTGGTATTAAGCTACTGCCTGAAGAAAACCTTTCCTGTTTCACCTCCTGGTCTGTTACAGCTTGTGGTACATATTTCTTAACTTCTTGGACTTTGGGGCATGTAATGTCATTCTCCTTGAAGCATGAAGAAACAGAATGTACACAGCTTCCCAGAACATCATATGATACTGAAGAGAAGAAGCGAAACAGGAATGTCTCAGTGCCGCCCACAGGAACAGTCACCATCGCCAAATTGTCAGCATGCCTCTGCAATGCCAGACCACAGCGAGCATATGGATAGTTTAGGCTTCCTGCCATTAGACTGGATTACTGAAGCACATGCTTCATGCAGATCTAGTCTACCTTTGTGTCAGTGGAAAAAAAAATCCACTACACATGGCCTACTGGACCTAAAAATAAGGGCTAGTTCTTGGGCAACTTCCATGGAAAAAGCCTGCTGCATTTATCAGGTTCTGTGGTACCTCCCTGGAGAAACCCATCATGTGATCTGTGATTACACCCCTGAGACCATGAACTGAGGTGTGAAACAAAAATACCCTTCCCTTCTGTAGAGCAAACATGACTGACAGCTCTGCAAAATCCCTCCAGCAAATGACACTACCAGGGATTTTCATTCTGTTACAACTCATGCAGGCTGCATGGCAGCAATTTGTGCAAAGCCTGCTCTTGACAGCCTCTCCAGGCAAGAGGGCTTTAGTGAAAGACATACCCAGTGAAAGATACCCCCAGAACCTTCAGTGAAAAAATGTTCTGTATATTTTAAAAGAGAAAACTTCATGTCTGATGGAATCGGATATTTCAGGCATTTCCTTTAGAAAAACATTAAACCCAAGTCACAAAAAAATCCACGGTGTGAATAACAGAGTGGATAACCAAACTTTGGTCTCTTTAGTAGTAGATTCTGGTACAGTTGGCAGGGCTGTAATCTCTATTGCAAAATGACCAAGCAATTTACTACATTTTCATATATTTTACTCATGGAAGATTATTTCAGCACAAATTTAGTGTTGAAATTTGCAGTATACCGACAAAATAAAGAAAATCAGAATATACTATCCTGTGCTGCAGTTGACTAAATAGCTAACTTTCACCAGTCCTGAATGAGCTAGAAATATGGTTGTATAAAATATTCTTCCTTTTGAAGCTGACATGGTTATTTATATCCCTGTTCACAACTCTGTATTACAAATCTGATATCTAGGAAGGGTTTCAACTAATATGTTACAGAGATAACATAATATACCTGTACATTTGTTTCACTTCAGAAAAGAAGCAAAATAAAAAATTGGATAACAGTTAAATAGCAAGTTAAAAATTGGTTAATATATATATCTATCATTCTGCAAACACACATGAATAATTATACTAGCTTGAATAATCCTATGCAAATTCATCTATTTGCAAATAAAAATTCGTAATACTAAATATTTGTGAAATAGAGGACAAAATGTTCATGCCAAAACCACACTTGAATACAGGGCTTAAAACATTCTTTTCCTGTTTGTCTTCCATTTTTTGGCATATTAATTGAATTTTCTTTTGTACTGGCACCATACAGGAATGATTTGATCAAGAACTCTTTAAATATTAGCAATGAGCCAGAGCAGCCTCAGAGGAAGGGATCTTGTTAGTTGCAATGTAAATGCAAACACATGCAATGTTTATTTCTGGCATAATACTATTGTGGCCTCTCCTGTAGGCCAAAACCATTATTACCCAACATAGTATAATTAGATGTCTTTTCAATTAATACAGAGAAATGTCTTTTTAAAGCTAGTTAATCTTCATGTCAGGTATGTTTTACTTAATATTTGAATATATTGTAAAACTGAAAATAACAACTATCTATGTAGAATTTCAGTAAAAGAGGATTTCTAATTATCTTACCTCCTTTACAAACTGTCAGGCCAGAGTTAAAAAAAGAAACTACACATCACTATGTAGGCTTGCTCTTCAACAAAAAAATGCCATATACAGCATCCTGCAAAATTGATCACATTCTTCTCTAAAGTTATTATTCAATGCTGTCAACTACTAGTAATTTTACATAATAAAAATTATTCCAAGTAAAATACCTCTGAAATATCCTCTGGAAACATTCTCTTTATAATCTACAAATACGAAAATACACATTTATGATTTAACATATTAATTATAGGACTCTAACTGTTCTGGCAATCCTTCACATCCCTCTTGTTTGTTCCTACACATGAAACTTAGTCACTGCTTGCCCAAGGAAATATTGGAATGAAGATCACTCCAGATTGGGTGCACAAAAATAGGTATGTTTAAATAGGTCAGAGCAAGATGCTGTTGGAAGAGACTGAGTAACCACTTTTATAAACTCTGACTTTGTACACACAAATTTTCCTAACAGCTCCTGGCTACACTGGGTATTGTTCTCTCAAGCATAATTTTATCATTTATAATAAAGGTACTTCCATGCAGCTCCACTGCTGAAACCAGACCGTGGAATGAAATGAATTATACTTCCAGCTTCTTTATGGTTCATTTACACTAATCTTTCGATGTACTGGATGAAGTTGTAAGCCTATAAAAGAACATGTCATTGATGCCACTGGGAATTTCTTGAGGGTTTAAGGTGTTATGACCATGCATGATAAATTCCAAGACACTGGAAGAATTACAGACATTGCAATTTCTAAGAACTACAAAATTAATACAATGGTTTGGGTTGGAAGGGGCCTAAAAATCATCTTGTTCTATCCCCCCGGACACTAAACTCATTAACAATTATTAATCTAAGAATGTACACATATACTGTATTCACGTAAGGCAGAGATAATTGTGGTTTATGCATTACATTATTTTGAAAAAATCTGCTTGCCATATTCATGACAATGCAAACACATTCACATGTGTTCTTACTCATCTTTTTCATAAATATTAATTTATGTGGAAGTACTGTTTTTCTAAGCATTAGATAATTCTTCAGACAATTTTGCATTTTGAAATGCAAATAGTCTTTTTCCCTAGACAGTAGTCAGTGATCAGAATAAAGGTAAAACTTTCAACTTCATCCTTCATTCGAGACCACCATAATCTATGCATAAATAAAAATGAAATGAAACATGAGCTCAGCATTCTCTTGCAGCTATTCATTATTCAATAAAGTACATTATTCAATGTTTATGGAAGATTTTCTAAAGTAAGGAAGTTATTGCTCAACTAACTTCTGTCCTGAATTCAAAATTATTGATAGAATACCAGATCCCTTCACCAGCTTAACAGATATCAAAGGGGCTCCTAGCTATTGACATGATAGGACACAGACAAAAAGTGGGATCCACAGTTTCTTACACACTGTTCATTGCACTCTGGGCTCCATCTGTTCTCCTCCTAACCTTGACATGGCAACCCTTAAAGAGCAGTGATGCAACGCAATCCTAAGGAACTCTGTATGGCCTCCTGTGGAGCAAATCGTGGCACAGGGGAACATCCCCATTAGTAGGAGTCTAATAAGAATTGGCAGCTAGTATTTTGGAAGGCTGCTTTAAAATTCCCATTCCTTAAAAAAGAAAATCCCACTTCTTAAAAGTTATGTATTATTGGATTATGACTACTTGTGCAGTGAAATGTGCCATTGCCTGTAACCTACTATTGCATTTCAACAGTTGGAATGTGCAATGTGAATGAATCTGCAATATTATAACCTACAAGTCAAAAAGAAGGAAAAAAGAGAAATGTTTTCTTTTCCAACTTCTGGAGACTACATTTAAGGTGGTTTTGGGAAAAAATTACTTGAAAAAATTCTTTTTGTAAAAGAAAAAAGAACATCCTTATCAAGTGAGACAACAAAATGGTTTTACTGTAGTACATTTATATCACTAAAATATTTGTATCAATTTTATGAGATTAGGCTAAAAATGAATCTATTAATCATATTTTAATGCTGTGGAAAACTATGTTTGCATGTAAATTACTGCAACACCCACAATGACTTGCGTTTTCACCCTACAGTAAAAATACCAGACTTCCATAAGCATATTTATAGTGCCTAAAACCAGGCTGGTGTTTTGTAAGAAAAGAAGGAAAAAAGATCTTGATATGTTATCAGCTGCAACTGAGGAATAAATGGAAAGGAAGGAGAAGTGAACTGTGACAGATGATAACAGCAGGTTGCTGAATTTTTCAGTTACTTGCAGACTGCTTGTGGGAAGAGGTTGCAGCAGTGTGCTCTGAGCTGTGCCACATTTCCACAGTGACATTCATGAAGCACTCCTGTTGAACTTGAGGGAATTAGACATGGGCACAACTTGCCCTGGCTTTCACACAGCTCAAGAACTTACTCAGAAATAGTGGCAAGAATGCAGTATGAACTACAGCTGACTTCATTAAGTTTTCTATCATGTCTAACAGGGGATACTAAAGCTCTGTGAACCACAATGGTATGTTTTATACATGAGCATACAGCACCACTTACTATGAAGACTGCCAAATACCTTACAAGCATTCCTCATAACCTTAACACACCTCTGTGCATATGGGCTGACATATTCTGTTACTGGGAGTTTTCCTTTGAAATATTCTTTTGAAATTTCAGCCAAAAGAATCCCACTATAAACAAAACTATTGAAAATATTTCTTTGTTTAAAAAAAGAAAAAAAAAGTCCTTCAGTCCCAGCTCTTCTACTTGCTCCCTGGTTGCTCAGGGGGAAGGGGAATGGGGCCTGTGGTCAGTTTGTGTTGGTTTTCTCTGCCTTCTCACACTCTTCCCCTGCTCCACTGTGGGTCCTTCCCACAGGCTGCAGACATGCAAGAATTGCTCCAACTGTCTCCTTTCCATAGGGCACAGTCCTTCAGGTACAGACTGCTCCAGCAAACATGATCCTGCATGGGCTTTTCTCTGTGGGCTGCAACTTCTCCCAGGGCACGTCTGTTTCCTGCAGTGTAGGGTCCCCCAAGGACTGTGGGTGGATCCCTGCTCCCCTGTGGATCTCCATGGGCTACCCGGGCACAGCTGCCTCACCATGGTCGGCACCACAGGCTGCAGGGGAATTTCTGCTCCTGTGCCTGGAGCAGCTCCTCCCCTCTTCCTCTGCTGATACTGGTGTCTGCAGGGCTGTTTCTCCCACATTTTTCTCACTTGTTAATATCAAAATGCTAAATTTTGGGGGAAATAGGGACAAAAAATAAATTGTGCTTATGCGTGGTCTTCATCTTAGTCAATATGGTCTCAGCTATGATGTACTTGAGAGGTCTTTCTAGAGGGCTGTACAGTACCTTCTCTGAATCACTGATAGCCCACAAACAAGATCTGACCCTGGCTTCTCTCAAGGTTTGCCTCTTTTTATGCAGTTTATTAACTTAGTCCTACATGTTTTCCAGAACACAGATTTCAACACCATGAATATCCAGATACTGCCATATTTGCCATCTTTTGAGAAACGAGGACTAAATGAAATAATTAGGCAAAGCCCTGCTGTGACCTAATGAATTTTTCATGATGTGTATTGAGCACCCCCCACCCCATTTTATCAGGGTCTAACACATCAACATTTGCAGCCAGTTTCTCTGATTCATTGTGCAGATTCAATTGGATTTGAGTTCAAATTCCATTGTACTGGAAACTCTACCTGAACTGTGGAATTCAGGCTATGCTAGAAGTAGAACTTTATCGTACCCCACCTCTGTGGGATATGACCTTCAAATGCCCTTTGAAGAGGGAGGGTTTATATAATGCCAGAATGATTTTTGCTTTTATATTTCCTTCATATATATTTGTACCTCTGTAGACTACTGTTGTATAGTTATATAGCTCCTAGCTAGCTCCAGTACTTTTCCTTACCTTTTCCCTACCCTGATAGGCAGAAAAACAAAACACATTCCAGAGGCTTCAAGCCCTGGAGGATCCAAGGCCCCTATTCTATCTTGGTTGTTCCTGTGAGCCAAGGTTGAAAGCAGCTCTTTGAGACACATTTTAACAAATGAAGTTTAGTTCCTACCTAAAGCAGGGCTACAGAAGAGGTGGGACCTAAAGGGAGGAATTACTTCATCACATGTGCTTCTAACTGGGGATTCTTGTCAATTATGCTAAGTTTCTAAATTTAAAAAACTGTATTCACTCTGTGCAAGGTGGGCATTTTTCCATATCTGACCCTTGGAGACCTCCAATAAAGACCACCCTTTACATTACCTCCTATACTAATATTGTCTCAAAAGTGTGTCATTTCTACATCTTAAAGGTGCCAAAACCTGTAGGTTTTCTAGTTATATATCCCAACCCCTTGAAATTATCTTATAGCAGAAGGATTTCAGTCTGCCCCTCCCCTTCTTTGCAATAGGATCACGTTTTTTACCCAAGGCACTGATAATTTCCTGTCCTCTAATAGAGCAAATACACTGTCCAGTGACCAAGAGGGCTGTGCAGTGCTCTCTTTCTTCACTGGTATACCTAAATAGATTGCAAAGCTGATCAATTCACTAAAGAGGGAATTGAACTCCCGTTGCAATTGTTCTGGTTTTAATCCCAGCTTGTTTCTCAACGTTTCCCACATAATAACACCCCACGCTCTGTTAGAAATGTCGTTCTCATTTCTTAGCCACTCCACTGAGACACTGAGTTGAGAGATTGTTCTAATTACTGGTGGTGCAAATGTCCAAGTGGACTTGGGTATAGGCAATACATTTACACATTTACTTATTCTGGTTCATCCTAACAATGCTTAAGTGCTCTAACATCTGACTTTTTGCACACGTTTAATTGACAGAATTTTCTTTCTCTTGTTAACAGTCACAAAAGCAATGTAAGCATGAATACTTAAAAAATGCTGATCTTTAGAATGTGAGTATATGGGAACATGTGTTGAGTGCTGTATTTTATTTAGTATTTGAGGGACAGAAGCACCTGAATCCTCACCTTATTTTTATTTAAATGCATGAAAGATACCACATGTCTAAGAACTTGGCCCAAGCTTTCTTTAATTTTTTCTTTAAAAGACAAATTGAACACTTGACAATAATTCATCTCAGTGGTTGCTCTTGGTGTTCTCACCATTTCATACAAGGGAGTGGGCTGTAATGGGCTGTAAAATTTTCTTTGGGGATGCATGGTAATGGATATGTTTACTAGAACTACACTTCTGGAGCTGATCACTTCTAGTTTCACCAGGTGCTGATAGTACTAAATGCATTATTGTGGTAGTCTTGGCATGGAGTGGGGAGGAAAGTAGTGAAAATTAAAGAAGTATCAATAACTAAGCAAAGATATAGCAACAGAGTAATCTCCCTCGTTTCAAAGAAGTTGGAAATACAATTTTTGTTTGTTGTTTCCTAACATACAGCACTGTACCACAGCCTCACATAGAAGAGCAGTATTCCCCACAACTGAATGAGCTTTTATCCTGTATTCAGACTTCTAACACAACATAAAAAGCTAATACGAACTAGCAGAGGAACCCAAGGACAGGCACAGAACCTGAAAATAATTTACTTACTTTTTCCCCCCAGATTTACTAGATATTAGATGCTCTCTTATGTTCTTTATTTTGTTGCAAAAGCACTTCTGCAAGGCTACCAGTGGGCAGTGTTGCTTTTTTGCATGATTTCCAAGCTAATTCTTTGTTCCCAAAAAGTAATGCCATTATTTCTTTCCTCCAGGGGAAAAAAATAAATCATAATATAAGGGATGAGATGATAGAGATAATTAGACTAAATCGTGGCATACAACACAATAGGAAAAATATCTTTTATGTAGACCACCTGTCTACTTATTTTTGTAGCCTGAATGATGTTTTGTTTTGTTCAGGGAAACAAATTCACTTAATAAAATCCTAAACACAGATGGGCAGCTGCTAGGAAAAACCCATACAAGATTTTGTTGCAAAGGGTATAGAAGTGATCTGAGCTCTGAATGGAAGAATGAAAAATTCCATCTCTGCCTGTCAACAGTGCTCTTTTCCAAGAACTCTCTCTCATGCAGTCTGGGATTTAGTTAGTGCAGAAATTCTAATCCAGAATGTTAGAAATAAGGCTTTCTTTCCCATCACTCTAAGCTATTTATTACATATTTCCTTTTATGCATCTTCATTATTTTATTGAAAAAATATTTGAAAAATAATGCTTGACTCTACATAGTATTTGTTCAGGTTTGTTTAAAATGGATCAGGAGAAACTTCTTAGATCTCCATTCCTCTTACAGTTTCAAATCCGTATTTCAACGCAAAATCACCTAAATTTAAGCGAAGATTTTTTTTTTCAGACAGTATTGTCCTTTATTAGACTAAGTCTGTATCTCAGATTAAATTCACAGACTCACATCAAATGTTGATACCCTGTTTGGCTAAAAACATACCATGAGCTATCTACAAATAGTAGTAAGAGCAAGAAATACTCATAGAATGACTAAAAAATGTAATTTTACATATTTAAAGTCTTTCTTTGCAAAGTCTACAGGAAATCAGACTTGTTATTTATTCAGCCTGGTACTGCTTGGAAGTTTAGGAAGACAGGGGCTTGACTGACGACATTTCTAGATGGCAGGTCAGAAACACGTGAGGTACCTCAGGATGATTTCAATATTGCCTAAGTCCTTCAAACACAGTTATCTAAATATGCAACTTAACTGGGGGGATAAAACAAGAACTGTGAACCACCAATGGATTTTACGGTTCAGATTCAAAAATAAGCTTTTCCTAAAGATGATTATATTTCAAGGAATGAAGACTTCAGTCACATTGGGGCCTACTTGATCATTTTCCCTTAGAAGGGGAACCTCTTCCATGGGAATCTTACCTGTTCTTAGTGAGGAGAGCAGATGCTTCCAGCACTGCTACTCCTCTGGAAAACAGAACTCCAACCAGAGGGAGCAAACAGCATAAAGACTAGTGCAGACATCTGGTATCACACAGTGAAGTTCTCCAGTAACAGAATAACAGTAAAACAGCCTCTGAAAAGATTCACTTTTCTGAGACAGTATTTGGAGAAGACCAGGCAGGTGTATTCTGGTTGAGCATCAGAAAGGGCAGTGCCAATATAGATTATGAAAATGGTTGGTCTGAAAGATCCAGAAAGATTATCACAGAATCAGATGATTAATGTAGGCTTGGATTATCATAGAATTCAATTGATTGTCAGAGAATTCAGTTAGTGATCACAGAATGATAGAGTGGATTGGTTAGAAGAGACTGTAAAGATAATTTAGTTTGACCTCCTGCCATGGGCAGGGACACCTTCCCCTGGACCTGGCTGCTCAAAGCCCTACTCTTGGAAATTAAAAAATTTTCTATTTGCTCACTTATTACATATATAAGTTAAAAAAAACCAAACCAAACAACCCTCTTAAAAGATCTTTCCCAGGAAAATACCCTAGCATTTCTTACCAAATCAGCAAAATGAAAATGCCATAGAAGTTGCAGATATGCTAAGTTCTTAGCTAACTAGTTCTAAGATAACCAGCAATCATTATCCTAAAGGCTGGTCACAACAATAAAACATCACTTGGAATTGAAAAAAAAAGGTGGAAAATACTCATGGAACATGATGGAATTTTGTCACTGAAACCATACAAATCAACATAATTTTTCTCACAACCCATGATAATTGGATTAAAAGGCACTGCTTAAGAGGAGTAAATCAGAGCAGTTAGTAAGCAACTTTTAATTTAAAATAAATGGACACACATCATACAAAGCTCAATTCTCATCTGATTGAAAGCTTTTATTACCCTGGCAGCAGATCTGCTGTGGAAACATGAGAATGTACCCTCAGGGAGTACAGGCTTGCCAGATATCATTGCCAATGTATGCTCTGACCAGATCTATTACATGCATTGAGGTCCTCACCAGCTTGTTCTGAGAGAACAAAAACAGGTTCTAGAGGTTAGTAACTTATATAACTTATCTATGAGGGATAACTTATCTATAAGGAAATTCTAGCAGACACATGACAAAATGCATTTTGCCTTACTTTCATTAGTGCCAAATCTCAACAAATCGAGCCCAAATTTTGAAAGTAACCTCCAATGAAATCTGGATGAAAGCTCAGCAAAGTATTAAATGATGGATTTATACGCCTTCAAAATCATTTACTGAAATCAGCAGTGGGATTTGACCAATTACTTGAGCTGTGAGTTTTTGTTACAGCTAGGAGACAATTAATTTCAAAGCTTCTTTTGAAGAATTCATTTACAGCTTCTAGAGCATGTGAATTGCCAATGTCTACAACATCGGCATTAATATTAGGCAATTTAAAATTCTGAGTCAATGAAAAAACAGAATTGAAAGTAACTTCTCTGTTTGAGGCAGTTTCTTCATAATATACCCTAATAAAAATCCTTTTGAGTTGCTACATTCCCTTGCGTGGTTAAGACTGAGTGTGACTGAGCCTACTAAGTCAGGAGTGGCAGGTGGTATGTTCATACCAGACTTTCTCCTGTCTTACATGTAAGGACCCACAGGGCCAGTTCTCTCCAGCTTCAGTGTTCTGAAGTTACAGCTTCCCTTCCTGCTAGCACTCCAAAAATTGAAGTTCTAGCAGGAAGTGGTCAGGAAAATCGTTAGCAGCACCTGTGTGAAAAAATATTACCTCCTTCGAGGTAATAGCAGCAAGTCTCTTTTTGTTGGACAACATCTTTGCTGAGACATCTTTATTGCTGAGCATCTCTGATACCACAGCATGCTGGTCCCTTGTGTTGTACTTCATTTGTTGTCTTGGCAAAGGAAAATACCATGCATTTGACTGGGCACAGCCTGAAGTTCACAATCAGAAAAATGACTGATTTAATTTACTGTATGTCTTTAAGAAGCAGTCTGCTTGTTCTTCAAAAAAGGTAATGTAATGGGCTGAATGCCATTTCATAAAAGGAAAGTTCAGGTAGAATGGCATTGCACAGAAAAAACCCTTGTTTTGGCATTACTCTGTGTTTTAATAATTGATCCTTTTGTCCAATGAATCCACTAAACTCTGCCACAAAGACATTTTTAGATTTAGTATTTTAGTAGCATGGCTGTTAATTAAGGCATCGACAAAACAAATAGAGGCATTTCAGAAAGATGATTGCGTAAACTCACTGTCATTTGACCGCTTTAGAAAGAAAATTGTAACACTAGACTCTTAAAATGAAGGAAGAACAATTTTCAAAATACCAAGGGAGAAAAATTGCTATTGTAATACTTTTATGAAGAGTCTTTAAGAGAGTTTTAAGATAACAAACCCCTAGAATTGAAGTATCTTCAGAATTTTCTTACTAGCCTGACAATTTTCGCTGACAAAAGTTATTCATGAGCCTATCACCTCAGTCAAAGATCTGCACTGGTAACACAGCATTGATAAAACTCTATAGAGGGATATATATTCTCCCTTTTAATATACATCTGTATGTCTGCATGTACACACCCGTGTATATGGAGTGTCTCCAACATGATGTCTCATGCAAAAGTTGTTATGGGCAAGCAGGTAAAAAATGAACTGGAAAAGAGTACAAGATGGATGGAAAACCAGCTAACCCACTTGACTCAAAGGGTGGTGAGCAAGGACTTGAAGTTCAAGTGTCAGCTGGTTACCACTAGCTGGTTTGTCAGGGTGGATACTGGGTCCAGTATAATTCAATGTTTTAGGAATGATCTGGATGACAAGAGTAACTGTACCCTCACCAAGCTTGTGGGTGGCACCAAAATGGAAGGAGGTCAGCCAGAAAGAATAGCCACCACACAAACACATCAACCAGCTGGCAGATGGGGACCAGGAGTTTTGCATAAGGTTGAACAAAGATAAATGTGAACTCCTGCATCCAGAATAACTCACACAGCACTATGGGCTGGGGTCCAACTATGTGGTGAACAGCTCTGTGGAAAAAGCCCTGCAGGTCCTGGTGCACACGGACTTGTTTACATTCAAGCTGAACATGAACCTGAAGGCAAATCAACAGGAGGAGTACAGCCAGCAGATGGAGAGATGTGGGAATGTCCTATCTGCCCTGCACTTGTTAGGTCAAAATTGAAACACTGTTTATCCTGCTCTGCTGCACAAAGTCCTGGACTCCTGAGTTCATGAGTGGCATGGAAAATTGAGGGAATTTAGTGGAGAGTCACCAAGATGATCAGAGAGTTGGAGAAGTTGACATAGGAAGAAAGGTTGCTGGAATCGGCTGTATTCAGCCTAGAGAAGAGAAGGCTCAGGGAGATATAAACGCAGCCTTGCAATAGTTAAAAGATAGTTTAAAGCAGACTGAGTCACTCTCTTCACTAGGATGTCCACTGAGAAGAGGTGAAGGGCTTCACAAGTGGTGCAGTTGCTTCAGTGTAAATTCCATAAGACAAGCAATTTTATGCTGGGAAAACAAACACTGGAACAGGTTGCTCAGTGAAGTGGTGGAATCTCCTTCACTGGGAACTCAAGATGGTTTCACAGGCCCTTGGGTAGCCTAACCTAAGCCTTGCTCTGGGCACAATCCAGCAGACTGAACCAGATGGTCATCAGAGGTTCCTTGATGACTTGGTCTAACCTTGACCTTTCGTGGTTATGTACGTGAATGAATCAATCAATAGAGTGCTACAAGAATTTCAAATGTACAGTGGTTATGATGGATTTTTCATTTTCTATGAAAAGTTTATTTGAATTTATTCATAAGCAATCAGCTATGTTTGAGATATGCTATATGTTGAAGTAAGCATAGACAAGGTCTCTAAATCATATCTTAAATGCACAAGTTTGGCATCATATTTATTGTGAAAGAGGAAAAACTTTAAAATGTTAATGGCATTTTCTAACTGCAAAAAATCTTTACTGTGCTATTCCTCTATGCACATTTGTAGGCTCTGTATCTTTGTAGGCTCTTATATCTTATCTGTATCTCTATCTTATTAAGTTCTAAACTTAATATTGGAGGATTGAGACAGAGAAAGAAGTATGAATACATAATTTAGAAAACACCTAAACCCATCATAATTTGAAGTGATATCTTAGGTACTTCTATGCAATAATGCAAACATTTCTGAGACTGTATTTATCAACCTTATAGTAATAAAGCAGACTAATCAATGACAAGATACTAGCCATTGGAATGAGACTCAATATTGATCATTTTAGATTTTGAGTTATAGCAAATACAGGGAGCAAAATCAAGCAAAATCAGGTCTCTTGGCACTGAAAATATGAAACAGCTCCTACCTGACCATGCTCAGAATCTTGAAAATATGTAAACAGCTGGAGTAAAGGGAAACACTTTAATTTCTTTGCATACTGCTGCAATGAATATAACGTGTTTTATGAAGGATAGGCCTTTCACTTGAGTAATGTAGATGAGTCAAACTGAATTACATACTCAGCTCTCCAGTTTCTTTTCCAAAACTGTTTTTTCCCACCAGACTTAAAAAATGCATCACTTCAGTCATTGCATTCTTTTCTGGTGGCCAACCACACCTCCTTTTTGTCTCAGCCTAAGAAATCCCTGTACTGTAATATCAGTGGCACGAATCTAGATTATCCTCTGATGATCAACAACTGCTAACAGAAATGCAATTCTGCCACACTGTTACAGATACACTACAGCATTACTCTTCATTTTCAATTTTTAATGACCCATGAGAAAGAAAGAATTCCTTATGTTTCAAGTCACAAGACAGCACATACATTTTTCCACTACTACAGGGAAGGGAGCAGGTAATTTCATCCAAACACAAAAAGGATTTGCATGTGTACTTTCCTAAAATATTGCACAGAGGCTTTACTTATGCAAAACACAATGAAAACCAAGCATTACAAATAAGTCAGTAAAAATACATGAATTTAACTTGGAAACTTTTTAATGAAGTCTTATGTTCCATAAAACTTACTCTCCTGCTGAAATAGCTGCTTCAGATTTGAAAGAAACATGCAAAGAGGCTGCTTGAAGCTACCAATAAATAATAGATGATGCTCTTCCCAATGGAAAAACAGTAAGTGCTGTGGAAATACAGCAAAATGAAGAAAGTCTGTGCTATGAAGTTGCAAGGAGCTAGGATTTCACATGAAAAGAAAGTGCTATTGTGTTTAAATTTGTAGATTATCACTACATATCTGGGTCAGTGTCCATTCCTGAGTCAGAATAACTTTTGATGCATTTTAAAGTGTTATTCACACTACTTCAAAGAGAATACAGGAAAATGAAAGAGAGCTTTCAATGAAAAAGAAGAGCACAAAGGAATCCCTTTCTCTAATGTTACATTAAGCAAATATCCCTGCACATTTGAAGCTGTAAAAGATGTGGTAACTTAATATGAACATTAGACTTTACTCCATGACAATATGAACATTAGACTTTACTCCATTACAGGTGAAAACATTTTATTTCATGGTTAATTTTTAAATAAAGTCACAAAATGCAGTCCACTCTCCTGAGACCAGGCCAAGATTTCATTTCCAAGCACAAGAGATAAAAATCTCTATTGTATTCAGCCTAATTATAAATGAGGTGGTGAAACTTAGAGGTTTAATGAGTGAAAGGAATTAAACATAATCACAACAAAATCAGAATTTTGCATTCAAGAGTGAAAAGCTAAGAAACACAGGCATTAGTCAAGCAAGGAATGACAAACAAAGGATTCCAGTTACTTAGCACCTCCTGGAGTAAAAGCCAGAAGATTCCTTTGGTTTCCATCACAGCACTGTTGTGAAAAGCCCAAGTCAGCAACTTGCTGAAAAACCTTGTAAGTGGAAGAGGAACATTTTGTAAGAAATTCTCTTCTCTCACAGCAAAGGAGCTCTCTCTGAGAGCAGATCTTTTCCAGCTCCTCTTCAGACAGTTCCCAAACAGGCAGTCTGCTGTCTGCTTTCAAAGGCTGTATCTATATCTCACAGATGTTGAGAAGTTTTCTAGGAAAAATTTGTCCCATAAAATTAGATTTGAGACATACGTAAGGAGACTTAAGAGAATACACACAGCCTCTTTCTCTCTCTCCCCCCACCATATGCTCCATAAGGATGTGTGTGCCAAAGAAAACAATAGGAATAAGAAACAATGTCCTGAGTCTTACTCTATGCTTTTATAAACCTTGTTCCTGTTTCTATTACAAAGCCTTCATTGTTTTTACCAAAGGTACATAATTTGGTGTATTTGAATAAGCTGAGTATGAAGCATTCAAGCATGTCAGTCCACTTGCACAATAAGCTACAGACACAATTCTCCATGTAGCAACACCACTGAATTTGTGCAGCCCAACATAATAATTTAACTGTTGACAGTTCTCACCTGGGCCAGTATTTTTGTTTTCTTAGCATATGCTTCCTCATGTCAAACAATTTATTATGATACTCCTCAGAGACTGTTTTAACTAAGGATATTACGGTAACTGTCAAACCTAATAAAACCTAAACTGTATTTACAATTATTTAAAGAGAATTCTTTCACTGTAGTCAGTGAAAAACATTGGGACACAAAATGCAGATCTGCATTCCCTGTTCTCAACAAATATAAAGGATTACAGAATACCAAGAAATGATCCTATTATGAAAAAAGTACTGAAATTTATGGACATTACTTATTTTCTTTTCAATACCACAGCTGCTGTCACATGATAACTTTGTATCTCACATTCATCTCACTTTAAGTGAGCTCTAGATATTTGCTCCTATTTTCACATATAGCTGAGTACAGGCATCATTGGAAACAGGTAACATTAATCCAGTATATGAATTTATCAGAAACTGGAAAAATTGTCAGTTTACCTACATATTTGAATATATTCACTTAAAAACAAAGTTTCCAACAGTTCAGGTCCCAGATACAGATTTTTTAATCATGTAATTAATAAGAAATATGCAGAAACAAGGCACAGGACACAGGTAACACATAAGCCTTAGATTTTATGCATGCTATTTTACATCAGGTACCTACACTTTTACTTCTACCAAACTGCAAAATAATATCTTGTGCCTGAATACTGAACTTCTAAGAAGTGCAAACATACTACTAAGAAATTAGTCTCTCACTCCACCCTGCTGCAACAATTTCCATGCCAGCATGAAATTACTAACAATTTCTAATAGAAACACAAACTTTTTAGGGAAGAAGTACTGTGGCCAATCCCTCAAATAATTTCATGCTGATATACTGCTGCCACAGGACTGCATTACAAAAACTGTTCCTGACAATGTATGACAACTTCCTAACCTCATTGAAAAATTAAATCATAATTAAATCCATGTGCAAGTGAATCAGATAGATTTTAAAGTGCAATCAGGAAAATAATTTGACTTGGAAAGATTAAAAATTGCTATTTCATTGTGAAATCCCTATCTTGCTACCTGTTCAGTGGCACTTAAAAAACCATAGGTTGCCAAATTGCCTACTCAGAGACCAGATTATGTTGTCCACTAAACTGACAAGAATTGTGATTTTAGAGTTCAGATGGTATGGATTTTATGTTTTTTTGAGAATTTAGAAGGTTTTACTTTCTTCCAAAGGCTGATCTAACCCTCACCCTTACACTGCTAGGATTTACTTAGGATGGCACTGTTTTGAATGTGGAAAAATGGACAGGATAGAGAGAACAGATCTTTGAAGTACCAGAGCAACCACATCAAAATACTGTAATCCCAGAAGTTTTGGTATGCATGGACCTCCTGGGCCAGGTAAGTTACTGCTTCAGCCTATTTCAATGCTGAAATACTTTGTGCAGAGGGAAATCTTGCTGTCAATTTCTAGTTTCCTATCAGATGTTACAGTGTCTCAATATCTTTAAATTAGAGATATAAGTGACCAAGCCATTTGTTTGAAAGGAAATGGGAAATAATTATATATTTACTGTGCAGTACATACAATTAATATTTTGGCTCAATGCTTTCAGCTGAATTAGCTCACAAATGAGCTTTCACTGTACTCCAATAAAATACACAAAAGAAAATACTCTAATCAGTTAAGGACTAGAATTTAAAGCACTGGTATAATAAAGAACCTTGAATGACATTATTTTTGTCACAGTGATGTCAGCAATGACTTAAGGCGTTGGGTCTCCAGTGAGGCTGCCTGCTGCCAGTGGGATGAACCTTCAGTTGAACTGTCTTCATGCTGCAAGGAAGACTGAGCTGCTTCACTATTTCTATTAAGAATATAATTGTAAAAGTGGCCTGATTCTTTTTTAATCTCAGCAAGGCCACCTACCTGCTCTATAGATTTTTCTACTACCTCCTCCTCTGTTCTTACTACACATTTGCTCAAGGGAAGACTCTTGTTTCAAATGACGAATATTAAAGTTTTGCAAGAAAATGGCTTTTCGATTGAATGTGGAATAAAACACACCCAAGGAAAGAAATCATTTCATGGCTGGTATGAACCCTCATTATTCCTCTGCATTGCCACTTTTTGCAACTATTCGTTGTACTGCAAGATGTGCAGTTTTGACAAGAAGGGTGAAAAATGCTATTGGAGAAGCATCCTGAGAAGCCAGTCTCTGTTACGAACCCAACAGATGTTAGTTTTCTGTGCTCCCTGAGGCTAAGGAATCATTTATTTATAGAATATAAAACTTAAAATGACAAGTATCTTATACTGAGGCTTTAAAAAATCCCATGTTCTATTTTACCTCTATATCTACTGCACTGAGAAAAGGGCAAACCTGCTTATATTGAAATCTAGGCAGAAATTTCATTAACTTTTCATTTGAAACTAGCCTTTCCTGATGGTGTATGGAATCAAAACCTGGCCTTTTGTTAGCTCCATGTAAAGCTGAGGAGTTTCCAGCTGAACCAATCATCACAACAGGAGAAATGTGACGGCTTGGATCTCCTATGTTTTGCTGACGTAACTCAAGGTTATCCTTGAAAACCCACCAAATTCATTTTACTCTTTTGCCTCCTGATGTCAAAGGATATTTTGTCATCGCCTTCAATGGGGCCAGACACTCTATCAAGTATTTAGTGTGATAATATATTTCATGATTAAAATGGGCTTTGAAAAACTTTTGCGTGGAGTTGGAAACACATATCATTATTAGTTACAATATTCAAAACACCTTAAGGAACAACAAAATAACATTGCATGATTCCAAAAGTGCAATTTTCTTTCCTATCTTGGCATAAAAGACTTCATAAATAATGTAAGCAAAAATATGTGCAAGAAGCTAAGCGTTTCATAATCTAAATTCATATCTCTTTGCATAACAAGTGACCACTTAGAAAAATGCCACAGATGAATCTGAGTGATGCTTTTGAAACTGTCAGCGCATTGGAAAAAAAGAAAGAAAAAAAGAGCATACTTTACGTACTTGTAATTTTTGTTAAGGATTTGGGAAAAATCAAGATGCTTGGTCTAAAGCATTCAATCTTACTCTGCATTGTAAGTGATAGATTTTTATCAAAGATGCATTTTATTTGAAAAAAAATTATTTTCTCTCTTGAACATCTGTGCATATCATCTGGAATTTTGTGCAAAGCCAAAATGTCATAAAGCCTAGCTGTTTTCCCTAAGATGGGGGGTTGGTTGATTTGACTCACGTTTTGAAACATAGCAACATTATATTTCAGAGCAGAATGACAATTTTTTTCCCCAAATTATTTTTTAGGACAGACACAGGGAATAAAGTTAAATCCTTTTCAATATCAGGCTGTGCCCAGCCCGTTATAAATAGTGAAACAAGACATTTTCAGTGTTTTTCCTTATGCTTTTGTACAAAATACAGGTTGTCTAAAAATGACTGGAGACTGAATCTTATTACACTCTTGTAATATTTCCACTGGCATTCTGGGCCATGAAATTCATAGATATATGTACTTACAAGGTAATTTTACAACCAGCTGTAGCTTGAAAGTACGTATTTGCCCTCTGTGACCTACATGGTAGATACATGCACAAAGATAAGGTTCAGTAACAGTAAGACTAAATGGTTATGTATAAAGTTTAAAAGAGAAAGATGAGCTGGTAGGGAGGAATGAGAAATTAAAAAAAATTACAAAAACGAAATGAGATAAACTTGAAAAATCAAAATACTTGGTTTTCCTCCCTGTTTTCATACACAGTAATAGATAACAATTCTAAAACTAGGTATCTCTAATTTGAGCAAGAAAAGAAAATCCACTGGAAGAATTTAGGAGGACAAAATATGCTCACACAGTCTGAATTCACCAGGTTCACTAGAGCTATTATTAACACTCTTTCAAAATTCTGTAAGACCACAAAATAGCGGAATCACAGAATGGTTTAGTTGAGAAGGACCTTTGAAAGCACATCTAGTCCCAAAACCCCTGCCATGGATAGAGACATCTTCCACTGGACAAGACTGCCCAAAGCCCCATCCAACCTACCCTTGAGGACTTCCAGGTTGGATGAGGCATTTACACCTTCTCAGAGCAACCTGCTCCAGTGCCTTATTACCCTCACTGTGAAAAATGTCTTCCTTATGGCCCTAATTTACTTTTTTTTCAGTTTGAAGCCATTTCCCCTTGTCCTGCCACTAAAGGCAGCTTTATAGTGATTATACTGTGCTTGACTAGGATTTGCAGTCAGCCTGCTCTTCTGAGTTTAGAGTATGGGGAGTCACCTTGCAGGACCTCTTAAACTCTGCTTGCATTATGGATTCATACAAATTGTGTTTCGCTCCAGTTGTGTAAGCTGAATTTTATCCTCAGTAGCACTTGGGCTATTTCTAGTGTTCACTCCTATGGGAGCTCTGTCAAAAAGTAATTTCTGCTACTTTCACACAGAAAAAAAAACCCACCCAAACTTTTTCCTAAAAGGAAAACAGAGATGCTCAGGTAATACTAATGTTACTGTGGAAAACCCAAGGATGTTAAAAAAGATTTGCAGCCGCCATGCTTTAGACCACTCAACATCCCAGCTATATGCAAAGTTGACATTCTTCCTTTGGAAATAAGTCCTAACTTTTCTGACATATATTAAATGTTGACATATGGTGACAAAAGTATTGCCAGCAAGAGCAGTACCTGAATAATTCAACAACGGAGTCATGGCCAAAGAAGCTGAAAGAAGTCGTATTTAAAGTAGATGCTAAGGATGTATTCTTGGAGTTTTTCCCACAGTGATGTCACCTGACACTATGCCACTTGCTGTCTGCCAGCATGAATAAAAATAAACAGGGTACACTACTGCATTTATTTCAGTGATAAATAAGGTTACTTTGCTGATTTCTTAAGTAAATTTGTGACTTTATCCAATACTTCTGGTGAGACTGATTGGGCAAAGTATCTCCCAGTGGTAATGGTTGCTAATTGGATAAGATTAAATTTCTGATGGAGGACACAACTTCTGATTGTTAGTTAGCTTGTCTATTAATTCAGATTTTCTGAGAAAAATGTGGGGTAGTTTGAATGTTTGCAGTATGTATCTCTAGCATTTCACAAACAGTCAGTACAGTGATAAAATTAAAAACTAATAGCAAAGTTAAAATGAAATATGATGGTTGAGTAAGTGCACAAATTGTTTTCCTATAGATATCTAAATTCTCAAGAAATTAAGGGTTCTCTGCATATGTGGACTTAGATATGTCCTAAGTTAATTTGTTTGTTCTAGCTGTTTCCCATATGAAAATATAATATTTATGACAACATCTCTGCTTTGAAAGGCCTGGCTTAAAAACCATTGAATTCAGTGATATGTTTTCTTTTGAAAGAGGGTTATTTTGAAATAATGTTGTATTAACTGCTTGAATATTCTACTTACTCAGGCTAAAAGACAGCATTTCAAAATTCAGGATGAAAATGACCAACAGGCTCATTTTGTCCAAAAGCAAACTTGAATGGGATTTGTTCTCATTTATGTCAGTCAATATGATATACAAGAATAAAGTTATGTGATGTACTATACAAGCAGATACTGCTTAAGAAGGTGTAAAAGCAATGTGTTTTGTTACATGTGCATGGGATCTGCTACCTTCAGAAATCTAACTATTGCCAAATGCACATTATATATATACACACACACACACACACACACACACACACACATACTGCACATACACAAACCATTCTAATTCTAATTCTAATCTAAGATGTTATCCATACAGACTCACAGTCAGTAAGTGCTACACACCTAAAGACTAATCTTCCATCTGTGAAAGAGAAACCTGGGAATGACATTTATTTTTGGTGAAGGTTCAGGGACTAGTGCACCTCTTGTTATTTTTCCTCTGTCCTGGAATGAAGCTTCAAAATGACAAACATAATGAGGCACTTACCTTGCACTGAAAAAAATAGGGTTTAGATTTTTTTTCTCTAAGGGAATTTAATTTCTAAAATGAAGACTTTACAGATATAAAAACTTTTGAGGATCTCATCTTAAGTATAGAGCTATAGATTCGGAATGATTAAAACAGACTGCAGTCATAGAACCCTGGAGATCTTGAATTCACAATACAAAACCACCTCTTGGCCTGTAGCATGATGTCTTTAATGCATCCATTTGTTGTTACTAGAGTGAACTGACAGTTTAGCCACTAAAAGAAACACCTTCCTGTACACAATCCTTTCATGACACACATCAGCTTATACACTCTCCCACATAAAGTACATTTTTTTGCATGCAAAGCAGTTCCAGTAATGATTAAACATATAGTAACATACATTCCCAGAACATGACAAACACAAAATCCAAGTGTAGCTGTGTCCTAAAGTCCATGTTTAGATGAAATACTAGTGACCCTCTAGGCTGGTAGATCCTGGGTCAAACTACTGAGTCCAAGATTTTCAGCAAAAAAGTCAGCAACTCATTTCTCATGCTCACCAAACCCTGGGTTCAAAACTCTTTTAAGTCCTCACTGCCCACTGTTTGCTCTTGAACAAAAAGGAATTACTTACTTCATAAGGTCTAGTGGCTGTTGACACAATTCTCCTCTACAGTCCTGTATACATGACTGGGAGAGGTATTGCCTACCGCTGACAGCCTGCAAAATAATTCATTTTCTGAGGCTGATGATGGACAAAGGGAAGATAAGAATAAGACAAATACTTAAAATTAGATAAAACTGAGGTTTGTTTGGCAAGGGATTACAAAACTGTGGCTATTTTTAAAGGAGGAAAATAGGTTTATTCATAGCATCATAGAACCATTTGGGCTGAAAAAGACGTGCAGAGGCACACAAAGACCACCTACAGCTAAGTTTCACAGAACTTACATGCTTTTCCTATCACAAATGTAAAGAAGGATGGGAGCCAATTTTCCATTGGAAGAACACGGAGCAGAGTCAAAGAGGTAAAAATAACTCACCATTTGAACTAGAGGGATGACATGTGTATCCCTACACCACTTTAACAACTCCCCAAAAATATGTTTACCAAATAAAGCTATCAATCATGTACTTAGGCTAAAGTAATGATGCAATTTTGCTGGAACTTCAGGCAATAGCTTGAAATTGTGTTAAATTATTTATTTCCTAGAATTACTTTATGGGTCCACCAGAAAAAGAGCAAATGAAACTCTTCTTATTATGCATTTCTCTCAATTTCTGCAAGCAGTAAGAGAAATATTGCCATTCGTCCTAGAGCTTTCCTTGGGAGAAGATTTCCTCTGGGAAGAGACATTTTAGGCTGAAAGGAAACCCAGAGAAGCAGTCCCAGCCCCACTGGTATCTGGCAATACAGAATTCTCTCTGCTGCATTTAGCTGGTGGCTCTCCAGAGCCTTTCTCAGCCAAGTGGAACTGCACCTGCTTTCCATTGCAAATAACCACAAGAGCAAAGCCTCCCGGTTGCCAAGCTCTTAAACCTGTGTTTTTGATCTCTAGCTCAGTGTAACACCAAATGGTCTATGTAACAGGAGCAATTACTGTTGGTAATTACTTCTGTTCAAGCTGGTTTTTAGAAAGCTCCCTTTTCCTAGGAGAAATCCTGCCACCCATGAGCAAAAACTTGAAATGTCCCTCCAGAGACTGCCTCGAGGTGTTACAGCTCTGCCTGCCAGCAGCCATCTCGCTTTTGAAGTGGCCTGGTCTAAACTGAATGCATATATATGAAGAAAGACTTTCAATTCATTATATTGGCAATCAGGGCCAAGGATATCTGTGCACTGAAAAATCCTGCAGTTTGTGTATTGTTGTTTATCCTTTATTACTTTCCATGGCAGATCCATAAAAGTGGTGGCCTTCTGCCTGTCTTATTCAGCAATGGTGTATTTAGCAAACCTAGTATTTCCTGAATTGCTGCTCAATTGATTACTATTTAATTAATCTTTGCCAACAAATGAACAAACAAACAAATAACCAAACAAAGCCCTCAGTGTCACTGCACCTGGAAGATCTACTGGTTAATCTAGTGGTGGAAGACTGCTCTTTGAAAGCAAGGATATTATGCTTAATCTGACAGGGAAGCACTCAGTTGTCACTGTACTGCCTCTAAATTAGGCAACCTCATCAGCAATTGGTAAATTCACAGAACATTTCTACAAAGAGTGAGAATTATGAAACTGTAGATTTAAAAAACAGATGTAGTGTTCATCTTATTTTTTAGATTTTATAAGAAATACTGAAGCCTGGGAAAGATGTGAGCAAACTTGTAGGCTTCTCATGTGGTCTCTGTACACTCAGTCTGGAGACTGTCCCTTGGATCCTCTTCAGATTTTAGGTGCTATTTATTTACTTCAGATAATATTCCAATACTGAATACCAGGATTGTCTTCTTCTCCATCTCATTCTCATCATCTTTGCATGCATAAAATATCAGAGTCAATGTATTTGTTGAGTAGATGCTTTAATTTTGTCTTTTCAGTACGTGAACAACTTAATTCTCATTATTTTTTTCCTTTTCCAATTTACTGTATTTGCAGTTTTCTACTCTTGTATGTCATGTTTTGCACATGGTCTACTTGAATTCAAATCCACTTTGACAAATGGCAGTGTTTTATTTTAAAGGATTTGTGAGCTTAAATTCACCATCTCAAATGTACCTTACTGAGTTTTTAATCTTTCTTGGATAAGAAGTAATAAAAAAAATAAAAAATGTTGCAATGAAGCATGCTGCAGAAATGATCATTGTATTTGCCACAAAAAGTCAAATACCAGATTAGTTTTTCCTTTATAAATCCTTTTTTTTTTTTTTTTTGTGCTAAACAAATTGCTATCTTGACTTGCTTAGATATATACTAATGGAGCAACAGATGTCAACAGCTGAAAGTGCACTCCTCCTCAAACTCAATCTAGTTTCATTAATAATGCAAGTTTATCTGAGGAAGCTGTTCCCAAATACTCTACATGCTGCCAGCTCACTGAATGCATGCCTGAACTGCATAAAACAGTAAATTTCAAATAAGATGGAAAAAAATATTGCTTCTTTTTTGGAAGCCTTAGAATTTATCCCTCTAACAAAAAAGTGAGCACTTAATATTTACTAGCAATTGTTAAACAAAAATTACACTTTTGTAATTTTTTAATGTGGTATCTTTTATCAATTTAATGTTTTTCTTTTAAATATATAGAAGTGAAGTCAGAAGAAATAACTGGTGAATCACAGAATCATTAAGATTGAAAAAGACATCCAAGATCACTGAGTCCACCACCACGGCACCTAAACCTCAGCACTAAATGCCAGATGCAGTAGTTTCTTGAATATCTCCAGGGGTGGGAGACTCCACCACCTCCCTGGGCAGCCTGTTCCAATGCTTAACAATCTTCAGGTTAGAAATTCTTCCTGATGTCCAATCTGAACCTCCCTGTGAAACTGCACCACTTGAAACTATGTTCTCTAATCCTGTCACTTGCTGCTTGGGAGAAGAGGCTGATTCCCACCTGGCTACACCCCCCTTCCAGGTGGTTGTAGAGAGTAGTATGTAGAGAGCCTCCTCTTCTCCAGGCTAAACAACCTGCATTCCCAGAGCTGCTTCCTCTCTGTATCCTTCATCAGATCTGTCTCCCCTCCCTGGACATTCTGCAGAACCTCAGTGTCTTGTAGTGAGGGAGCAACACTGAACACAGTGCCTGAGGTGTGGCCTCACCAGTGCTGAATACTGAAACACAGTCAATTCCCTAGTCCTGCTGGTCACACTGTTTCTGATACAGGCCAGGATGCCATTGACCTTTCTGGCCACACGGGCACAGCTGCCTCATGTCCAGTCAGCTCCTCCTTCAAGCAGAACCTCCAGATCTTTTTCTGCCAGAGCAGATTCCCAGCTACTCTGCACCAAGCCTGTAATTCTGCATGGGGTTGTTGTGGTCCATAAGAAGGATTTAGCACTTGGCCTTATTGAATCTCATACAACTGGCCTTGGCCCATCGATCCAGCCTGTCCAGATCCTTATGTAGAGCCTTCCTGCCCCTCCACAGATTGACATTCCCACTCAACTTAGTGTCATCTGCAAACTTACTGAGGGTGCACTCAACTCCCTCATCCAGATCATCAGTGGAGATATTAAACAGGACTGGCCCCAATACTGAGGCCCAGGAGCACCACTAGTGACTGGATGAGAGCTGGATGTAACTCTGTTCACCACCACTCTCTGGGCCTGGCTGTCCAGCAAGTTCTTAAGCCAGTGAAGAGTGAAGCTGTCCAACCTTTCCAGCAGTATGCTGCGGGAAACAAAGTCCAAGGCTTTGCTGAAGCCCAGGTAGAGTACATCAATACTGCAGCCTTTCCCTTATCCATTAAATGGGTTACCTGGTTACAAAAGGAGAGCAAATTGGCCAAGAAGGACTTGCCTTTCCTAAACCCATGATGACTGGGCTTGATTATCTGGTTGTTTTGTGCATTCTGCATGATGGCACACAGGATGATCTGTTCCACAAACCTCCCTGGCAACAAGGTCAGGCTGACAGGCTGTAGTTCCCTGCGTCCTCCTCCAAACCCTTCTTGTGGATGGACGTGGCACTGGCCAACCTTCAGTGGCTGGGGACCTCCCCGTGAGCCAGAAGTTATGACAGATGAAGGAGGGCTCTTCTGCCAGCTCCCTCAGGCCCATCAGGTAGAAATACAACAGGAATTTTCTGTTACCCATTACAAACTCTTCACTACTACAACTCTGAGGAACTCAGTCACAACCTTGACAACATTAAATATGTCAAAAATAATATAAATCATTGTGAGCTACTAAATACCCATCTAATGGGTATATATAGAGAGGTTTATATGATCATATGTTGCCATTGCACCGTGGAGGTGCCTTGTTATTTACACTGCGCTTCCAGTACTATCATGAAGCATTTTATATCCTCCATTTAAATCCATACTGCCTGGATACATTTTTTCATACAAGTTTTGAATACTCTTAGTCTAGACAGCATTATAGACAAGCCATCCAGCAGGTAATTCTGCTATCTTCTAATGATAACTCGCCTAACCATATTTCTAATAAAATTTATTTAGTATTTTTCAGTTAAACTGTTGCCTGATTTGTGACAATCTTCCAAGTCAAATAACATTCAGGGAATGAGAAAGCCACTATGCACTACACAAGTTCAATCTTGCATTTTACAAGAGGTTTCTATGGTTTAAAACTGTTAATTTTTATTATCTTCTTAAGATTGCTGAAATCTTGTTCTATATAGAACATATTTTTTATTTCAAATATATCATAGAATAACCATTACAACATCTGTAAAGTCTCACTTCAGGAATTGTTCCAAAGCTGTTGAGAGGTGGAAAGTGAAATCTTAAAATACTCTCAAGCTGGGGAGGTCATTCTGCTTCTGAAGACTGGTAGTTCAGCTCAAGGTTTTATCTTGACAATAACATGTGCTTCTCCAGTCTTTTGCTTTTTCCTTTTTATTTATTTTCCTTGTCTTTTTCCTTTTTATTTAGAAAATTATGGCACCAGGTTTATATGCCAAGGTAATTAAATGTAACTGTGGGCTATGATTGTGAATTTATAAAATAGGTAATAAATCAGTTGAGAAAAGAGTAACACACCTCCAATTCTGTTGCATAAATTTATGTTTCACATGCTTTTTCATTCCATTCTGGTACACCTCATTCCCAAACTGAACTGAAAGATATTTTTCCAGATTAGACACAGAGAATACAATTACAAAGCATGGTAAAGCAGTTCCAATTTGCAGAGGACAGTCTGGTTACAATTGTTCAATGGTTGCTACTGACTATCAGCAGCAAGTCTTGCTTAAAAAAATTTCTGTTGAACAAAATAAACTACAGATGGATCCTGCTGAGTCCATTAATCCATCGTCACAAAACACTGATGCACCTCAGGTTCCTCTTTAAAGATGTAATAACTATTAAATATAGGTGCATATCCCACAATGATTCTATTATTCTTCTAAAAGAGTATTTCTAAAATTTTAAGCTGCTTACTGGTTACATAAAGGAAGTGTCTTTTCTCTTTTCTAGTGAAAACAAGCAAAAACCACTCAACCCTAAAACAGATTTTGTGATAGAAGGTACATATACCATTTTTAAAGTTTCCTCTCATTTACATGAGAAAAAAAGATCAAGTCCTTTAAAAATAATTAAAACCTGTGTATTTTAACCAGCAGCTTTTATAAAACAGTCTCAGAAGAATCTGAAGCAGTACAACAAAGGAAGAGAGAAAGTAACCTGTCCACCTGCCTAACCCACCCAACAATGATACAGAACTCCATACTCATTTTAAATTAGCAGCTGTCACTGTCCAGTTTTAAAAGAGAAAAAGAGTTGGGGAGAACATAGAAAATGTTCTCCTTTATATTTTTCTTTTTCTTTCAAAACAGATTTTATATTGTACCTGAGCTACAGTTGAGGGACCTGAGTACCCAGAAGAGCATTCATTAAAGCAGGCAGAAGAAAGATGAGAGGAGCTGTGGAAGAGAACTCAACAGCAGGAGAGGCACACTGGACAGATGCCAGGCAAAATACAGCAAGGGAAAGAGGGGAGAAACCCCCAACCCATTCCCAAAATACCAAGGTGATGTCTTTGGTTCTGAGACAACCAGCTCATGGGAAGAAGCATGGACACAAGGTAGCCTTAATGGGGAATGTTGGAATGTCTGTCCTAATTCCAAATGCTAAAGTTTGTGATGTTATAAACTCCCAAAGCAGAGCAAAGGGAACACTGTAGGAATTTTGCTGGAGTAAAACTGTTTTAAAATAGAATCTGTGTAATGTTTATGGGGACTGCCCCATTTTCCAATTTGTAGTTGAACTATGTTATACATAAGAGTTTTGGAAAGCAAAAAAGGCTTCAGTCAAATTGCAAGTTCCTGTAATTGAAGTGTTAATTGAGCCTATACATATCATAACCTTTGAGGCATCTTCATGTGATGTCTGATCATTAATTTTACATATTTAGGTCACATGGGTACTGGAAATGAAGAGTTTTTGATTTTTGCTTTACAGTGTTACTAATTTTGAAAGATATTAGTTAAAAGCTGGGATTACCAGTTTATCACTAAGTTTTGAGAAAAATGCCATTAAATAAAAGCAGCAGTTGGTTTTCACTGCATTTTTCATGGATGTAGAAGCATAAACATCTGCTTTTGTGTCCTTTTTCCTCCAAGTTTCTCCAGGCTTGAAAAATAGTTATGCACCATAAATATCACTCTATGAGTCATTTACTTAAGTGAACATCTGCCTGCTAATTAGCCAAATGCTCTCCATTTTAAATCATACACTTAAATGAACACACTGCAACAGGCACAAGAATGAAGTGCAGGAACTTTACTGAAAGGATGAAATGGCAGAAATTTGTTATTTCCGTGTCAGCAAACAGAGGTCATTTCCTTATTCTGTAACTATGGATGGAGAGACATAATGATCATTTGCAGTGGATTGTGACTCTGAATATAGAAAACCAGGCAAACATTACAGAGCCTTAGTCAAATATAAAAAATGATACAGCTCTTAGACCACCACTGTTTTCCGCCAATTTAATAATGCTGGCTTTGCTTTATCTCATGGAACTGCTGAACAGTGCTAAAATCTGAAGAGCAAGATTGATAAGTAATAGTAAGGATGGCTGTTCATGTTAAACTCTTCTGTTCTACAGTGATATAGAAAGACAATCAAATCTAGAAAAAAAGATGGAGCAGGCATGCCATCCTGGAAGAAGCCAAAACAAAGGAAACCACCTTTTTGTCTGGACCATTCTCACCCATTATCAAATCTTGATTTTTTTTCCTATTAGCATAATTGTTGGCAAAAGTAAACAATTGTGTGAGCCAGGACTTCTCTTTGAGCCTCATATCCTGCCTTCTGAAACAGAAATTCTTTTAATCTTAAAACAAAACCTCAACACAAATCCACAGTTCTCAAATTAAACTCAAGTGGCTGAAACAACTCCAAGTGCATATTGAGAAAAAAGCACGTCACCATAACTAATAGAACAAAGGTTCACATTCGAAGGCCACTAATCTTCAGGCTTTTATAAAGCTACATTGGAACAGAAGTTAAAGAGTTTTTCATCACCTATTTGAATCTTTCAGCAATCAGGAAAAGTCAGTTGACATAGGAGCTAAGAAAGTAAAAGCCATAGGATCCAAGACTTGAAATACTTTGTGAAATTTTTCATAAATTCTCAATTCATATTAAACCTGATGCAAAAAACCAAAAAACCCACCTCCAACAACCAACAAAACAAGCAAACAAACCAACCAAGGCAAAATACTCAGGTAATAATTTCTTCCTCAGAAACTCTGTTTGTCACAAAAAACTGACATACCTTAGAGAGAGGGCTACTGTGTTGTCGGACACATTATGATTTTCACTAGGAAGAAAATGTACACATATGTTCTTGTTCTCAGTTCATTAAAACTGAGAGAAAGGCTTAAATAGTTAGCCAGGTCTGCAATATCATTACAACAGTGACCTCCAGTGAATGATAACCATAAAAGGAATCACTCACTAAAAGGATAGCTGCTATGAGGGGCTTTAAAAATTTAATTGCTTTACAATATTTGCCATATTTCTATTATATTTCAGAAATATTTAATAGCTATAGAAGCTATGAGTACTTAATGAACAGTTTCAGAAGTCCACTATTCTACACTTTGCTTGAAATATCAAAATGATTTCTGAAATGGTGTGCATTTAAAATAGAAGTGTGTGAGATATGATTATTTGCAGAAGAAAAACAATTCACTCAACAACCCTCCAAGTCCTTTAAAATCCTACATTCATAATGATAATGAAAAAAGCCCCAGGAGCTAGAGGTACTCTGTATCATATTCTGATGTCTTATTCCAAATGACCTTATGTTACTGTTTTTTTTCATTTTCTCATTAGTGCATCACAATCAGGGGTTTAAAGTGGCAAAAAATTAAGTATACCTAACTTCTTAATGTTTTAACAATTTTACAGTGATTCATCCACTCATCTGGTCCAACAGTCCTGTGAAATCTCTCCAGCAAACCTGGCAAAACTGAAATAAAAAATCCATTCCCCAAGCACACAGGCTGGAAATCCATGTCCACAGATCCTGCTGATTTCTATTTCAAATGTAGTGTATGGCCTCTTGAATTTGAGGTTTATAGTTGC
Source organism: Trochalopteron elliotii (assembly GCA_024734555.1). Classification (NCBI taxonomy): domain Eukaryota; kingdom Metazoa; phylum Chordata; class Aves; order Passeriformes; family Leiothrichidae; genus Trochalopteron; species Trochalopteron elliotii. Next base: position 3,618,182 of record JANPWX010000099.1, on the reverse strand, counting down.
TATTCTGTACTTTTGTGAGATGTAAATGACTTCTTGAGACTTGAAGCCTATGAAAAGGAATGACAAGTGGACAAACAACTACTGTAATCTGTGCTGCTGTTTAAGGAAGGTGCTTTGCTCCTTACATTCTGCTTTCCTCTGCATTTGCAAAAGAGTGAATATACCTCAGTAGCTAAAAAGATTTTATCTCAAAACAATGAATAGTCAGAAATTTAAAAGCTTTGCATGAAACCTGAACTGTTTTACAAACGAGGCAGAGGGCAAAATTTGTTATTAAAAGACGCAGATGCCATCTGTTCATTGGGAAAATAAACTGCATCATTCACCTAGTATGTCCCTTATTCTTGCCAATACTCATGATTCAAAGAGAAGCCACATATTTTTGAAAAAATTATTCACATGGAGAATGAACACTTACTTTTTAAGTACAGGCATCACCTCTTCTTACCAGAGCCCTCAAGAAGGCCCTCTGCAACAAACAGTGATCTAATTCTCATAAACCATGTCTTTCTGAATCAAGCCTTCACCTGACCAGCAACTACCTTCTTGCTCTAATGACACCACCACCTGCCAAATAGGCAAATTCTTTTAGGGATGTAAGAGCCACAGGTACAGCTGGGGCAGGACTTGAGTACATAAAGATTAACTATTTGAGGTCTGTCTTCTTGTGATGGGGTTAGACCCAACTACGAAGAGAGCAGTAACAGGAAACAGCATAAGGAAACAAGAAAATTTTCAGGCAAGGGAAAAGGACCATACATTTTGGGTATTTGCTGATTGTAAATATTCATGGTCATGAAACCTACCTCAACTGTGTGTCAGAAATCTGGTCACAGCCAAATGCATTTTTAGCTTAAACTTTATTGTCTGTGCACAGAAGAAACATATCAATGTCCAAAGAGACAAGCTAAAGCTAAAAAATGGAAATACATTTAAAAAAAGAATGCAAGCATCCAAAACTTCAACAGTAACAACAGAAAATTGTAAAGTGTAGTCAAAATTCTCAGCATACACAGTCAATTTAAATCAACTGTTTCTTTTACAGAAGAATAAATAACAAGACAAGAAATAGAAAATTGACTTTAGATGGATAGTTTCATTATTTCTGCAAAGTAATGGTATGTCTCTTTCATCTTACACATCCTAAAAATCCAGAACTTGGTCTGAAATGCCTCTCTCCACAGGGTTTAGGGACAGTTAGGTTTTCTCTCCTTGTTTAGAACACTCAAACTGACTCAAAATCACTTTGAACTTCTGTGCATTACTTTTGTGTCAGGAAGACATATAACCCAAAGCAAATGGAAAATCAGTCAAGATGTTTGAAAACTCACGTTCTGCAGCAGTGAAATGAAATTAATTTGTATTCCCAGATTAGGGGGCAGGAAAATCAAGCGTAACTTGCCTTTCTCATTCTCTCCTTTTCTTACTCTCCAACATTAAATGTATTGTGTTACTTGTCTGGAATAAGACAGCCGTGCTTTTTGCTGATGGCCTCAAACTGAAATTAAAAAGCCTATGAGAGGATTAAAGTGTTTGTAGCAAGACCAGCACATGAACTGTGTGCTCAGAGACAGAGCAGTGCCAAAGGTTTTCCATCTGCTTGTACAAGACCAAAACCAGAGTTTACAAAATCACCTCGGTCTTTGGCTTTGTATGTCTTCAGTGTGGGTGTTTTCCTGTGCTAGATGTTGGAAAGAGACATAATTAATTTAAAAGCCTTTAGTATTGTCTCACCAGTACAGGTGAATTAAACTTGGATGACAGAGAACAGTTACCATCCTCAGCTGTTTGCTCTACTTCTCTTCAATGAGTTGCCATTAACACTGCATGGATGGGCAAACCACACATGAAGCATATCCTGAAACCATCACAGTTAACAGCCTCAGGCTGCTTTCAGGAAAACAAAAATTGATTCTGGGCTGTAAAACAAGCAGCAGGAGATGCTTAACAAAACCTCGGTAGTTTATACAGTGTGACTGCTCAGGAGAGTTGCTTAATCAAACATCTCTAAAAACCATCCCAATCCAACCACAAAATGGATGTAAAAAGCTGACACTGGGAAATCATGCAAGTGCTAACCAATCCTTTTTTAGCAATGTTGTTGCATATTTACTTTTGCAGGCAATGCAGGTATTTCTGTTAATTTTCTGTTTTGGAAATGCAGGAAAAAAAAAAAAAAAGATGACAGGTCTGTAAGAGTCTACTGAGAGGGTCAGCTCCTCCAGGGAGTGTTTATGCCTTTCTAAGGCAGTTAGCTGAGACGTGAAATTGCTTTCCAAACTACGACCATTTCTTGATCACAAAGCAAGACTAGTGATGTTCTCAGACAAGGTACCTAACTTTTTAAAACATTCAGTTGGCTGTGTCCTACATTGAGCACTTCTGTTCTGATTCAGGTTTCTCCTTACCATGCACCTCATCTTTTCTCAGACAGAAAAAAAAAAGAAAAAAAAAGAAAAAAAAAGGAAAGACAAAGACATTTCTGCCTCTTTATCCTAGATTGCTACCTGTCTACTGAATATGACATGAGAAAGATTTTCCTAATGCTTAGCCTATATTTTTCCTCCTTTAATGCTATCATGTACTCTTAATTACACTCCCACTTTCTTCTCTGCTAAATAGATCCACTGCTACTATTTATGGAGCATAGAAGAGATATTTCCAAGTCTATGAACAGCAAAAAGAGCTTGCTCTTGCATTTGATAAATGTGTAGATACCATACCAGAACAAAAAAAAATAACATGCTTCTGGAGACATATTTGGCTTTGCTTTGTAGATCAACCACATGACTCATTTAAATCTCAAGTATTCTCTGCAGGATTGGCAGGATACCATATACAACTGAGGCTAAGGTAAAACTGAAACTTCACACATTGTCTATTCAGCCTGAGAGTTCTTACCGCTGTGCATGAGTTACTTATTTCCTACGGAAATTCAAATTTGTGGATTGTTATTAGTAACAGCACAAAATGTGAGCTGAAAATGATGTCAAAATGTATTTTTTCAGGAAAAATTGTACTCAAATTCCAGCTTTAGTACTTAAAAAAAATCACTGGTAAATTATTATCTCTAAACCAAGATATTGATGTAGTAAGATGATTTATGTTTGGTGAGGACCCACACACTACTTCTGCGTAGACGTTTTGTTAAAATTATTTTTCTCACCACATAGCCTTTTTTTTTGTGAAGAGAGGAATGAGAGGAAGCTGCCATGCAGCCCCAATTTGATAGTTTTTAAATTCTAGGCAGACACGGTTATTTTCTTCTCACCTCCAAATACTTTACTAGGTGCCAGTATCCTAAGGTCAACATATGAGAAACTAAAAATCCTCCCAAGAAAGTTCAATTTGGAATAAATATCCAAAAGACAAACAACTTTTTTTGCTGCCTCTCTTCCATAATGTTATTTTCTTTTAACACTAAAACTCCGTGGAGTCATTACCATTTTGAAAAGATATGAAGTAAAGTTTATCTATCACAGAGTCTGAAAACAATTTTCTCATGAACTTTACTATGGTGAGGAATATAAATCAGAACTAAAGGTCAGTGAAGAAGACCAAGTAAGATTTGATATTTTATGACAAAAACCCCAAAGTCTCAAGTGTTTTGTGGAAATGATAGATGCATAAAGAAAAACCACATGAAGTCTCTGAAAGAAAAATGATACTGATTTCTAAAGGAAAAAGAAAATTTTGTCAAATAAATTAATGATGGGAGCAAGTTACACTCATGCATTCCCTATTACCACTTGCTTTTGAATTAAGCACTCTGTTAATTTATGCAAAATCCTGTAATGTTTGATAATGTGAAGAATCAGCTTATCTAGACTGATTAATATTCTGATTTTTGAAACTGTATGGTCTTTACAATAGAAGCATTTGTAGCCTCTACATTTTTACAGTAGTTTGTACAATAGAGGCCTGACTGATTAAGGCATCTGAGTATTTTAAATACGCTGATAAAGAGTTATCAATACAAGGTTGAGATGTTTTAAAAAAACATATAGAGACTGTTTTTTTCTCTTTCTCTTTTTTTGCAGATAGTGCATCTCACTTTTTTTGTGAAGGGAAGGAGAAACCGAAAAATGTTTTCAGACACTTAACATCCTATTTTGCAATATTAACTCAAATGTCACCTCAGACATTCATAATATTGGCAGTTATTTCATTAAAATTCATGAGCTTTCTTTAAAGTTGCATGGATTTTTTCATGCATTTTGAGAAATGAAAGTGAAAAATCCATACTAAGTGTACAGATATACATCACAAGATTAAATAGGGAAAAAGAGGGGGGAATAAGAGGCAGATGAAAAATTGAAATGAGAAAGAGATTTAATTGCACCACAAATGTACTTTATTATTGTACTCAGCCCTAAAATAAGGAAGAGAACATTCTACCAGAAAACACAGCATATACTGTAACAAATTAGGTTTTAAGTTACATGAAGGAGAAAAAAAGCCTCAAACATGCGTCACTTGTGAGAGTTTCTTCTCTCTTAATTACAGATATTTGATGCGACATTAAATGATTAAGAGGACCAGACTGTCAGTTTTCATTAGCACACACTTAAACAAGATGACAACAAGTAGCTTTGAAGAAACTGTTAGAAGAAGGGCCATCTTTACAAGAAATCTCTTATTGTTGCAACATGGAAATTCTCTGAATTTCTCTTCATGTAAGTGGTGAAGATTAACACTTCAGTGAAATGAAAAAATACCAGGAGAAGGGCAAAGGGGGACAAATGAGCACAAAGCAGGTACTGATTGTCAGTCCACAATGACTTGAGAGGAAAGTCCATGGATCCACATTTCTTATGTATCTTTTCTTCAGGGAATGCACAGGATCAGGTATTTCCAGAAGTATCTATTTTCACATCTTGATTTTGATACTTAACCTGTGACAGAGCCTGGTATCTAAGGAAACTGGAGAAGGATATTATGAAAAACTAGGAACTAAAATTTTCCTCTATTTCAGTCTTCTGTATCCATGAGACACTAACAGCCAAGGGATTGTACAAGTGAGAATCAAAGAGTCAAGAGCTGGTGAAACACCTAAAAAGCATGAAGTGCAATTTAAAAGCTGAAACACTGGCTGGGCTGAGCCAGTGAACACAACCTCACTGAACTGGCTTTACAACACTGGCTGACACTGGTTTAACAGCACCTGCATTAACACAGGGCTTTCAGAGATGGAAAACAATGTCACTATGGCATCCCTCTTTCCACTGAATCATGGAGTCTCCACACTGATGCTGGACATCGCATTTCTTTGTCTTATAATTTGCTCTTGAAGCCTGTCAGTGACAGGTTTCTTTGGTGTTTCTCTGATTCACCTACTGAAACAGAACAACCAGCCCCAAAATCAAATCAAACATATTTGTTTGCATTAAGACTTTGTAACTATGTGTCAGTTCTACAATCCACTGTGTAATCACTCCTATGGATTTTGCTCACTGTCCTCAAAGCAGGGATTCAAGAAAAGGTTTTGTCTTAAATGTCTTTTTATCTTACTAAATAATTCCTGTGAAAGGTAATCTTAAACTTTGTCTTTCTCATCTGCGGTGTTGGACAAAGGAAAGTATTCTCCTTCATGCATTAAATGGCATACCAAAGAAGTGCTCTAGTTAAAACTAAACATTTTTTGAAGAAGTTGCAGCATTTTTGTTCACCTGCAGTGCTTGCTCTGGCTGCCTCTGTTTTCGGAATTAAAATTATCATGCTGTCAGCTTTGATCACTACGGATGTTTTTCAGGTTTTAGTCTTCCCTGGAATACAAACTTAGATGAATTGCATTTAGTCATAATAATGCCTTGGCAATTTCTCTACCAGTCGAAATAGACAATTTAGGCAGCATGTAATATTTAAATCCTTTATGCTCCCTTCACTTTTTCCAAAGGATGTCTAAAGCCTCTCCCTTGTATATTAGAGCAGTCATTTCAAACAGTGTTTCCTAATGAGAAGGCTCTAGGGTAGCAGTCTTTGTATGATAGAGAGATGCAGCTTTAAATAAAAATAAAAGGAATTATTTGGTGTATGCTTTTGTTTGAGCAACTCAGATGTTTAGACATTCAAGAGGAAAGAGAACAGCACAGTCCTAGCATTGTTACCCACACAGCCTAGATTAATTTCCTTAAAATTAATTAGCTATATGTCACAGTTACGTAACATGACTTACATGTTCCAGACTCCCCTAGTCTTAAAAACAAGAGGTAAAAATGAAGAAAAAAACCCTCTAGACCAGGAGCCATTCCTTGATATTCATCTTGCAGTTTCTTAGTTGACATCCCTTTTACAGTCCAAGCAACACATCTTACCACTTATTATTTGCCTCATTTAAGTTCTGCAATACATTCTTGCCTATGCTGGCACTTCCATGGACAGCATCAGTCCTCACCAATGCAAATGAGATCATCTTCGAAACAGCAGTGCCTCAAAAAAAACTTCTACAGACTGAGAGATTTCCCTTCCAGGATTTTTCACCCAGGAAATCTCTTGAAGAGAAAGAAAAAAACTCTCATCTAACATTTTGATGTTTTGTCATTTTGACAATAAAGTGTGCAAAACTAAACACAATACCAGTTTCATTATTGCCACAACTGGAAGAGCCCATGCCCTGATGGAGCTCTGTGAAGTATGGATTCTGCGCACTTTCTGTTCCTCTGGATCTGGCTGTGATGTATTTGCAGTAGTGTGTGTATATGGGACTGAGCACAGACTATCAGAGCAGGCAGGAAGAGCAGCAGAAGAAAGCTGAGAAACAGCATGGCTCCTAATTTGTGTAGTAGCTCCATCTACCCGAGTGGAGTGTCCTTGTAAAGAGCCCCTGCTTAGAAAATGTTCTGTGCAGTTTTGGAAAACAATACTCAGTGCCTGTGATGAATACTTGTAAGCCAGGAACTTGTCAGAGTCTAAGGAAAGAGCTACTGCAGCTTAATGTTATTGTGCACATCATTATCACCCACGCAAACCTTTTGATGGATGGATGAATAATTCCCATGTGTGGGAAAGTAACACCAACTGATGGATTTCACCAGCATAAATATCACCAGTAATTACTTGAAACTGGTAAGGGAAGAAGGAAAAAAAGGGAAAAGAAAAAGTAAAAATAAAAAAGAGTATAGTGAACCCCTTCATTTGGAAACACATTAATTTTTAGATAAATGGTCCTAATGGAGAGTTTTATATACCATGACATTAGAGAGTTTTCAGAATGGGAGGAAATTTGTTTTACCTTTACTAGGAGAGCTAAAGGGATGCATAAATGATGAAACAACTTTCAAAGAAGGACAGTGAAGAATATTTTCAGTACACTTGTCCATCTCTTTTGCTAATACAGGTTAAAAATACACTTGTGTAATATGATCTTCACACAAATGATACAATTAAGTCTGTCCCTCACAAATGATACAATTAAGTTCTTCATATTCAGTATTTGGCTAGCAAACGTTTAACATCATTATAGCTAAAATCAGTTTTGCTCATAATTAATACAGTAAATGACAACTACAATACAGCACAGCCCACTACCTGAAAAGAAAGCACAGAGAGCTCTTATTACAGAAGAAGAGCCACTGATATTCCTAATAAACAGCCAAATTATTCCTATTGTTCTTTAAAAATAGAGTATTTTCAAGAGGACAAAGACATACACTGCTGCTCCTCTAACTCAAGTAATTTAAAATCTTCTTGGTATGTATCACACATTGAAAGAAATATCAAAATAACCTATACCATGTTTCTTGAGCTTTGACATATCAGGTTTCTTTGCATCTCGTAGTACAAATTATTCCTGTAAATATCTTATTTTTTTCTACCATGGATTGCTCTACTTGTAGATACCAGAAAATTACAAAATGACCAGACAGAAAATGGAAACAAGCACCTCATATTGCCGATGGAGCATTTCCGTATCACTGAAGCAGAAATGTGATTTGTAAAGACAGAAAGAGAAAGAGTTGGCAACTCCTGAACAATACTGGGGGAAGTGTCCTACAGGGGATATTAAGCAGGCTATTCAATGAAGTGCTAAATCATAAAACCATCACAGTAGACCAAATTGGCTTGAGGAAAACTTTAAAAGCCTTTATTTGAAAGATGATTAGTAAGGCATCTAAATGGCCTTTAGAGACATGAAGTTCTGTATCTGTCTATACACATAAGTGTATACATATAAGTGATAGACAGAAGGAAACAAAACCATATTTAGCTACCTGATGTAAAATTAAAGAACCGTGCTTGATGTTCTGCATATTTTTTAAAGGTCTTATTTTGGTATGAAATCAGAGTATTGGACCAACAAATCAAGTCTTAGGAGCTTCAGGGAACTTAACTCATAGATGCTAAATGGCATGTACTCTTAAATAATTGTTGGAAGTTCATGAATAAATAAGTAAGAGCATCATGTCATTGCTTAGGTTGTACAAGTGTTCTATTCTATTCTATTCCTATTTCTATTCCATTCCATTTTGAGATTAAACATTCTCCATTGACTTCATGCTCCCTCTCATGTAATCTATGTAGCATCTGTGTCCTTTCTAAAAAAAACCAAAACGCAAAAGAATAAAATACAACAAGAACAGTTCTGGTACAAGGCCAAGGCTATTTTCAAGTCAGCTATGATGTATATGGAAGACAGTACAGAACTATACATATGATTCTTTGTCCTTACACTGAGTGCTCATATGAGCCAAAAGATTAAATTACATTAGGTATTAAATTATGAGTCTTGGGAATGTTAAGGTATGCACTGAAAGGTATGAACTCCCTCTAGAAGAACATAGGGCCATACAGGATGATCTGTACATGCAGCTCCTTGTTGTACAGATGTTGTTAGACCCTGTCTTCTGGGAAAAGGTGTTTGAAGGTATAATTTCCATTAGGTACTGAAGGCATTAGGTACTGAATTTATCTGTTTTTTTTTTAGCTGAAGGCTGTAATTTTATTATATGGTACTTCCAAATTATTTATAGCAATTTTGTGAATACCAAAACTCCACCCCTGCTTTGCTTCCTTTTTCATAGACACATCTCTTGCATTTATTTGCTGTCCTTAAAACTGTGAAGGCCTTTGAGCTCAAGACAGATGGAAAGGCCTATTTAGTTTCCAAACGTTCTTCTGATAAGACAATTTCAGATAGTGACAGGGAATTACATATGGCCATACTTAGACTTTAACAGGTTATCGACTCCATTGAAAACATTATTTCAAATCATACCATATGGATGCTCATATTTTCAAAACAAATCTATTATTTGTATCTTTCGGGATTTGGAAAGAGAAAGCAATCTTTAATTATATTATATATTACAATTATTACAGTTTGAATAATCTGAAAGTGGATATATTCAAGAATGAGAAATCAAAGTCTCAGTTTTCCATTTTGGATTAGGTGAAATGTGTTTTCTGCTATAATTGTGATGAGACTTCATTTATAATCCAAAATGCACTCAGGGACAGAAAATATATATTAACACACACACATGCCCTCTTTTTCTTTGTACCGTATTGTACTTACAGAGTATGTGGCCAGCAGTTGAAGCAATACCTACAGAATGTGGCAAACAACAAAAACATGGCTTAAGATTCTGATAGCAAGTAAGTCCTGTCATTTCTTTTGGGATTTGTATTCTGATGATTACTGTATTCTGGTAATTTCCTTTCTGACCATCAGATGTCTGTCTCTCCTTATTAAAGGTTCACTGCATTTGTACTCTCTCCTTTTACTCTTAGATGCAAAAAGCAGCATTTTGATTCACTTACTGTTTTTAGTCAGTTCCCCAAAGATATACACACTACTTGTGCATTTTTAATAATCTTATCCCTTCTGCTCCAGAATAAAACACATATGTGCAATATCTTATAGATCAGAGATTCTTTATTGTGTGGCTTGGTTTTAAACTAAAAGGCAGGTGTGGGGCAAAGCTAATCTTTCTGCTCTCCCTGTGGATCTGGTCAAAGAAACTGCAAAACCAGCTACCTCTATGAAACACTTCCACAGTAGAGTTTCAACTGCTGTTTATGGACACCTGAGATTTCCTGTGCCATTCCTCAGACCCAGCTCCACAGTATTTCAAATGTCAGGCTCTGTCCTGCATAGCTCAAAAATTTTTATTATTTTAAGTCTGATTGAGTGGATGGAATTGCAATTGCTCTATGTTTTAGCTGACTCTTAGCCATCTTAAAGTTACCTTTGTATCATAAGAAAGAAAATGTGCTACTACTAAACTAAAAGGAAGAGGGCAAAAGTAGGTCTCTGGATACAGATTCTTCATTAAGGTAATTAAATTGGCTTTAAATCAATGCAAGTTAGGGCAAAAATCTTTCCTTTGGAGGCAAGATCTAAATCAGCTTCAGCATTACAGTATATAATAAAGATAGAAACATCAAACTAGCAGGCTACCACAGATGGTTTCACCTTCATTTTCCACATTCTGCTCCCAAGCTAAGAGTTACAGGAAAAAAATGAAACAAAATATAAAATTATGCATACTTTTGACAGCAGTACAGAATTAAAATCTTTGTACCCCCTTTGACCTTCCTGGAATGGAAATGCCCTGAAGGACAGAGAGGAAGATATTCCGGTATTATCTGCTAGTCCATTCCAGAGAAAACAGACTGCCTTTCACCCTGGGTTGAGGTGCCAGGTTCCTACGTGACCCTTTCTATGTTCCTACATTTATCCTCTGCAAAGCTTGTCTCTCAATTTATTGACCTTTAAAAAATGAATAATGACACTCATCCACCCACTCAAGGGTCTCTAAAGAAAATGAGTTCCTGCTTTTATTTTTCTACAATCTTGTTAAGATTTCTGATTCCCTTTCAGGCCTTTTTTTTCCTTCCTTTTTTTTAAATTTAGTTTTTAAAAAACAAATCTGAGAGGTAAATTTTACATCAGGTATTGATTGAATTAGAAAAATGTTAAAAAATTAATGACGAGAATTGAATATTACTTCAAGAAGCAGGAAAATTAGAAAAGCAGGCTAAAGAAACAATTTAAGTTGTGACTCCAATGGGGTCGTTAATGATTTAAACTAGCTTGGCAAAGGAATTTGAGACAGAAAATCAATGCTTTGATGTTTTTTAATCACAGTAAACATTATTTGTATCTCAAGCTGCATGGTTGAAACCAAGATTGGAGAAATTAGACCACTGGGCCCAGGATAGAAGACCATTTTAAAATAATTTTTAAAGTATAACTTAAATTACATTAAGGGATAGAAGTAATTTATGCTCTGTACTTTCAAATAGAAAAGCCACACTGGTCTAAGCTCCTGATGCTATCTCATCTGAAAATGACAATATATTCTGCTTTAATACTCTTTTCCCTTGCTTCAGAGGTTGATAGGCTGATAAGTTGAGTGTCACTGGCAATTCAGCACAGGAAAATTTCTCTGGAAACAAGTAAAAATTAGTCTCCTTATCTCTTCACTCCTGAATAGAGATTTATAACGATTGGGTGGCCTTCCAATACATTTCAGTGGTTCTAATAATGAAGTCATCAGGACAAACTACTGTAGATTTTAAAAAATACTTAAATAAAAGTACTTCAGGGAGCTAATCTATATGCACTCTCATTCTTTCAGAGGTTAGGGTTTTTTAAAAAGTTTTTTAAAAGTAATTTTAAAGTAATTGAAACACATACTAAGGGTTTCTCAGTGATTATTTGATGGCAATTTCTTTTAATGTGACTTATGCACTGTACAATGATCCTAAGATTTACACTATATTTAATTCATTAATATCAATGCCACAAAAACATGGCAGGAATTATCCAGTGAAAGCATTATTTTGCCTTTTTCACATGCAGAGTATTTATAGGTGTATCAAGAAGTATTACTATTTTAACATATTAGTAAGTTTATTATAATCAGGTGCCAAAGTCACAACTAAAGCTGAAATTGATTTTAGTTATCACTGAAAAGACACAAAAAATATGCTGCAGGTTTTAATAAAAGGATGTACTAGCAATGTATTAAAATTCCCATATTAATATTTTGTCCTCTTTTGACTGACAAAAATAGAAGGGGATGTGACTTCTATTCAGAAACTGAAAAGGATAACGCAGAAGCAGTTTAGGGTTTATTGACAAAAGTAACTCGTAGGTGTAAAACTGGACTAGTAATTTCTAAATACAGAGTACATGTTACCAATATGACTATTCCTAGTGAATAAACAATAGCAGTGCTTTCAAAGTTACCTTTCTTGTTTAGAAGTCTTGATTATTAACTAATCAACCATTTTGATGATTTAGGGATAGAATTTACTAAAATCTGCTCAACTGTGATCTAAAGTCTGTTGAAATGAAGATGAGTCCTCCTGGTAAGTCCTGTTCATTTGGAAAGCTGCAAAAGCTCAATGACTGATTATTTCTTTATTCATAATTTTAGCTGAAAATAAATGGCAAGATATCAACTTATCCTGTCATACATTGTTTTGATGGAGGTTTTTGAACATTGGATTTATCAACAGCTGCCTAACCTGCAGTTGCTGAGGGTCAGATAAAAAGGTCTAAACTGTTTTTCACAATGTTTTCACTGGAGACATTTAAAAAAAGAAGTGTTAGCACTCTATTCAGGGATCTGACATGCAAGACCGAGTTGCATTCAACTTTTTTTCCTGACAATCTAAGCAGTAAGTTCAGAATGCATCTCATGTCCTCTAATGTAACTCTAATGGCACAAAACTGGTTTCCAAGTGTTCTGAGCTCCCTAAGGATGCCTATTTTTGACTACCTTTCTTCAAGTTGTTTTCAGTTTTTCAAGCTGAACATATGATATTCTATCTAGACTGAGAAATGCACTTATGTCTGTTTCTCCTCAAGGTGATGTCTAATATTTCTGTTTAATAAAATTTACAGATACTTTATTTTCCTTCCTCAACTCTCAGATGTCAATGACATTGAAACCTAACCCTATATTTATGTTTTAAGATATCGCCTACATATTGATTGTTGCAACTTACCAATTTGGTTTCAGTTTCTAGATAGAGCAGTATTTTATTCAATAGGTATATAGGTAATAATAGTAGATAAAATACGTCTTACTCTAAAACAGGAATATTGCACTGAAGGCTCAGTTTAGATTTTCTTCTCTTCTCTAACAGCCTCTATGAGTTACTGGAGGTGCGGATCACTGTCAGGTCTGTCTTGGCTATTTGTATTTAAAACAGAGCATTTCACATCACTAAAAATTGATCCCAAATGTGGGTGTGTTGTCATCTCTGAACATAATTTGGCATACACATATCCTAGCATAGAACATCCTTAGGGATTCACTTCCACTACTTTATACATTGGAGTTGTAATTACATCCTGCAAGTGTCACAGCACACAAGCCCTCCAAGCAAGAGCCTGTAATAGCAATGTAGTGAAACTTCTTGCTGTTCAATAGCACAAACTACCATTGAACAGTTTGGTGCAGGTCACTAGACAAAATCAGTGCCACAGCCAAAGCAAGGAGAAACAAAGGTGTGCTTACATCACCTTTACCCTCTGTAATGCAGACATTCAGTTGCACAATATTATTATGTGATAGTGGGCTGAAACAAGCCCATGAAGAAATTATGAACCAGAGTTACAACAAGGAAGAATCACAGCAATTAATTTTTGTGACAAATGTATGTCACACACAGTTTTGTCAATGTTAAGCTTCCTTTGTTAAAGGTCTTCAAAACAGAGTTCAATGGATGCCCTAGCCTTAGCAACAGCAAGACCATGATTTATTTTAGCAATAGAACTCCTTCAGCAGATAATATACTAGGGAAGTTCCTACCACTAGAAAAACACTCAGTGAAGCCAAACAGAACAGAAAAAAAAAATCATCAGTGAACCAGAACCAGAGTAGCTTTGCATGGACAACACAAAAGACCAGAATAAAACCATGCTGCTTTAGCCAAGCTTAGCCTTGCTTAAGCTCTAGATAACAGCTCCAGGATAGGGATATAGATCAGGCATTGTATCAAAAGTTGCATGCAGCTGACCTGAACTTCACTCAAGGAATATTCCAGCTGGAAAAGAAACTGGCTGTATACAGGAGACTTTCATGGTGGTCAAGGCCCTGCCCTCCTAACCAAATTCACCATTTGTATCTTTCAATCTTGAAGGACTTACAAGAGCAAGTTAAGCTTAAAAAGGGTACTACATTCAGATCATACTTTAATAACATGCCCTGGTGGATGTTTTAATTAAAAGTGGCAGTATGTTTAGAAATGTCTTCTTAATGTTCCTAATCAGAGAAAATGTAGATTCAATGAAATTTCAGAAAAGTCAGAAAAGGCAACATTGGACTAATTTTAGATGGCTGACAATGTTTTGTATCCCAGTACAAACATCTTTAGACTCTTTCCACAGTGTGCTTTCTTTCTTATGAGTCATACACATAATTTTCATGGCTTGAAGTCACATACAAATTTCCCAATTTTAATACAATCTCCATTCCGTTATGTTAGGCAGTGCATATTTTCAGCTAGAAGGATAAAGTCCAAATTTTTGCCGAAGAATTAAGAAACTGTGGTGGGTTTGACTTTGGCTGACTCAAACATCCACCAAGCTGTTCTATCTCCTCCTTCAACAGGAAAAGGGAAGAAAATAAGATGAAAAAGCTTGAGATAAAGGCAAAGACCAATTAACACCCCAGGCAAAGCATACTCAGATTGGGAAATAATTTTAAGTTATAGCCAATTACAAATAGAGTAGTATTCATGTAAAAAAGACAAAATTACAAATACTTCTCCCCTACTCCTTTTGTCAGGATCAACTTCTTCATTCCTGACGCTTCTACCTGCCTGCCAACAGCACAGAGGAATGGGGTTTGTGGTGAGATCATAATGCTCCATCTCTGCTGCTCCTTCCTCCACACTGTCCCCCTGCCCTGGAGTATTGTCCCTCCACTAAGGTGCAATACTCCATGAACTGCTCCAGTGTGGGCCCTTTCCCCAGGCTGCAGTTTTACAACAACAGCTCCAACGTGGATCTTTTCCACAGTGTCCACTCCTTCAGGAACTGAGTGCTCTAGTGTGTGCTTCCCATGGGCTGCAACTCCTGTGAGAAAACCTGCTCCTTTGTGAGCCCCCCTCCATGGGCTGCAGTCCCTGCCAGGAGCCTGTTACAGCATGGACTCTCCACGGAATACAGCTTCCTTCAAGCCATTTCCACCTGCTCCAGTGTGGGGGCCTCCACAGGCTGCAGGTGGAAAACTGCTCCAGTCTCATGGGCTGGTGGGGCACAGCTGTCTCACCATGGTCTTCACCATGGGCTGCAGGGGAGCACCTCCTCTCCCTCCTTCTTCACTGACCCTGGTGTCTCTCTCTCACATTTTTCTCACTCCTCTCTCACACCTGCTTTGCAGCATTTTTTGCTTTTTGTTAAACATGTTGTTGTAGAGGTGCAATCAGTGTCCCTGAGGGGCTCAGCTGTGCCCTGGGTTGGCTGGAGCCAGCTGGAGCCACCTCTGGCTGGAACAGAACAGCCACAGTGCCACCTCACAGAGGCAGCCCCAGCAACACTCCTGGGCAGTGCCTGGGCATGGACACTCAGAGCAGAAACAAAAGGAGTATCTTTTCTCTTGTTAAAACAATAGTTCAAGAGTTCAGCTCAAGAACATTCACGATGACTCAACTGGCTGCTTTAGTTACCTCATTAAAAAAGTCATTTCACCTGGACATAAACAAGCTGATATAGTCAATAAGTAATTCAGAAAAATGCAATAAAATAAAGAAATGGAGGGAAACCAGACAGGCTGAAGGTGCACAGTTCACAGTATCTATGTACACTACTCTATGATAAATGCTGTGACAAATGGTTATGATGTCATCCCATTACATGGTACCATAGGCTCAGAGTTTCACTTGAATGTCAGAGAAAAAAAATGGATTAAGATTTAGGACATGTAGGTAGACAGCATCAAAAATATTAAAAAAACCTCTTCATCATAAACCTGTGTATGAAATCAGCTTCATTACACCTTGTCTTTCAAAGCAAGCTGAAAGCTGCAACTAATATGTCCTTTCTATCAAAAGGTCATTTCCTTTATTGTCTCTAGTGAAGTCTGTGCTGAATGACTAAAAGCAACAGACACTGAAATATTTGTAGGAAGAGAAGAATATTAAGGAAGAGAACACTAAAACAGTGAGCTAGCTGCTGGCAGAAGCTCTACATAGTGTAACTGGAACATAATCACAGAAAGTAAACTTATTTCTAGTAAAAATACAAACATTTAGAGAAAGACTGCTGTGTCTTAGGAAAGAGAGGCTCTAATGCTCCTAATGTTAGACACCTTCCACAGAGTATTGTTTTCACAACATGGAATGTGGTTTTGTTTTTCTGTTCTTTATCAAAGTAACACACATCTGTCACACTCTGTGGAATGGGTTTACATCTGTTTATTTTGCTTACATACTACTATAATATTATTTTCTTCCCTGATTTCTTGCACTTGCACATCTAAGGCTGTGGTAGCCTAGTCCAACTATAGACTATGATACTGTTGGAAGAAAAATGAATAGAACAGAAGAAAATAGCAGCTTTCAGGGAACAGTCTGACTTCCTTGTCAGGCCCCTCTAGCTTGGCTCTTAATTGAAACCTCAGGGTAGAATGCCTGACATTTAAAATACTCTCTATGACCTGTCTATGCTGAGCACTACCTTAATCATAGAATCACAGCATGGTTCAGTTCAGAAGAACATGTATTCCAACCCTCACCCTGCCATGGGCAGTGGCACCTTCTATGAGATGAGGTTGCTTCAAGCCACTTTCAACCTGGCCTTGAACACTTCCAGGGATGGGGCATCCACAGCTTCTCCAGGCAACCTGTTCCAGTGCCTCACCACCTTCACAATGAAGAATTTCCTTCTAATAGCTAATCTAAGCCTGTCCTCTTTCAGTTTAAAGTCATTATACCTTGTCCTATTGCTGCATGCATGTAAAGAGTCCCTCTCCAGCTCTCTTGCAGGCCTTTGGATACTGAAAGGCTACTGTAAGGTCTGCCTGGAAGCTTCTCTTCTCCAGGTTGAATCCCAACTCTCTCAGTCTTTTCTCATAGCAGAGGTGTTCCAGCCCTCTGATCATCTTTGTGGCCCTCCTCTGGACTCACTCCAACATGTCCATGTCCTTCCTGTGCTGAGGCATCCAGAGATATAACTTCGATCTAATTTGAAAAAAAAAAGGGAGCCAAACCACCCCAACCAGTGGGGATCTCTGAGAGAAACAAAAAGGATACATGGTGGATTTTAAAAGTACATTTTTATGAGACCAGGTGATGGAGTGGAAGGAAATCAGGGAAGCTCTCTCATGCACAGAAGGTCTTTTTCAAGTCAAAGTTGTTAAATGCCTTTGACCACCATCCAAGTCAAAACACACTTATGCTTTTCTTAAAAGAAAAAAGTAAGCAAACGCCTCAAATTATTCTTGAATAGTACTACTACAAAAGCACACATGATCACTAGTAGGACCAAAATGTGTAAGTATGTGAGGTCAAATCAGTTACGATTTTTAGCTGTGCAGTTTTCAAACACCTTCATCAACACTGACATATAAATATGATAATCGCTTCAGCAGCTCCAAAGAAACAAACCTCAAAAAAATACTCATCAGGTTTGTATCTAAATGGATCTGTACTCTACAAAATCTGATTTAGGGTAGGATAGGTAAAGGAGTCTGCGCAGCTAATTGTGGCTGTACTGAACTTTACACTCCACAGACTCTTTGTCACTAATGGTAGCAATGAAAATAACATATAGCAGGACTCTGGCCTCAGCCAATATCTACCGAGGTTGAAAAAGAAAACTCACTTAAAGCTATTTATGTGGTTTTTGGCCTAAATATAATTTAGAAGAGAATGAATGGGAGGTCGAAAAAATTGATTTGTTCAGATATCACAGACAATACACATTTAAAGAAAATATTGAACAGTACGAAGGCAATAGTCCAGCTGCAATTTTAAATACCTATTAGAGTTGACAGACCTGGAATCTGAAACGCATTGCTTTATGAAAAAGATGAAGGACAACAAGGAACATGAATGGTAAAATGCTTACATGGGTTTCTTTAGAGAAGCATTTTCTTCAGAGAAGAATGACATTACACACTATTTTACATTCCTGAAAAACTACATTTGATAAAGCCAGCAAGCCATTTCCAAATTTTATTTTGTGAAAACAGAACAAAGTGCAAAAAGTAAGAATGACACGCTATTATTTATAAACTATTGAACAGTTGTGCACAACATTATGTTTTCAGTTTTATTTTAGTAATATTGTTAGGTATAATAAGAATGTGGAATCCCATTGTGTATCTCAGAAAAAGAGAAAAAGAAAAAAAAGACCAACAGCCACTAGAAAAAACCCACACAATCCTTTTCCATGGTCAGTGACTACAGGAAGTAATAACTTTATCAAATTCCTAAGAAGTTCTGAGCAGGCAAGTTATTCCCCACATAAAAATGGAAGAACAATCCTTGAAAAGCCACAACATTCACCGGAGTGCATGAGAAAAGCCCTTAGTCTGGTGGAAAGGCCTAGATCATTAATCCCTATAGACAGTGACATCTGAAGGGTGCATGTTTCTACAAATCAACAGATCTCCAATGTCTTCATTGTCACTGTTACGTGAATCACAGGTTTGCAGCTCCCCTCACAAGCAGTGCTTAGTGGACTCCCAAATATCCCACCTTTTCTAGCCCCACTCATGATGCCAAGAACAATATCAATATCCCATTCATTCACCACTGCCAAGCTTGTCTCCTTCTGCCAAATGATGTTTTATCTCATTTCATTTGCAACTTTCCAATGTGCTGTTCTTGCCTAGGAAGATAGAGAAGGCTGCAGATATTTAATTTGAAAAAGCTACTGTCATAGCAAAATTATTCTTTTGACAAGCTTTAGCTGAAAAAAAAATCAAATGTAGGATCACCCCACTTGCTTTCAGTTGCATAGCTAGGCTTCTGGAAGCTAATTTCCTCCATTCAATTAAATCCATTTTGAAATGTAAAAGTAACATTTACTGCAAAGGGACTGAAAGATTTCCTTGTTTATCTTGTTTTATCATTTCTCAGTCTTTGGGATAAGAGTAATGAGATTCCTCTGAGTTAAAAATGCAAATTTGCCTGCCCCAGAAAGATGAAAACCTTATCTCTGTTTGTTGTATTGGGGGATATTGATAGTTTATGGTAATCTGGACAGCTCAGGATACACTTATCATCCAAGCATACCTACACCATCCCTCCTAGGATGAAATACTCTGGTGAACGCTACATTGCACCATTCCTGCATTAACCTCCATTCCAGCACTCCCACGTACCATCCCACTGCACTGTGGACCAAAGACATTTTCTCAGCTTGTCACAGTGCCATCACACCACTGACTTACTTGACACTATAAAAAATGCTAATGGCTATGTCTAGGCAGTGGATGTTTTCACCCCTTAATTATCAAAGAGCTAGTTGTTTGTCTGTCAGCTCTGTGGAAGGTTCGGGGAGGCAAAACATTTTTCCCTTGGTCATAGGGTGGCAGGCACAATGACAGTGTTCAGACTGCAGACCGGCATGCCTGCCTGAGAGATGCTGCAGCAAGGTCTGCTCAGCAAAAACGTCTTCATCCACACCTTCCTCTGCACATCTCAACCCACATGCAGCCCCAGACACTGTAAGCTTTGCACTGAGCTGAGAGTCACAAGGTGCAAGGCCCCATATCCTCACTCTTTTGATTTCTATGCAGGGACCACTGTGACCACTAAAAGCAAAGCAGCTGGATTTACCTCTTTAATAACGCAACTAGGAGGTGTAACCGCTTGAAGGATCATTTGTTTTTTAAGGAAAAAGTCTACCAGGAGAGTGTTCAGAAAGAAGATTTGCTTGCACGAACAGACTTACTTCAGCTGAAGCTGACTCCTCAGTGATTCCTGGATGCAGTGGGAAAGGCTAACAAAATTATGTACCTAACTGCTGAAAATTCATTAGGAAGGCTTCCTTCTCACAGCCCCTGACTGAAAACCTCCAGCAATTTAAAATTAGCATGACAGTCTTCTCTGGCAGGGAAATGTACAACTTACATATTTCTAAATATAGTTTATTTAGTAAATGGTAGCCTTACCATTAAAGGGACTACAATTAAGTATTTGTCATTTTTAAGGTATTTGTTCTACTCTGCTCCCCTGTTTCCCTCTGCTCAGCTCCCCCCTTTCCCATTAAGAACGGGGTAAAGGAAACTAATTTCTATAATTAAACTGCTAAGTTGCCATGGTAGTTGGAAAAAAACCCCAGTGATTCTCTCCCACCAGCTCTGTGAGCTGTCGGTGTCACAGGAGGCAACGGTGTGCTGGAAGTGAAGACCCTCTGACAGAGAAGAAGGGATCAAACACAAGGCAGGTACAAACCCAAACACTCTGCACTTGTACCAAAAAGCCTGACAGGAACACAGGCTCCTTCAGGGGACCACAGCACATTGTTATTTCTAAGGACTAACACTCCCAGCAGTTTCTGCCTCCTGTTACATACACTGAGAGCAACCAGAGGGTTCTGTACTGCCCCACTGTGTGATACCGGAATGGACTGTGCACTCCTTTTAGAGATGGGAATAGGATTGGTTTTAATCCGTCTTTCTGTGGGCTGAATTCTGGTTGAGATCAGTCCCTGTTTAACTGTCCTTTTTATCTTCTGAGGAGCGTATACCTGGTCTGCAGTGCCTATGGGCTGTCCCACACCACACTGTCCCCTAATGATGCTCTTATCTGACAACAGATGTCTTCCCTTTGGCTCAAATAATGCCCCAGATATTCCCAATACCAGATCTCACAAAGAAATCAACAGAAGAGAACATTGTGGCTGTCTTTCCACACCACAGGGAGAAGCTCCAGCACCGATTAATTAACTGGCCATCAGTCTTGGACAGGAATTCAACACTGATCTCTATGCAGTAAACTAGCAAACACCAGTTTGCAAATAAGAAGTTGAAATTCTCAAGTATTCTGCTGAATTTGGATTTTAGTAAAATGTCTTACATAACAAACATTTTTCAAGGCATATGAGAATGTCTGTGTTAGTGAGAAAAAAGCTGTTTTAAAATAAGAAACATTATTTAGGAGTAAAGGCTAATTTAAATGACATCTCAAACATTAAAGAAGTCTGAGTTTATATTTTATATTAATGAAATACTATCAAATGTGATCTAAACAATTTAACGGTTGACTAGGTTAATAAGCATTTTTTCAAAGACTAATAATTAATATTTTTTTAACCTCAAGGTCACAGCTCAAAGCCAAGACCTTACTAATGAAAGAAATGACAGTAATTAGGAGGACAAATATAGCATTTTCATGTGAAAATATTAATGTTTTACTTCAGCATACGTTTCCTCAAAACAGCTACAGGTTAAGTGACAATTTTTAAGACCTGTGCTACGAAGAAGTAAGCTGAGACACTGACAGAAAACAACATTTTCTTCAATCATTATAGTAGAATGAAGAAAAAGATTTTCCACCCAGGCTGATAAACTGTCTTGACAACTTTGCAAGGTTGATAAAAAATGTATGTCTCTTTTTATCCTCTTCCAAAATGGAAGTATCACTGCTGAACTTGACACAAACGGTGTCACACAAATACCTAAAAGTGCTTTCAGTGAAGCTAATAAGGGTCCAAAAACCAGATTTTAATAATGATTACTAAGATCACTGAACAGTTCACTTTTTTTAATTAAAACTTCCTTTTACTAGAAATTAATGTATTAAGTAGAAAATTGCTCCTATAGTACTCAAGAACATAAATTCACTTTTCATACAAAAGTAATTGATTCATTTTTCCTAATGCCATTAATATTAATTAGCTGACAGAACTCCTATGTAGGGTGTAATGACATTTATAGTTCAGGGCATTTTAAGTCCCAAGAGCTTAATCTACAAATATCAGAACAAAGAGCTCCTTTCTCAAATGGTTTATTGTATTTTTAATCATTTACTACTACCTGTACTACTTTAGAACAAGAGAGATCCACAGCCAGGATCATGCACCCACAATCCCAAGATCCTTCCACAGGATCCTTCCTGTTGACCTAATCAAGACAAATGAGTAGCAGGAACAAGAAACTATTAGGGCCTTCCATGGAATTGGAGAAAAATATCATCATATGGGAAGAAATTTGCTGGTGGTTAAGCATGAAATGTGCAGTGAAAATTCAGTTTGGTACCTTAACAGCCCGACAAGTGGTACAGTAAGAAGCAGGATTCTGGTACCGAAACAAAAGCAGCTTATGCCAGTTTGAATACTCTAAGCATTGACAGTGTCTCAGACATTTTTATAGGTCTGGCAGATACAAACAAGGAGATCTGAGCTGTGCCCATTTTGAGGAACAGCTACAAGCCAAGCAGGCTAACTTACAGTATTTCAAATAGTAACAGATACTCAGTTCCTTAAACTTGAGTCCAACCTCTGATTCATGCCCAAGAGAAAAGAGTCTCCAGTATTTAAAGAGAAAAATTTAAGTAATATGTATGTTTTAGTTTTGTTTGATTTTGAGTTCCACTTGCAAAAAACGGTGGAAAACTGACATGCTGCCAGAATCAGGTCATCATTAGAAAATTCTCCTTTCATACACAAAGCTGTAAACATATGGCAATGTTAATGATTCAGCTTCATTTTTCCTGATTTTTTTCTACAGACTGGTGACCTGCACAGTCACCATCTCAACTCCTTATCAGTATACAAAAAATTTGCAATTAATAATGTAAAATCTGGAAAATTTATACAAAAAAGCAAACTCTTTCTAATTACATGGTCTCAGAAAAAAGATGATGTATGAAAGGAAAAGCATCAAGCAAATGAGGCATAAACTGACAATATCCCTAATTCCTTCTGCACATGCACCTCTTCTAAATTCCCTTAAACATATTGTACTTTATACCTCATGGGATACATAATTCTTACACTTATTTTCTTCAGTTTCTTCAGTACTTTTCAGGGCATCTAGTAAAGTTTGTTTCCTGCCATGAAGTCTAGGAGGTGCCTTTATTCTCGATCATAAGGAATTTACATTAAAAAAACCCATAAAAATAAATATTGTTGGTTAAAATCATAGGACTAAAAAGAACAAAATTCCATCCCTTTGTACTTACAAAACACTATAAAGTATAGCCAGCACAATTTTCTGTGTCTATACTTGCATGGAAGTGTATCTGTCCCTGTCAGTTTCAGCACTTTGGATCAGACAAAATATTTGCAATGGAGCTCAAATCCAAATCTGTCTGTTTGACACTGCAAGACATTTGGAGTGAAAATCAAAGACTGCACTATTTTAGAAAGCAGAGGCTCCCTGTGATGTGTCAAGCACACAGGCTCTGCTTCTCTGGGCAAAGGCCTTAAATCATCCTTCTGCTGACAGGTGTGCTCAGGGAAAAAGAAGACATTGTTTATCTTCATGTCTTTATAGATTTTCTACATCCTATTCACATTAAATGCAACAAAGCAACTTGGAAAACATGCTACTGACGTAATTCTGTGCTGTGACTGATTAACATTAAAAAACATTTATCTAGCCTTTGAAGTGCAATCTTTTTTATTCTCTGTTCTAAATACTAAAATAAGTAAAAATTGAGGCTTTCATGTTAGCTGTCCCATCCTTATCTCCCTTTTCTCTAGCAAACACAAAGGAAGCACAATGAAAGCTGGACGAGCAAGTGGACAGTAATGTATCAGAGAGAACCACACATCTGTTGGAAAATTTGGTGGCATAATAGAAAGAGAATAGAGAACTTGACACAGCTGTTTATATAAGAAATTTTACCTACGTCTGCATTTTATTTTTTTCTTAAGACTGTGGGCCAAATTCTGTAGCTTTTTATGGTCAGTCTATGGCAGTCCAGAACACAGAGTTCTGTTTCTCAATGCAATTAATTGTTTGACACCATATGCCCATGCCTGAACATTGAAAGTAAATTCACTATTCCCCATTTTTAAGCCCTTATCTGTATTGACATAAGTATGTTGCCATGTCATATTTGAACACAGTGAAGCATTCCTCATAGAGATGTTGAATATTCCTGGCTAGTATCTCTTTAATGCAGTACAAAGCAGATCTGTAACAGCCTAACACAGATTAACACAAATGACTCATTTTTTATTAATATATGCAATAAAAAAAGTACCTAAACACCTGCTAGCTTCCAGACTGAGCTATTTTTGTCAGATGTTTTAAAAGAAACTGTCAAAGTACTTTCAAACAGAAAGATCAAAGTTCCTATGATGAATTCAAAGGCATTGACTCTCCACATTCAGTTCTCTGTTGCACAGGGAGATAAATAATAATGGCTGTACCACAGAGCTGATGATACCCGAGGAGCAGCAGAAGGGTGCTGTGGCTCACCTGACATCTGCTCTTCCCATCCACACTTAGCAAGAAAAACATGAGAGCCCAGCATGGGGCAGTGGCCCAGGGCAGGCAAGGCAGGGACATGGTGTACAAGAGCAGTTCCTTTCTGACTGCAGCACAGCTCTTCCCTGCCAAGTCAGATAGCTTCAGGGGACAGCATCATAAAATAATCTAGGCTGGCAGGGACCTCTGAAAGTCATCTGGTTCAACCCTTTGGTCACAGCAAGGGCAGATAAAAAGTTAAAGCTAACTTTACAGTAAGATCATGTTGCTCAGGGCCATGTCCAGTCAAGTTCTGAGTATCTCCAGGGATGGAGATGCCACAGCCTCTCTCAGATATCTGCTCCAATGCTTGATCACCACCTTACCCGTAAATTATTTTCCCTAATACCAAAATGGAATTTCTTTGTCAACTGGTGAAGCTGAAAATAGCATTACATTCACACTCCTTTCTAAGCAGTACTGAGCAAACCCAGCTCTCGGCCTCCCCACCTTGCAAACCCTAATCATCTTGATGACCCTACTCACTGCATGGTGCCAATTTGACTCCTCTCAGCTTCCTATCTGCAGTAGTGAAGGGGTTTTGTGAAAGGGAAAGAATTATTTTGTAATGAGCAATGGCCTCAGGCTATTAGAGTTCTAACTTGTATTTTTCTCGTGTGAGTACGGAAAAGTCACCTCCTTGGGTTTGGTTCTAGAAGGGACTGCTGAAATCTGTGACTTGAATTTAAACCTACTTAATTTGAGTTATCTAATATGCAAAATAATACTTGTTTATATTGATTACATGAGAACAGAGTGTGGTTGGGCCCTTGAGACAGCCACTTCAGTTAATAGCCAAAGGTAATGTGAAAGAGGGATTAGGACCTAATTTAATACAGAAAGGAGATTGAGCTAAATCTGCCCAATGATGGTGTAACAAATGCCTCATTTGACGTAACAGCATCATCTTTGAACTCCATCCCTTTCTGTATGTTTTTTGAAAAGAGAATGGCCAAGGTAGAGTGATTTAAGCGTAAGTCAGACCCAAAACTCAAGAGTTGAGGTAAAAAAAAAACAATTATGAAGGTTTTAAAAACGGTCAAGCCAGAACTCTTTTCTCTATCTTCTAATTCTCCACCTCATTTCCTATGTAAATATAGTAATAATCACTTTGCCACTCCCTGCAAATAGGCAGTCAGTTTAATATGCCTCCAGAGGCAAGAGCTCTTAGCAGGGAATCAAGGTTTCATTGGGCTGGGCCAGGAACCCAGCAAACACTGAAGGGATGCCTCTGCGCTGAAGAACTAACAGAGCCCCTTGGACAGTGAACTGGAAATTCACAAAATCACCCAAACTGCATCTCATAGAGATTCGAAATACCTCTTAGATGGTAATGGCACTTCAAACACTGAGCAGTTCAGGATTCAGACTGGACCTGTTAGGGAAGAGCTTTATGCAATACTGGAAATAGCCTGAGACATCTCATGTCCTTAAAGAACTTCAGCTGCATCTTTCAAAATGAGATGAAAGACAAGCTTATTAACTCAAATGTTAACATTTTTAGTAGCTTTCATCAGCAGATGTCCTGCTTATAAGGAATGGGCAAAAGATTCCATAACAGGCTCTGAATATACAGATTCAAATGAATACAAAACTGTTTTCAGAAAAATAGGTTTTCTTAGCTGAAAACATAAAAATGAACATTATAAGACCATCCAAATTCACTTCTTAGTGCAAATGTTTTGCAGTATAAAAATGATTTTCCATAATCCTGTTGCAGGGTTGGCAAAGCAAATGAGTCTTAATGCCAATGCAACAGAAATCTGAAGTCTGTTCCCAGCTCTGCTTAAAGTGACCTTGAAGAAGCTGTCCAATATTTTGTGAAAATGAACCAATGAAAGATACCGTCAAAGTTAGAAATATGAACCATGTGTAATGTGAAGGAAATAGAAATATTAACAGCAATTAGGAAGAGAGCTGGAACTGAAATTTATGGTTTCTGGGCTTCCTATCAAATGTATCTTTGTACATAATAACAGGGATAATAACAAGGACTGTCTATGTCTCTTCCGCAGTTCTGGTTCAGATAAAATCACATGCTGTGGCTGTGCTGTTTATCTTAATGCTGTATATGAAATAAATGGGAGCAACTGAGAATATTAGATGATGGAAATCTGAAGGAATCTGAAGGTCCAAACCAGAATCAGTGGTACGTAGATTATTTCTTCTTCTGAAAGCCATATCCTTTGATTTTTCCCTTTTGCAACCATGAAATAATTTTAAGAAGGGCAACTCAAAATGCATTTTTTCAGTTTAAAAGCGCCTTAGAAAATTATTTTACTGAAGATATTTTTCTAATATTTTTAAATAATCAAAAACACTTAAGGAAAAATATAGAAATATAAATTTATAATATATAATATATATTATTATAATAGAATATATATAATACAAAAATTATAATATATAAAATATAACACTTTCCATTGCAACACAAGATTCTCCCTTCTCCTTGAAGGGATCCCACCAGAAAAAGGATAAACAGCAGGCTTGCATTGCCTAAGAGAACCATTATTTGTGTTGTAAACTTCAAGTATTAATGATAATAGCTACAAATAAAAAAAATCCCACTTGACTCTCTGGAAACGTTCAACATTCACAACACTCAGGCTTTTTTACTTGTAAAATGAAGACCCGAGACACTGTGATATGAGCCACTACAAAGCTGCTTTTACTGCTATCTTGAAAGTAAACCTGAAAATACCAGTATAGACTTGTCATAGTCCTAGAATAATGACAAAAAAATGATTAGACTGTTTTGAGCAGAATATGGAAACAGGACAAGTGTCAACCCATCTGCAGTCCCTTCAGACATCAAAATTATATACTTAATAACAGCATGATTTTTGTTACATGATGTGACTTGAAGTCTTCTGACACTGAAAGGGTTTAAAAATTTTTATGTGGAACAAAATTTATTAATAGTGAATTCTATGTCAGTATCATGCTGATTCTCTAATCAGCAAAAATGTGTTTAAGAGCATGTCCTACAAGACTTAATAGGGATACATAGTTAAAAGAAACCACAAGCACTGAGAGTATTAAATTGGACTTTGAATTGTCATTTTCTCGGGGTAGTTTAAATAAAGGTAATGCACATCAAAGTGATCAATCATGTCAGCTCTGGAGTGGAATTCTCCTTGGCTCCTTTTTATGTGTGTATTAAGAGTATCATCAGACATGACGGCCTATTCTCCCACTTGCAGGCAGTTAAGCCAGAAGCAGCTTGAGGGACTGACAGGAGTAACTTTGATATGAAGTAAACAGAAGAAGAAAACTGGATCCAATGTTTAGAAAATCCCCCAAGAGTGTAATTATTTGTTTGCTTATCCTGGCAGAGAAGTAGCGAGATCGTAACACTGGTCAAAGGTCTTCAGAGAGACTGGGGAAAAGGCAAAAAGTGAACTACTCCTTGTAATTTTAAGAGACAGCAGCTCTGTTTCTCAGACTCTTTTCCTGATTTTAAGTCAGGAGCCAATCTTTTCGATTTTCCTTTTCATCAATAACTATTTTCATCCTGTAATATAAAAAGTTTCATGCTGTTGTTTGATGACATATCAAGTCCCCCATTTCTGCCTGCAGAAATGTACTATATATGCACCTCTCTGTCTATAAAATATTGCATCTGCTGTCTACATAGATATGGCCTGTAGTGAAGCTCTCCCTAAGCAATTTTGCAGACTTCAAGCTTTCTTCTTCCTTTTCAGTAGTGAATTATTCCTCTGCCCATGCCCCAGTATTATGGTTCAATGTTTTCTGATAGACAGGTGGGAGATACATTGCTTTATCTGGATTTCTACTATGAGCTGTTTTTTAATTACAGAAGGTGGACTGGTAAAAATTCTTAATGGGAATTTATTAAGAATTTTATTTTAACTTATAAATGAAATACATGTAGTGCATAAATTTTATGAAGTACTTATTTTCCTGAAGAGTTTTACAAAAAGATCACTATAAAAGGGAAGTAATTAATTTACCTTTTTAAGAGAAACATCACCCTAGATTTGATGTTATTGCATTTGTCACCTGCTTTCATGAATCAACCCATTATCTCCAAGACATCTTTGGATGAACTATAAACTAACTGTACTAGAGAATCACAATTCATTTAGTAGACATACACAGCTTCCTCAAGGAGTGCCACCTCAGCACACCTAGCAAAAGCTCCAGTTTGGTTTAACAGCACAGTTATATTTTATAGTATGTAACAAAGAATGTGAGGAACTCCCTCTGCATTAAAAATAAAGTAAGCTTCTAAACATCAGTTGTGTGAAAACAAGGGAGTCCCAAAACTTAGGTACCAGCAGCTGAATAAAAAAAAAAATAAGTCAAGGATTTCTGGAGCTTGATGGATGTTTTTGAATATCTTGAGTTGGCATTGCTCACTTTATTCCACGTTTAATCTGTGATAGGTCCACTGTGACTACCATGTGCTGTATCTAAAACTTAATTAGTTGCCTGGAAAAATCTTGTGTTATGCCTAGGAGTTATCACTTTCTATTTTGAGGGGGCAAAACCATTTTGGAAGATGTAATTTACTTCCTTAAGTTTTTTTGGTGGTAAAAGGGCTGATCTTTTTGCCTACTCAAATACACTGAAGACCCCTACCTTCGCCTTTTTTTTTTTTCTTAAATAGAGCTACTTTGCTGTATTATACATTCACAATTATCATGATGCAACAGAAATTAAGGTGCAAATCTAGTAGGTGATTTAAGAGGATGGGAGACTTTCTACCAACACCATAACTGGATACCTCTCTGTGACTTGCTTTCAAGCATTCCAAGGAGGCTTGCAACTAATCTATAGAATTCAAAATTGTGCAGAGGAAACTACCTTTGCACTTCTCCTCAGATCCTACGGTCTTCTGAAAGGGCACAGAGTTATGCGAAACCCTGTTCTTGCTCTTTTTGCTTTGCTAACGGAGAGCCAGAATGACACCATGAAACAGCAACGCAGCACTCAAATTCACTGGAGGAAACCTTTTGGTCCCCAAAAGGATGGACAAAACATCAGATATTTCTGGTCTTCAGTATAATCACATACCCCCAATCACAGCATCATGGAAACATCTAGAAGAACTGATAAGACTGAAAGTTAGCCACTTTTACAGATGGGGCAAGATACTTTTGTATCAGTAAAGACCTCTTAATATTTCAAGTTCAGGTAAAAGTTTCAATAGAATCCTATGGACACTGGAAGCAAGTTAGACTAAATGCTACAGTTTCTTAACACATGGTGTTTAGAGATGCTTATAACAGATAGTTCTACAGCTTTAAACACACACAGACAATGAAACGGAAATATTTCAAGTGTGCACTGAAATTTTATCTGAATTGGATCATAATTACTGTCACTGAAGGAGTCCCATTACTGTTAGTGCTCAGTAGGTCTCATCTCTTTTTCCCTGGGGAAAAAAAACCAATGGCTGAAGAATGCTGCAACTAGTGTGGCATCTTCCTACAATTAGCATAGAGTTTTCTAATATTAGATGCATTTATTTCATAGCTTTGTGGGAAGAAATTCAGCACAAGTCTCTTTTTGAAAACCCTGCTGTGCCAGCATTATTTGTGTTCTAATATTTTCTAACAGCATTTCCCAGGTATAAATAAGATGTCAAGTCTAAATTAACACTGGAAACATGACCTGCCCTGTATTTTTTCTGCAAACTGACAGCTCTGCTGCAGATGTCAAATGTGAACTGCCCTCCCAGCTAACTAGAGACTCAGGATTGGCATATTGCTGAACTGCAAAACTTACTAACAAAACATTGCTCTAAAGAACAAGGAGTCCCAAACAATTCTACAAACTGTATTTTTCACTTCTTAATTAATTTTTAAAAGCATTTTTACAGCATTATTTCCTAAAAGTTAAATTTCCAGGGCCTCACAAAGTCTTCCTGTGTAGCAAAACTCTCAAATAGCCCTCTTCCTCAAGGAATTATCTGCTTTTCCCACACCTACTTCTTTCACACTGTCATTTGGATTCTGCTTTGCCCCTTCCTTCCTCATGGTCATAGAAAAAACCACAAACGACCTGGGATAAACTGCAGATGGGTATTTTATCAACCACCCCACCAAAACTTAATATCTGAAAAGCAATCCTGATAGTTTTTATTATACCATTTATAGAATGGAAAAATAAGCTCCTTTCCTCTTAACCTTCTAGTTAAGTAAAGGTTATAGTATCTCCTCTTAATTTTCTTTTTTCACTAAGCAATTATTGTTAATGAAGCCTTTCCTCTCAATAATTTCTCCTGAACTTTATCCTGCAGGTCCCAATCTTCCCTGAAGCACATGGTCTAGAAGCAAAAACACTACTTCAGCTGAAACCTTTCAGTGCCATCTCTTTCCCTTTTCTTAAAAATTCTATGTAAAATCTTTCCAAAACAGAAAATAAATCAAAACATCTAGTTCAAAAATAGATGATACAAACAGAAGAAATACGTTGTTAAACTTGTATGTATTCATCTACCAAACTTTACTTATCTTCAGATCCTCAAAAAAGAGGTTTCTAGTTCAAATGGACTAAAAAAGATCTGAGAATCTTGAAGACTTGTAGTTTAATGCTTCATGTCAGATAAAAGTAAAGATGAAAACTTCCTATTCCTTTTTATGCAAATGATGAAACCATATTCTCCACGGACCCCAAGAAGAACAGGAAGAAGGAAAGCATTTTGGAAAATCATGCCATCAAATCAATAGTGGATGATCAAAAACATTAAAGACTGGCAAGAAAAGAGGATGAACTCTTTTTTCATGTTGATTTTCATTACCACATCTTGTGTATTGACTCACCAGTCATGGCTAAACATAGTTTATGCAATTGAACTGAAATACCTTTTAGCTCTTATGAGTGAGAGACTCATCCATGGTCCTTTTCATTTGACAAGTGAATACTTGATCAGCACCTTAGGTTTCAGCATATTTCCAGCCCAGTGGCCAGGCTCTAATTTCCTCTGACATTTCACCTTATCTCTATACTTTTCAAAATAAGATTTCTGCTTATATGTAAACACTGCAATTCTTTGCTGATTCGCTTTTTTCAACAGCATTCTTATTTCACACAGGCAAGTTAACACCATTACTGATTCTCATCCAGAAAGGATCTATTTTGCTATAGACTTGGAGGACATTGGTGTTGGTTCCTGAACTAAAGTTGAATGCAAGTTACAGGAGCAGAAAGGGAAGATGGGAGCATTCCTAATTCACAGGATGGGGCAATTTCTGTCTGCTCTGTCTTCCACAGCACTTTTAAGGTTGCTCCAGGAGCTGCCAGAGCCTGGTAGCAGTGGGAGTAGCAGTGCATCGGTATATGGTTACAGAACAGGTATGTACAGGAGTCAACACTATTTCTAGGTGAGGTGAAAGGCTCAGTATTAAATCAAATGTGTCTTACCTCAGGAATTAATATAGATGGGAGCTATGTATAGGAAGTAGCTATTTACTGAACAGCTAATTAGAATATTCCTCAAAATAAAAAAGAATAACAACTAGTCATTACTGTAATTATTCATTTCTGTGCCAGTCACTTTGCCTTCTCAGAGTACATTAATGTACTTTAGAGATGGCAGGCACCGCTGAACAAACATCATGCACCTGAAATTACTGAAGCACAAAAAATGAATGCAGCATGTATATTGATGGCTCTGGAACAGCAATATGAAGTCCACTGAAAGTCAACAAACTAGGTGCTGACATATGTCAAAGTCTAAGTCATCCTTTGGAAAGTTATGCAAAATATATACTCAAACTGCAATTATATGTCTAGATAATAAATATATAGGCCATATAGGTTCAAACATCTGGTTCATGTGCAAATATGTGAATGACCAACAACAGAGTACATATCTATTCCATCCAGAATAGAGGCTGCATTTGAAGTGTTTCAAGGATTGACATTTGTACTACTCCGTTCACATTCCATGTTTTACATATGAGTACAGCTTATTAACAAATACAGAGATGGAAGTTCTCTCTGTGTATATGGTTCTGGAATTCAACAACCCTGTGGTGTGGGAAAACCCATTCTTCACACTACATGTTCATTGCACTATTCCAGGAGCAGCTTTTGAGTAACTGAGTGACCAGGTATTTTCACCACAGCCATCTATTGCTCTATGGAAAGCTGACCTTGCTTTAACTCCTTACAGCCAAATACTATTCATGAAGAGAATACCATTATTAAGATTTCTGTCACAAATTTTTGGGTTTTGTGGATGCAAGGTCGACACTGCAGACTGAACATTTTTTACCATTGTAATATTAATGATTTTACATCTACTCCCATTACAAGTATAAGCATATACTGCACTGTAAAGACTAGCTATTGATAAATGTTAACTTCAAACCTCAATTACTCTGGTATTTAAACAGAGTGATACAAGCAAAAATTTACCTGAATTCTATGATGCAAAATGTGATGATTCTGCAGAATCATTAGAGGATAACAAAGAAAAGCAACAGAAACATTTTTCATGATAATGAAAAGGCAATAATAAATATTTCTCACAGGTCTTTTATCACTTCTTTTTTGACAATGCAACTGCCTAAATGAAGTTACATTACATCAGAAGAGCCATATAAAACAAACATGTCATGTCAACAAATGACAGCCACCCACTAGCAAACACTGTGATAGATCAGAAATAATACAAGAGTAGGATGAATCCCTGTGGCATTTCCAAATTAAACCCAAAAAATACTGACTGGGAGCAATTTGGAACAACCACCTGGTCTCAGCATATTAAGATTTTAAAATTTGATCATAACTGAGCTAAATAAGTGCAACATATGTTTTGCAGGTGTAGCCATATCCCAGAAATACACTTGAAAAGAGATATAGTAATTTTTAATTGAAGGTTTTATGGCATTGGGAAAAATGGCAGGAAAACTGCAGACACTTTTGAAATCAGCCTTTGCCCTTCTCTTCTGATAAGATTTTTAATATATTCTCTTTTTCATATAAGAGAACAATTCACTGCCTAGTATATCAAGACAGAATATACATTTTAATATCAGACAAAAAGATGTGTGTTCAATGTGACTTCAGTTTTTAAAATTTCTTAGACTTCTCTGGAAATGTCTCCTGTAACTTAATTAACTAAAACTCTTAAACATACTTGTACTGAAGCCAGTACATGTGATTTGGTCCAAATAATTATGAAGATGAGGGAAGAAAGAAGAAAATGTTGGAATGCCATTTACTCCAAGAACTGAAGTCCTGATTTTAAAATCAGGCCATCATTAAAAGCCCTATTACTCTCTTAGGTCCCAATGGAGAGATGGATTCAGTATCTCCTTACCTCCACAACATGCTGGCTGAAATACGTGACATCTGACAACTTTACATCCTCCTGCAACAAGGTTTACATTTGCCTTTACCCATACCAAGCTCCAGTGGGCAGTCCTGTGGGATTGTGACAGAAGAGTGCTCTGGGCATCTTTCCACTCTCATACAAAGACCAAATCTACTCCGTTCAGCCCCATATAGATCATGAAGCACATTTCCAACAAACATGACAGGTATGAGGAGGCAGTCCCCATCAGTAATGGTGACTATTCCTCACAAAATGTTAAGAGCATAAGGGAACAAATTTCTGACCTCAGGAAATCAGGAGGATAAAACAGAACTCAGCCTCACCCCCCCATGACACTTTCATAATCTGGGAAGGGAGGGAAGAATCACAGAATGGATCAGGTTGGAAAGTACCACAGTGGGTCACCTGTTCCAACCTCCCTGCTCAAGCAAGGCTATCCCTGAGTGCATTGCACCAAATTGCATGCAGACAGTTCTTGAATCTCTCCAGTGAAGGAGACTCCACAACCTCTCTGGGCAACCTGTTTCAGTGTGTGGTCACCCACACAGTAAAGAAGCTTTCTGTCACGTTCAGGTGGAACTTCCTGTGTATCACTTTCTGCCTGTTGCCTCTTGTCCTACTGCTTGGGACCACGGAGGAGAGTCTGGTTCCATGCCCTTGGCACTCCCTCTTCATATACTTGCATACATTAAAGAGGCACCCCTTAATCTGCTCAGGGTTAAGCAGCCTCAACTGTCTCAGCTTTTCCTTATAAGAAAGAAAGGAAGAGAGGCCAGCAAGAGGCTCACTGGCTCTCACTGGCCTGGCCAAATCAGGTGACTGTCAGCAATGCCGTATCACAAAAGCACTGTTGCCCTATCATTTCACTTCACAGAGATAAGCTGCATTTAAACTGGAAAGTGTTCTTGAGAAGGAAGCAGTTGGTTAGGCTATTGGTTAATATTTGTAATTTTTCTGAAGCTTTTATTTAGTTATCTAAAATAAACTCCTACACATATCCTGCCCAAGCTGCTCCATCAGTGAGGAGCGAGTGTGCCATCAGGTTTCCTCTGCCAGTCATGAAATTGCTCTATTAAACGTTCATGCTGGTGTGGAAAGAAGAGCCTGCTCCCAAGCCTCTGAGACCAGGCTCTCTGCTCTCTCCTCATCATCACAAGCCTTTTAAACTGACACTGGTTTTCCCTTTGGAGGTGAAAGCATTCCTGCACCATGTGATAGGCTACTAAGCTGGCTTAGGGTGCTGTGAGGAGCTAACAGAAGAGCCAAGCTTATCAACTGGTTATGTTTTCTCTTCCCCACTAAATTTTCACACATCAAACTCTGGCTGAAAAGCAGGGAACGTGCAAATCTGCAAAATTTCACAGGAAAGAGATATGAATCCTATAGATTAATGTACAGACAGCCACAAAATGTATTTTTGACTGTAAAATGACTTACAAACCTATGTCAAGTCCTCCCATTAGTGATCCAGTGAACAGTTATTACAGTAGTTTCACTTAATCAAAATTATGTAATTCCATAAACTTGCAGTTTAGACATTTTAAGTGCAGAATCTGGAGACATTTTATGTGTGGGTGTGCCTTTTGACACTGATGCTTTGCTTCATTTCTGCAACATAGCATCCTGCAGCCTGTACTATTTTGCATCCATTTCTGTCTCCCAATCACTGTTTTTAGCCCATCAACCATATTTCAAGATGACCCATTGCATCCTCTGCTTACATCAGCATCAATTTATGTCTTTTCTTTCTTCTTTTGTTAGGCACTACCCACTGTAAAATGGAGAATTCAAAAGCAGCTTTTATGCATTTGGCTCTTTATGCTGATTGCAATGTGGCCAACTCATCTAACAAGTACTGTATTTATCACTACACATTGCTGGACTAATAGAATTTTATTGTTTTGGACTAAACTTTGATGTTAAATGCTGCTTGTCCAGATATATGCTATGAATGTATATCTACAAAGCATTAAAATAATTTTAAGACATTTATAACATAGTAGCAGAAACTCTGCAAATGTTTCATTGTGCCATTTTTATGCAAATATTCTCATTATGCTGCTTTTATGCTTTCATTTTCATTTCCAGTGACCAATTAGAGTGTATCTGCCTTTTGTTTGGTCATCAAATGTTTGCTGGTGAAGAAATCATGTAGCACTTTCTGAGTAGGTTAGTACTGTCTCATAAAACTAAGGTGTGTGCAATAACCTGTGTGAAAAACCTAGTTGCTTATTTTTTCTTATAAATATATTCTTATATAAAGAAATAATTGCAAGAAGAACCTAAACTACTACTTACTGAAAGATCTATAAACAACATATTGAATGAAGAGTCTTGAAAGAACAGGGTCTGTGCAGGCCAAAATTCCCCAAAGAATTCATTTCTGTATCAAAACTGTAGCTCAGAACACAGTGTAATCAGAGATCGATGATCTCCAAGCTAGATATATCTTGTAATCCAAACTGGATGACTGATGCTGATCCTTCTCCCCTCCCACTGCTCCTCCTGCTTTGATCTATATACCCAAGAAGGTTTTTTAATCCCTTTCTATAACACCTTTCATCCTGTTCTCCATTATGTCACACCATGCCACAACATTCTCAGTGACCTTTTATTTTAAAACTACTGCTTTAAATGTCTATGTTTTCTGAATTGTACACCTCAAAAAGTATCTTGAAAACATTAGTTTTTTTTTATTTTTCTCACTGAAGCAAATGAACAGTAAGCTCTCAATAGCTCATGCTTGATCTGCAGCAGAATTACTGCCTTATTGGTAGAACTTCCTGCAATGAGAATGGACAGCATAGGCCATTTCAGTATTTATAAAGCCTTACTTGAACTAATTTCTTCTAAGCAGAATAAAGGTGGCAAGTACTGTAAACATGAAATCAAAGGTGAAGTGAAAGCTGCTTCTAGGCTGACACCTCTAACCAGGACATTTAAAAATACAGTAGAATGGAGTGAAAATCAATCAGCCTTAAAAGTGGAAAAGTTTATTTGAGAAGACAAATGTGAGAAGGGTGCTGCAAAAAGTTAAGCTAGTAGCTCACAAAAATATGAAAAGGTTAGAACTGGAAAAGCACGTGAGGAAACCTTTTTACGGGGCATCATGATGTATTCTAAAGCCTGGAACTACACCAGGTATGAAGAAACCCACAGTGGTGCAGCAGTGCTGAGAGCTGAAAAAATGGCTTAGGAATACTATTAATTAAAGATCATGTACATCAGATGTTTCCCCCAGGAAAAGTAACTAGAGGCAAGCTTCTAGGCACCAAGATGATGAAATCTTGACTGTACAATAAGCAAATTTCAGTTTCCTTGAGTTGTATTTGCTCTTGGTATTTACATAAATGTTTAGATTAATTATCAGCTAATGTAATGAGATTTGGCCATACCTATGAAATTTTATTTTTTAAACAGTAGATAATCTTAAAAAGCTAGTAGTCCAGAATTCAAACAACAGAAACTAAATTTGTTTCTAAATTGTAAAACTGTTCTAGTTCTTCACAGTAAGCCAAACCCTATCTTAAATCAACTCACCCTAAATTTTAACAGCTGCCAAAAATGCATCTCCAGAATTTGTTTTGCTCACTTTCTAACTCTGCCTAAGTACAGTAGTTATTTAGAAGGATAAGCTCAGTTATGTATACTGGGTAGGAGTTGTAATAGCAGTGTACAATTTCTCTTCTGATTTCAAATTTAGATGTATAGGACATAGCAGAAATTCATTTGGTTCACTGGAATATGATGCTGGATCAATAAAAGGTTATCATGCTTTTGAGCCAGGAGAAGACAATCTGGCACTACTTAATAGGGACTATGTATTCTAAATGATACTAGACTTTCTCAGAAAAAATGTTTATATCTTTTGTGCAGTAAGATATATATAATTTATACTTTTCAATTATTGTCATTTCCTTCTCTTAAATGAATTTATGTCTCTCACTTGCCATTTTAGTATTACCAAGGGTCATGCCAGTTCAAGAAAAACCTCTGCAATTTTAGTATCACAAATCTCCCAAGAACTAGTTTGGATGTTAAGGCATTCTGTTATTTCCTTGGAAATGTTTTTTAGCTTCTAGTCAAAAAGCATAGCATTTTCCTTATCAGAAACATGACATCAGTTAATACGGCTTATTCAGCTCAGATTCAGAGCTCTGGCTTAATCCTCTAAAAAATAACCAAGATACTGGACTATCTTATTGAGTTAAATTTAAACCACTAAGTAATAAGAGTGAATTATAAGCTATCTTTCTGATATCCTGTATCATTATGCTGGGTAGTACAAGGCTCTAAAACAACAACTGACTACTGATATTATTATCTAAAATCCTGTTTTCTAGAAGTGAAATGCAAGATTGTTTTGATTTGATACAAAGTTCATTCATGGCATCCAGATATTTACAAAACCCCTCTCTGTAATATGATGAAAAAACAGTGTATTCTGAGAACACGTTTTGACCTATGATTTGTCATATAAACATATTTACAAATTTCAGGGCAAATGTCTACTTACCATCTTACAATTGAGAAAATCTCTGTTAAAAATGTATGGCAAGAAAAGGAAACATAGCTTCCTGTGTGAAATCTACTTTGGCTTCAGTCACTTGATATTTGTTTGCTGTGTGCTGCACAAAATTACTGAAGCACACAGAAATGACACTTTGCCCTTGGGTGCAATGGAATGACAGATTAAATGAGTAAATGGAAGACTCGGAGCTTCCTCCAAAGGGAAAAAATAAGCTACTTAATACTTTCAAAGCCTTTTCAAGTATCAGCTTTTTCTGCAAATCAAGAGAGTAATTATTTAGTGAACCAACTTGAATTTCTTAAAAATGCAGGGAGCATGAGGGGAAAAGAGTGGGACATAGAACTCATTTATTTCCCCCACAGCTCTGGCTGCCTTCATGAACACCTAACTTTAGCCTAAGGCTACACAAGTCTTTTGTTTGTGCAAGGAAACACAAGTTGCATCATCACCTAATGCACCAGAATGCTTTTTTTCTGTACCCTCACAGATGGAACCAGCAGCTGTGCTTCACTTCTAACCACTAAATACATAATATATTTTGACCCTCCACAATAATTTAGGGACTCTTATAAAGCACAGTAAAAGTAGAGTCAAAACTTCACTTAAATCTGACTGCAGGCTCATACCAAGTTTACCATTTCTGTGGGAATTAAAGATGAATTGCAATAGCTCAATACTAATAGAGGGGTTTGCTGCAGTCAAATACCTACCTCATATTCACTAGAAATAGCACAGAGCAGAGACTCAAATTCTTATCCCTGAATTAAAGGACCTTCTTTGAGCCATTTTAGCATTTCACAAGGGATGCTTCAAAGCATTTGAGTGTTTCTCAGTTTCAATTACTTTTTTTCTGTTCTCTCTTAGGTTACATTTTGTAGATATTTGCTACTATGGATTTTGTTCTCTTTTCAGTTTATAAATTACATGCCCTTCATCAAAACAAGTAAGAAATTGAAACCCTTATCTCTGAGAATAAAGTGACAAATTCAAACTTGGGATGAATCAGAAATATTAATTTATTGAGATTACAGATCAAATGAGAAAATTAAAGAAATAGGTAAGCACCCCTTGGATTGTACTCTGCTGGTCTCATTTTAGGCACCTTACTTTGAAAATGAGCAGATGATAAAGTCAACAAGACTCGTGCAAGATTTTTTTTTTTCCTGAAAGAAGGTATACAGATGTTTTTTGTACTGCACAAGGAAATTAAGATGTGGTCACTTTTCAGTTGACATAAAAATTGCAGGGAATAGAAAGCACAGGTGTTTGTTATAGTACTGTGAGCCAAATATGGAAAAAGCAAAAACTAAAGACAGAGGAGAACAGCAGAAAGAAACCCTGAGACACTTTTCACACAACTGGATGTCCCACAATTAAAGACAACTTCAACTTCACTAGAAATACTAACATGAAACTACATTTCCCCCCGGAAAAAAGCAAGAAGGAACTGTGAGGATATCTGAGGGCTAATTCACACACATTGAAACATGTTGACACATAGACTTTCCTGAAACAGGCAATTTTTACCTCCCCTATGAAGAACTGCTGAGAGAACTGAGGTTGTTTAGCAGTACCTGTAGTGACAGGACAAAGGGAACCATTTAAAACTGAAAGATGGTAGACTGGGGGGTGGTAAAGGGTGGTGAGACTGTGGAGCAGGTTGCACAAAGAAGTTGTGGATGCCCTCTTGTAGATGTGTTGTGATTTGTGATGCCCCATGATTTTGGAGCAATATCTCTCATTGCATGCTTTGCCCTAGACCTATTTTTGCCGTGGTAGCTGCTATTACTCATGACTGAAGACAGGATATGGCACAGGCAGCTAAATGGACTTTTAACCTGATAAGATACCCCTGTGGTCATATTCTTAGCAATGTCAAGCCCCATTTCTATCAGACTGAACCATCCAGTGTCATTAAACACAACCATACCCACTCTATTCCTCTCGGATTACCACAGTAAAGTCAGGTTTCTGTTGCAATAAAACAATTTGATCTTCATGATGAAGTGGTCAGAAATTCCTTTAACTACTGTATTACAGAACACCTCATACCATCAAACTATACATTCAAAATTCACCAGCAACCAAAAGCTACAGGTCAGGTCAGAAAACAGGAAAACAGGGGAAGTGTGACTGCACAGGTGTCCTCATATAGAGGCTAAAAAAATAAACCCATGGTACACAGGACAGGCTGAAAAGACACCAATAGCATTTCAGCCAAGGACATTGCCTGCTGTTTGTTCTCCCTGCATTCAGAAAAATATGCTGTCTGCATCCTCTTTGCTAATAAACAGAAGATCATTAAAGTGATAGCTGACTCTAATAATCCATTTCACTTCCAAGCAGAAGAAGCTTGGCAAGGGTCCAAGTACTTCCCTGAGTAATTTTGTCATCAGGCAGCAGAACTTTCCAGAACATGAAGTATGATTCAGATAGTGTTCCATTAGAAGGAAGGCATTAAAAAAAAATAAACAATCACAAAGCAAAGTAAATGAATAAAAACAAATAAATAATCAGCATATTTTTAATTTTCTGGTTTTCCTTCTTATCTTAGACTCAGGGTCTTCACTTGTGCTCCTTCCTTCAAACCTTTATCAGTAGAGTACAGTCCCCCATATAGGAAATAACCTCCTGACAAGAAGTTATTTTTTAATTAGTGTTATTTCCTAGACTTCCTTGGACTTGTCTGTGGAGTGGGCATCCAAGGATCTTATGTTTAAAAAGCCTTGGAAAACAGAAAACTGGTTGATTGACTTCCATTAGGCAGCAAATTATCAGGGACTGAAAACCAACTAAGACTGCACAATTTGTCTCAATTTCTTTTTCTAAGATTTAATTCTGACACTTCTCAGATTTGTTGTTCAAGTGCTCATAGAACAGCCCACAGGCAAAGCAGAACACACAATTCTGCCAGTTTTGTTCCATCACAA
The DNA here is from genome assembly GCA_024734555.1 of Trochalopteron elliotii. Lineage (NCBI taxonomy): Eukaryota > Metazoa > Chordata > Aves > Passeriformes > Leiothrichidae > Trochalopteron > Trochalopteron elliotii. The sequence goes on along the minus strand of JANPWX010000099.1, from coordinate 3,577,013 downwards.
TTATCTAATCAAATCTTTGTTCACTCATTCATCAATATTTTTCATCTTGTAATGAAGACACTTCTAAAATAGCACACCCAGAAGCTTCCTTATCCTACTCCTTGTTAGAAAACACCAACAACCTACCAGGATTATTGTTTGGAAATCTAGATGTGTCATATGGAAAACTGCAGTACAGTGAAGACAAGATCAAATTGATTGTTCTTTACGTGATTGATCATGTAGTCTATAAAATGCTTATTTTTAGAAAAGAATTCCTAGCAAAGATTTCAAACTTCAAAATATGGATATTTTTTGCCTGATATGCAAAACATACCCTGCATATAAATACAACTTGGGCACATTAGAATACTCTTAGAAACAATAAACTCATGCACTACCATCCGTAACAGACGTATACAACACTCATGAGAATATATACTGTTACAAGCTTTCTGGAAACGACTTGCAGATTCAGAATTGTTACACAGGTGAAAAATTATGAATGTTTCTCACCTCCAAGCATCTGACCCTAACTGGGATACTAAACTTCTGATTTCAAAATGATACAAAATAAACCCTGTGGGATTTTTTTCATCATCAAACCCTATGATGCTCTGCTTGAAGAGAATAAAAGCTGTATCAGCTACTGCAAGAAAAGAAAAAAAGAAGAATTAAAGGAAGCGGTTTGTCCTTGACAAATTTTGTAGTATGTTCTGTGATATGCTCCCTGTAGTATGTTTATGAGCTTTCTACAAATGCATATTTGTATATCCATAGATACATTGGTTCAGTATGAAAACGACACTAACACAAGTAATACAAATACTTAAGGACCAAGCTGTTGCTTAAAAAAAGCCTATTTTATCTGTTAGAACAAAAGCATTTAACTCTGATGTTCCCATAGGATAGAATATGTAGCACAGATATTAATCTGTTCATTGTTGTAGCTCTCAATACAGACCACTGTCTTAAAGATCCATAAACATATCAACATAAAGCTGATAAAACATTATTTATTTATTTCTTAAATGTGGCAACATACAGAGATAAAAAGAGAAAGTAACAATCCTAACATAAAAAGAAATTTAAAATATGAATCAAAGTGATCGCAAGGGGCATATATTCAAGAAACAGTGACAATTGAAAATACTAGGCTGATCCCTCCAAAATTGGTAACTTAAATATCATAACAAGAAGATATGACAGTTTAGGAACAGGGGAGGGATGAAATTCAGGACTTCACCACATCATGTTCTTATGTTACATATTTTTCTAAACTAAATGAAATTTGCCTACAGTTTTGTGTTTATATGATTTGATGGAAAGAAATACAGTTCATTTTCATAATGAGAACCAGAGAAAGAGATGAGTTTCTTGTTAAAATTTACAGCTACAGAGAGGACCTCTGTCACATCACCTGCACTGATGATGAGTAGGAATGTGCCCTGGCCCAAAGAAAAAAATGCCTCAAGAAATGTTTACATTGCATATGTAACAGAAAAATCTTGCAAAGATCCTTCAGAGAAAAAATACCGCCATTAATTTGGCAGCAGCTTTGAGCAGCCTGGTCCAGCAGAAGATGTCTCTGCCCATGGCAGGTAGGGTGGAACTAGATGATCTTCAAGATCCCCTCCAACCCCAAACATTCTATGATTATAATTTAAGAGCAGTCAACTTTTATACATTTCAAGGACAAGTAACAGTACTGTGTCATATACACAATCAGTGACTTTTTTTGCCAGGGGAGCATACATGCCTTCCAAAAATCTTTGGGTCTAAGGACACTCTGGGTCTGAGGAGGCTTTCCCTTTGCCTTGTGCACTCCTTCTTGTAGTTGGGGGAGGACAACACTCATTTTCATCAGGACATGACATCATTGCTCTATAAGAGCACTACCCAGGGCTCTTCTGGGGAATTTCCTTCATCCATACTCTGAGTGTGTCACTTTGATGTTACTTGCTGAGCAAAGGCAAGCTGACTCTCCCAGAGCTCATTCAGACCAACAAGAGCTGAGCAGACACTTTAAAGTGCTCCATCTTCAAAGAGCTGAATTTCAGTCCTATGCAGTACTAATTTTCATCTGGGTTGGACATACCAGGACAAAGGCCCTACCACAGGTGTGGATGGAGGCAGGCAGAGGTCCTCCACCACAAACAAGGTATGGGTAGATCTGCTAACATAGCCCTGATTTTCAGACAGCAAGGGTAATGGGGAGGTGAGATATATCCCCCGAGCCCCAGCACAGCTTCTCATACTGTAGCTTACGAGTACCAGATGTGAGGCTCAGCTTAATATTCAGTACTATTTCTTTTACCACACAGGAACTTTTTTATTATTATTTAGGAGTAAAAAAGAAATACCTATGTAAAGAGCAGAGGCAGTAACAGTAAAAAATAAGACATTAGAGTATTTTTAAATTCTCACAGAATTTGTAATTTATACCAATTTGTTTTTGTCTTGAACTCCAAAACAAAAGAAAAATAAATTAAAGTGGTTTTCAGTTCCATGTTTTGAAACCAGAATACTTTACCCAATATTTTTTTTTGCTTCTTTAAGTTTTTTTCTCTACCATTTCTGACACCTGTACTGGTTAAGCACCTCAAAAGCAAGCACAAAATCACTCATAGTATTTAAAATGTTTTGATGACTATTTCTCAAAGTGTTTCTCATTGCAGTTTACATTTATTCCATTAGTGCCCAGTCAGCACTACAACTGCATGGACAAGGAAAGCAGTGGTTACTGTGTTGTCTAATGGCCAGGCTTTTTTCCATTCTACAATTAATAATTTAAATCCTATTATATTACAGAAAAGGCGGTGTGAAGGAAAGTAAGACTGAACCTGTAAAGACCAGATCGCCTTTCTCGTAAGATCACAAATAACATCTAACTCAGGCTCTCGTGAATAGGTTCTGAACAGTTTTCGATGCTCTTCCCTAAGCCAGCCAGCCTTACAAAAAACAGGCTACGGTTGAGGGATTTGGCCAAAAAGTTTCCTCCTAAGTTTGTAGACTTCAGCCTTGATCTACAACAACTAAAGGTGTCTCACAGAATCATTATATAGGTGAGAATGACAACTGAATTGGCTCTGTCTATCAGTTTTCCAAAAGTCTGCATCCAAAGCCATGCACCAGAAGAGGTGAGTCACTGACTGCTTGCATGTGGGAGGTTTTTCTTCCACATTTGTAGCAGCAGCTGCCTATAGAAGAGTTCAGGGGAATTAAACTGATCTGACTCCTTGCCTTTCCACATCTTCACTGGACCTGCATTGCCTCAACTCCCTACTCAAAGCTCCACTCCTGGAACTTCAATGAGAATGATTGCGGCTACTTGAACAATGTTGAGAGTGCACCTGAAAATGGTGAATGTTTAAACTGAAGGAAATGGAGACAGTGTAATAGCACTAAAAGGGATGGAAAGTGAAGAAGTGACTTTGTAGAGCTATTAAATATGGAGTATGTAAGATTCTTAGAGCACCACCCCAGTCCTTCCCCGAACCATCAAAGGTCTTAGTCTGCAGCAGCTGAACAAGATGCTCAATGAAAGACAAAACACAACCTGGAAAACTATTGGCATTACTAACAAGTCAATTCAGTCACTGCTGGATTCAAGAATGGTAAGGCACAGAAGAAAAAAGAGTTTATGAATCCCTTTAAAAACTACAGATTTAAGAGCAACCTAGCAACCCTCTAAAAGTTTTATGTGATAGAAGTTATACATGCATTTTATGATAGAGGTAAATTTTGAGGAGGAATGCAAAGAAGAGTAAGATTCATGAACGAAATATAACACTCCAAACAGATATATTATCTAGCAGCAACTCCTCTTGTAAACTGCAGTAGAAAACACAGTGTAAGATAATACAAGAAAACACTTAAATCAGTAAAAATTAACATTTATTGAAGCATGAATGAAAGGCACATAAAAGTTAGGTCATGCTTGACTTCAGCTATGGCAGTGGTGAATAAGATGACCAGCAAAAACTTAAAAGAGTCAGAATGAGAAATGAGACATAATTACCATGCGCTGAAGGAAGCAAATGATCCTGGCAGGTGAAAAAACAGAGATTTGTTGCCTTTTAAATTTATTGTATTAGTAACTGCTGTATTTTGGTACCATATAGTTTAAAAGGATTTGAAATATATAAACGCTCTTTGTAATTTATAGTTAAGGAATATTTATGTTTATAAAGATAGAAGAAGGGTTTTGCCCTGAGACATTGCTCCCCCTACACTGTTAATGTAGGTTCCCACTTTTAGATGGAAGAAGTTACTTCTTGGAGCACAGTTTCCAATATCATGGACTCTTAGAATCATTCAGGTTGGAAAAGACTGTCAAGTCCAGCCGTTAACCACATCCCCAAAGTGCCATATTTACACATCTTCTAAATACTTTCAGGGATGGAGACTCAACCTTTCCTAGAGGAGCCTGTTACAGTGCTGGACAACCCTTCTGGTGAAGAATTTTTTTCCTAAAATCTAATCTAAACCAGCCTTGGCACAACTTGAAGCTACTTCCTCTTGTCCTAAGCCTCGTTACCTTGGAGAAGAGGCCGACCTCCAGCTCAGCACAGCCTCCTTTCAGGTAGTTGTAGAGAAAAATAAGGTGTCCCTCGACCCTTCCTTCTTACAGGTTAAACAACCTCACTTCCCACAGTCACTCTTTGTAAGACTTGTGCTCCAGACCCTTCACAGCTTTGCTGTTCTTTGGACACACTCCAGCACATCAATATTTTTTCTTATGCAGGATGCAAGACATCCCAACAGCTGGACAACCAGATGACAATTCTCAATGTTCAAATTTAAGGTCCTGACTACAAATACAATTATTTAACAAAAATAATCTATGGATTCATAATGCTGCCATTGTACCAGTGTTTTTTAGATAGAAAATGTGCCAGTACCCACATTGTGAGTTAGGCATCAATCATTTAATTGCACATTTAATATTTAAACCAAAGTTATTTTATGTATTTCAGTGAAAATTTTTTTTTTCTGGGGCAGACTGCTTGATATTTATAGGCTTCCAGACCAAACCTGGAAGTTAATGCAGACGACATCTCCAAATACACTAATTTTATGTGACTCTCACATGAGAAAAATGTGTTTAATTACAGTAAATTCTAAAAATTATTTCTTTTCATCTTCACCCTTACTCTTCTAGTTCTCAGTTAGATATAAACTGAATATTTGTACAGTGGGATTAACATAACCTACTCTCACAAGGGTCCTTTTTAAGACAATGTGAAAATTTTAAGATTACTAAGATACACTTAATTCTTACACATTTAGAGACTCTTTCCTTCTTTCTGACATACACTTATTTTCATTCCAAGAAATATCAAATACACACTAAATTAATCATGGCCTTCACTTACTCTTTGATTTTAAGCTATCCAAGCATAGAAAAAAAAAAGTGCTGACATGGAATGACACTCATGCCTTAGCAGAATGTCAGCACAGGGTCTTTACAAGGCCTAAGACAGAGGGATTGCTATGTAAGAACAAATTTTCTTAATTCGATGACAATGAAAGCACTAGACCTTGGAGACCAACTGTTTATTTTAATAAATGCTCCTGACAAGGGCTTGTGTCAATCAATGTTCAGACCACATTATGTTAGCCATGATCCTGCCATTTTCATTTTTACAGGAAGATCTGGGGTGGTTTTCTCATTTTTCCAGATCCTGGAATCTCTGATTTTCTCTAAGAAATGGGCTATCCCAATCTGTTTTCAGTTTGCAAAGATGAATCTCCAAGTTTCCAAGCACTAGATTGAGTAACTGCCACCTAAATTGTATTAATATATTTAAACTAAACTTACTAATTTCCTTATTTATTTTCCTTACACATTTCCTGACTCCAAACAATTTGCTCTATCCACATGTTCTTAGAGCACAAGAGGTCTCCATCCTGATGTGTAAAAATTCAAGCAAGACAGGCTGGAAAAAAAAAAAACGTCTGAGCAAGGATCTGGTGCTCACACCGAGTAAGAAGGAAATACACAGCCAGAGGAAGCAGGGGCAGGTGACCTGGAAAGAGTACAGGGATATGGTCCAGAAGTGTAGAAATGGGATCAGAAAAGCTAAGGCAGAGATGAAATGGCAAGCGATGTGAAAAATAACAAGAAAGGAATCTATAATACATAGGTCAACACAGGAAATCCAAGGAGAGGTGTCTCCTGACAAATGAGCAGGAAGAACTGGTGACAATATGGAGAAGTCTGAGGACTCTTTACCTTATTCTTCACTGGCATAATGTTTCCCATGTCTCTTAAATCACTGAACCTCTAGGTAAGGCTTGGGGGAGCAAAGTCCTTCCCACTGTATCTGAAGGGAAGGTTCAGGATTACTTGATAAAACTGAGTATCTACAAGCCTAAGGGGCCTGATGAGATGCATCCCAGGGTCATGAAGAACTGGTTGATGTTGCCAAGACACTCTCCACCATGTTTGAAAAGTCATAGTGCTTTGGGGGTGGGTTAGGCAAAGTCCCCAGTCAATGGAAAAAGGGAAACATTACTCCTGTTTTTAAAAAGGGGACAAAAGAAGACCCAGGGAAACAGAGGCCAGTGAACCTCACCTCTGTGCATGGGAAGATCATGGAGCAGATCCTCATGGAAGCAATGATACAGCATGTATAAGACAAGGAGGTAATTGAAGTCAGCCAGCATGGCTTCACTAAGGGCAAATTGTGCTTGACCAGCCTGGTGGCCTTCTCTATGATGGAGTGGCTGCAATGGTTGACAAGGGCAGACTGATCGATGCCATCTACCTAGGCTCCTGTAAGGCCTTTGACATGGTGCCACATGACACCCTTATTTCCAAACTGGAGAGACATGTATTCGAAGGGTGGACTATTCAGTGGATAGGGAACGGGCTGGATGGATGCAGCCAGGGAGATGTGGCCAGTGGCTATAGGCCCAGATGAAGTCTCGTGATGAGGCCTGTCTCTCAGGGCTCTGTCCTGAGACAGGTGGTCTTCAATATCTTCAGTGACACAGAGAGTGGGATTAAGTGCACCCTCAGCAAGTTTGCAGCCGGCACTAAGATGAGTGGCGTGGTTGGCACAATGGAGGGATGGGATGCCAACCAGGGGCACTTGGACAAGTGTGAGAAGTGGGCCCACAAGAACCTCATGAAGTTCAGAAAATGCAAGAGAAAGGACTTTCCTGTCTATGGGTCAGGGCAACCCCAGACATGAGCACAGACAGGGAGAAGAACTCATCAAGAGCAGCCCTGCAGAAAAGGGCTTGGGAGTTCTTGTGGATGAAAAGTTGGACATGAGTCAACAGTGTGCACTCACAGCCCAGAAAACCAACTCCATCCTGGGCTGTTTCAAAAGTAGCATGACCAGCAGCCAAGGGAGGTGATTCTGCCCCTCTACTCTGATCTTGTGAGACCCCAGCAGAAGTACTGTGTCCAGCCCTGGAGTTCTCAGCACAAGCGAGATGTGTGATTACTGTAGAGGGTCTAGAGGTGGGTCAGAAAGATGATCAGATGGCTGGAGCACCTCTCCTGTGAAGACAGGCTGAGAGACTTGGAGTTGCTCAGCCTGGAGAAGGCTTTGTGGACACATTATTGTGACATTCCAATATTTCATACTTAAAGAAGCATAAAAAAGGGGGGATAGCAATAAAACAAGGGTTATGGTTTTAAACTAAAAGAAAGGAGTTTTATATTAGATATTAGTTATTAGATATCAGATATTAGGAAGAAATCCTTTATTGTGAGGGTAATGAGGCACTAGAAGAGGTTGCCCAAAGTTATGGACTCCCTATCCAAATGTTCAAGGTCAGAGTGGATGGGTCCTAGGCAAATTGATCTAGCAGGTGACATCCCTGCCCATGGCAAGGTGGGATTTGGAGCTAGATGATCTCTAGGGTCCCTTCCAACCCAAGTCATTCTTGATGATTCTCTGATTCTACAATTCTAGTGAGAGGTGTCTCTGCCCATGGCAGGGGAGGGTTGGCACTTGATGATCTTTAAGGTCCCTCCCAACCCATAACATTTTATGTTAGTATAATTCACCTATCAAATTTGACAAGCAACGCACTTCTCAGATGAACGAAAGCTGAGTGCCTACTGAGGACAAAAAGTTATAAAACAACATGTTAATGAGGCAAGATGTTGTCTTTTTTTTAGCTTTCCTACCTCTCCAGAGCTTTCCTAGTTCTCCATCTATGGCTGCGTGGTATCACTCCCCCAGCTCTATATTCACTGACTGTGTATCCAGGTTATATTTTCCACTGCATAGTAATTTGATGTTGCAGAACAACTTTATTAATTAATAATTACTCTTTTTAGAAGTTTTATCTAATACTTTCATAATTGATTAATCACAACATGGATTCTACTGTGAAGTGGAAACAAAGGAGCTGTGATTTGAAAAAGCTCTCTGCATCCATATAAAACAAGACTGTCTTTGCTTGTATAAACTTTCTTGCTTATTAACTTGCACAGCACATGCATAAACATTCTTGCTCTGCATGATTCAATGACTCTGAATTTTAATAGTCCCTTTAGGTAGAACCACTGTAGAGAAAGTGATTTAAGAAGCAAAATAAAAGTCAGTGAACAGTGACAGAACTCGAGGAATTACAGCTGATATTTTGACTGAAGGATTTTTTCAGAAAAAATTTATCAAGACTGTATGCATTCAGTCAAGAATGTATTCTTAATACAAAGTCTACAAATCATCTACCCAAAGTTAAAGCAGTGCCTTTAAGTATTTGTGACTTTCCAAAAACACTGACAAAACAACAATAACAATTTACTTAGAATTTATATTTATAGTTGCTAGAAGGCTTTACTTTGCAAGCAAATATTATCAAACCATCAAATTAATTCCTTTAAGACCATCAAAGACTATCATTACCTGCATGAAACAGTTAAAAGCAGATTCTTCTCTGGGAACAGTGCAGCCCAGGTTACAATAAAGGTCATATATTTAATTCCTAATGTCACAGAACATTGATATGAAAAGGGTCTGTGTGGCTTTTATTTCTCACTCAGTTTATTCCCTGTTATTATCCAGAAATTATTTTCACTTTTTTTTTTTTTTTTTAACACATTCTCCAAGTATGTATTTAACTTGGGACTTGTGAAATGGCTAAATATAGTTGCAAGCATGTTGCCTGGTTGCGTGTTGCAGAAGTGTGACATTTGGTATCCAAACTGTGATAATATGGAAAACAGGGAGAAGAGAATGTTTAGAAAAGATTAGGCACAGCAACCTAAATAGGACACTACACATAGACACCTGTATACATTACAGGTATATGTTAGATAGTATGTATAAATCCTTTTTCCTTGCCTTTCTGACAGTTAGGAGGTTACAAAACAATCTGTGCTTGAGTTGTTACAAAACACCTACTGACAAAACAAATACCAAGTTAAAAATGAAAAACTAGGATGTCTTTACTTATGCACAAATGGGTTTTTCTGGATTGTTGGTCAAAAATTATAATACCTCTTAATTGTGCACAGACTGCGGAGGCATCCTAGTTTTTCACCCCAAATTTTAAGTTGTTCTATATTGATTAAGAGTATCCAACAGCTTTAGTATATTTTCATGAAAGTTCTGCTCTATAATGGAAAGAGAAAAAAGCAGCAATTAGAAATATCCCAGTATAAAATACTAAAAATGAAATTCTAACTCTACAGAATATATTTTTCAAGACAGAGGTATGACATGTTCACATACCTTGGTTTTTCTAGTATGAAAGTCCAGAAAAAAATGGAATCTGCTAAATGCAAGCAGAGTGAACTTCACGCCCCAGCACAACCTCCTGCCCACCACCTTCCAGATCCATTCCAAGGCCTATGAAGCACTTTAATCTCACTTCAGCAGTGGTTTGAATAATATATTCTGTCATGTTATGCAATTTTCAGAACAAATAATACATCACATATTTGGTAGCAATATTTTCTACTGTAAGTTAAAGTCGTCTGCAAACACAAATATTACAAAAAATGCATGTAACCATTTTTCAGTTTGAGATTACATAGCAGTAATGTAAAAGGTGAAACTGTGAATAATTTTATTTTAATAATTAAAAGAGGGATGATTACAGACCACCGGAAGAGTGCAATCTGCATTGCAGGTTCTTAGGTCTATTAATATCGTGTGTTAAGAAATAGTTCATTGCACTTCAGAAAACTGCCAGACTTGCACTTCTGTATAGTAAATTGCCTTTTACAGAGAAGGACTTTTAAGGAAAGATCTGGCAGTCTTTTTACCCCACTGAAGTCCAGCTATTCCTGTATTATAACTAAATTTTCTCTTCCTAACAGGAAATGCGGGTTTCTCCTTAAAATCCGTTTTCTGCCTTAAAAAGGCAACCCTGAATTCTGTTATGTAACAGCCTGAAGCTAGCAATGGCAAAAGCTCTCGTCTTCAGCGAACACATTTCTCCTGTTCCTATAATCCAGGACAGGCGACTCTCTTGATGTTACGTCTGGCTACAGGATAAATTTCATAAGCTAGATAATCCTTTTCTAGGGAAAAAATCATCCCTACTGTGATGAAGTGAAACGAGAGTAGAAAAAATTATTTGCTGCCAGACACAAACGGCTCAAGGAGGCTCTCCTGAGAGTGGTAGCCTGTAGTGCACACTCCTTAGCTCCTGACAATGAAGGAGGATGGAAAGCAGAAGCACAAAAAGTAAATGGGGTCTTTCAGGCCAAGAGGAAAGTACATAAGTAAAATACCTACCAAACATTTTCCTGTTCTCAAAAGCAGAAAACCACACACTGGGAAGGTACCTCAATGAAGAAAAACCCCTTGTTTAAACCACAAGGAGAAAGACAACATATGAAGAATACTTTCTAGATGCTGTGATTTAACATCACAAAGCAGGGTTTGCAAATGTGCCCCACATATTACAGTACAAACCTTCTAGTACTTTGTATGGACTAAAAAAGGTTTTGAGAAATATGACTGCGAAAAAATTGAATATTCCTAATATTTTTGTTCTTAAAAACATGCACAGAGTAAAACATTGATACTGCAGATCTGATTGGCTTTTTTAACGTGTGTTTTGAGAACAACCAAAGGGAATGAAAGACAAATTTCTCTTACTAAGACAAACTGTTTTCAGGTACTGTTGTATTTCTTTATTCATTCAATGTGGATGAAAATATTACATATTGTAACTCGTATTGGAAAGCCACACACAACCAAAACCAAGTTCTGTGCTTAACCAAATGCTCTTATTTCTGCTCTACAAAAAAGCAGCCTGCAACTGAATAACAGTAATTAAAAAAAATTCCCATTCATTAAAAAAAAAAACCAAAATTAAAAATCAATCACCTATGCCAGTGATTCCTCTAGAGCTGGAGAGAGGGGCACATCCAGAGGTGAGAGTAGGGTAATCTGCCCTCATCATTTAGGGATTTGGTCAAAACCACTGTTTTTGCTGATATATCCACAGCCCAAGATGGACTCCAGACAACTATCCAGACTAAACCACTAATTTTGGATGGGTTAGCTTGGGTGAGATGTATTCATCCTTAGCACCCTGACAATGACACTTGTGGAAAGCATTTGAGAATGAGAATTGAGAATGAAAACTAAATCATGAAAGTTATTAAAGAGCATCTATAAGGCAGGAAAATAAACTTGTGACTGATATTAAATTGTCATTTCAGAATTGTTGCAATAGGTAGTGCCATCACATTTTAACAACAACAAAAAAAGTAACTAATTTTAGGAAAAGATAACATTATATACATTGAAGAAAAGTATTTATACGTGTGGTTATTACACAGCCATCACTACAATTTCTCGGTAGCGCATAATTTAAATTGTGACATAAATAGCAATATGTTATAGCAAGCAATAACATTTATCAATTGCATTTCTAGCCCAATTTAATACTCATTCATGCTTAGATAAATAGATGACCCTTTGCTATCCAAAGAGTAATAATTTCTGAGTTAACACCCTTCCTAGTGAGTACACATCTCTGCCAGCCTATACATTATCCCCCAAGCAGAAGGACAGCTATCATATCTGAAATCAAAAATTGCAACATTAGCATTGACACAATCTATTTGAGGGCTAAGTGATGATGGCAGGTGAGCATTAATGGTGCTGAGCAATAGATTTCCCAGAGAATCCCACTCCCTGTAGAGCAAGCTTCCTTTGGTTTTAGCAAATAAATGACTTCCTCAACCATGAGCCCACCGTACAGCACGAGAGACAAACATGCCAACGGAAACCAGCAGAAACACTGCATTAATGGAGTCCTGTCAAACATCTGGATTTAATGGCATTGGTGCAAGCAATTAAAGGTTGTTAGTAGCCCGTAAGTTTTCCCATTTCCCAGAGGTGTTTCAAACACTGCAGACTCCAGTCTTAGAACAGAGACACTGATCACTCAAGCTTTGTCACCTGCAACAAAACTGCCTTACTGAGATACCACTTGTCCCCCTAAAATTGCCATGAACAGTACATGTCCCCTTGGAGATGCGTCCACTTTCAGGACCCTCTCATCACTCCTTACACTCAGAAGTATAATTACTTACCAATGAGTTGGAAGACATTACTGATATACCTTGGTCAGACTTTCATTACTCTGTAAGGATAAATTTATCTTTTTATTTTGTACAGTGCAGTTTTCATACTTGCAACGTGGAGCTACAAAGATTATCTGAATCTGATTTTTTATTGTGTTACTGCTGAATTTTTATAATTAACCAATTAAATAAATTCTGCACCAAAATACTATCTTGTTTTCCTAGCTATAGTAAGATTCTTTTATGATTAAAAAAGAAATTGTTATGTAGCTACAGAGATTTATGGATCTAAATAATGTTTATTCAGTCCTGTATATGGAAGTCCTATCTTTCATTGATTTTGGGGGAGTCAGGAAGATTACAAAAAACTGCAGGGCAAACTGTAGAAGAGATTAAGAGAACTCATCTAAGTTTAATCAGGATTTGTCAGAATAATATTTGATATATAAATAATTCAAGTTTGAATAATATGTCAGAAATTTGCATTCTGTTTCCCTGTAAGAAGACAACACATCATTCACGCCTCATATATCTTCCCTTGTTTTAGTACTGCTATAGCTATGAGTAAGACCATAAGATAATATTATGCATTTAGAAGGGTAACCAACACTAGTAATATTTCAAAGTCAGAAATTTTTCCTCCTTCTGCACAGAGGTCTAGATGTTCAGCAGAAGGCATTTTGCAAAGTTAAAAAAGAATAGCATATTATATATTGGTAAAAAGCAAACCTTTAAATTTATTCAAGATTTCCTCACAGAAAATAAATAGGTTTTTATTTCTCAAACATACATGAAATGAACAGTCTGATAGACTGTGTAGCAATACAAATTATCAGTAACTGTAATGATACAAATTACTCCACCAATTCACTTCAATCATTCTAACCAAGAAGGATCTCTGTTGAAATACCAAAACTGCTCTGAAGAACCACAGCATGATAGTTTGCTTATAATTAGTAAAACAAATGGAACTGCATTGGAGACAGAACAGGAAAGCAGTTGTCTACTGATTCAATAAACTGCATTTGTCATTCTCAATTTATTTTACCATTTGGATTTTAATTACAAATCAAGTACTTAATCTAAGCTGAAACCAGATAATTCAATTTATGCCAGGTATGTGTTTCCAGAAGGTAATCAGTCGGGAAGGACACACAGGAAGGGCTGGTGCAGCTGCCCAGATGGAGCTCTGATGAGACCAGGCTGCCATCCTGACGCCAGCTCTGCCCTGTCCCCACCACCCCTGTGGGCGGTGCACCCAGGTGGAGGAACTCCTGCCCTAAGTGGTAGAGCTTCGTCAGGAAGAGACTAGGTTGCTCCTCAGGGCTCTGTGCTGGGGCCAGTCCTGTTTAGTATCTTTATCAATGATCTGAAGAAGGGGACCGAGTGCACCCTCAGTCAGTTTGGAGATGACAAGAAGCTTGGTGTGAAGTGTTGATCTGCTGGAGGGCAGGAAGGCTCTGCAGAGGGGTCTGGACTGGTTGGATCAATGGGCTGAGGCCAACTGGATGAGGTTCAATGAGACCAAGTGCTGGATCCAGCACTTGGGTCACAACAGTCCCATGCAGTGCTACAGGCTTGGGGCAGGGCAGCTGGAAAGCTGCCTGGTGGAAAAGGACATGGGGGTGCTGGTCAACAGCAGCTGAACATAAATCAGTGTGTGTCCATGTGGCCAAGAATCTTGGACTGTATCAGAAATAGTGTGGCCAGCAGGACTAGGGAGGGGATCATACTTCTGTACTCAGCACCTGTGAGGTCGCATTTCCAATTTTGTGTTCAGTTTTGGGTCTCTCACTACAAGAAAGACACTGAGGTGCTGGAGTGTGTCTGGAGAAGGGCAATGGAGCTGGTGAAGGGTCTGGAGCACAAGTCTTATGAGGAACAGCTGAGTGTGCTGGAGGAAATTAGCCTGGAGAAAAGGAGGTTGAGGGCAGACCTCCTTGTTCTTTCTAAGTACCTGAAAAGGAGGTTGTGATGAGGTGAGAGTCAGTCTCTTCTCCTAAGTTACATATGCAACATGACCAGAGGAAATTGTGTCAAGTGCCAGGGGAAGTTTAGACTGGATAACAGGAAAAATTTCTTCACGGAAAGGATTGCCAAGCATTGCTACAGGCTCCCGCAGAAGAGGTTGAGTCCCCAGTCCTGGAGGCTTTTAAAAGATGAGTGGATGGAGCACTCAGGGACATGGTTTAGAGGTGGACTTGGGTAGTGTTGGACTCAACGATGTTTTGAAACCTAAACAATGCTATGATCAATTTCTTTAAATATAAGGAAACCAATGAGAAAGTAAATGGAATCAAAATAAAATACCCATACAGAGCTGTATATATAATGACTCCTGCTTAATATAAGAAACATTAAATTCAGAATTTAAGAGCTAAAAACTATTGGTATTATTGATTTTTTTTTCTTGTTCCCTGACAGGTAACCAATTACTCAGAGAAGACACACTACATGCACACAATCCTACATAGTATCCTGTGCAGTAAAGATTGATAATTGAAAATAAAACTCACCATGTTGTTGAATGCTACAGTGGTCAGGCAGTTCAGGATGAATAAATTCTTGTAATAGAAGAATATTGGGATGCAGCAATTATTTTCTGTTTTCTCAGATACTCAGGCTATTGACATCTCGACAAGAGATCAATTCGCTATCCAAACAGTCTCAAGGTATTAATTTGTCTAAACCTAAAACAGATGCTCTCAAAAATAAGATTATTCCTGAAACTATGCATGCCCTGTTACATCTGGTGCATCATGCTTTCCCCACAGCACAGGCTTCTTTGCTTATTGTTGCTCTAAGACACTAACTCTTGTCATGACACTGAAAGAAATCTGACTGGTGTCAGCAAATATCAGACAGTCAAAGCCAGATCAGAAATCTTGCTGCAGGACAAAGCTCCTCCTTGTTAAAAATGTCCACCAAGAATGATCTTACATTGATCCAATGGCATCTGCACGGAAATGCTGGGTTTAGTATCACATCCTGCTTATTTTCTGTGAATTAAAATACCTGCATCCCCTACAAAGTTGCTTAGATATAACCCTCTTATATGGGATTGCTTCTGATCTTACATCTAAGAAGTTCTGTAGTTCAAGTCTCATTTCGACCCAGTGGTGATACATCTTTCTTGATGTCATACTGACTGCCTTCAGTCCTGCCTTTTGGACAGATTCCAATAGTATATGAAAGAAAATAAATTTTGACCTAATCAGTCCATTTTGTACCTCCTGGAACAGCTATGGTGCCTCATCTCCTTGAACACACTTTCTGAGTTACACTTTCAAATTTAATAGATATAAAGAAAAATTACATTTATTTGTCATTTTCACAAAATACTTGGGGAAACTAGTTATACCTATATGCATAAACATGCATATATCATGTCATGTAAAGAAATGGGATATAACAACTACATTCTGCGCAAGCATATCTCAAACTCATTTGGCCAAATCAATAAGTGAACTTACTTAGTTTCTCAGAACGTAGTGTAACTCAATTTTTACTGTGGTAAAAACCTAACTTTAACAATGTCTACCATCAGAAAGCAGAGCACCCTCCAGACCAGAGGGCATTTTCATGCAGTACTCTGAAGCTAAAACATAAACAGCCTAAAATGTAACAGCCTTATAGGAAAGGATGACACTTCTCTAGGCAGAGGAGCAAATTAGAGTATATCATTTGAATAGCTGCATTATGAAGCTATTGATGTTAACAAGGACATATATTACTTTTTGGATCACTTACACTACATTAATGCTTGCTCACTTACAGAAGCCAAAAATCCCAATCTTCTAACATTGCATTTTCATTTTCTCACTCACTAACAAAAAAGAATCCAATTCTTGGACACTGGGCACCTTCACCTCAAGTACCTGCCTAGAATCTTGAGCTTCAAAATGTAGTGTATTTTAAAATTTGCTTAATCTAAATTTTACTTCCCTCACTGGATATCACAATAAATGCTTTTTATTTTGAACTTTGATAAGCTGTGCAAAGAAGAAACACAGCAGTTGCCATCAGTAATTTGTCCAAAGTACACACTATTTTATCCCCATGTTGGACTTGATAGATCACATGGAAGATCTACACGATAAAAATGAGAAATGCAGCAATCTCATCTGTATAATTTGTATTCTGATAATGATATGTATTTCGTACAGATGAAAAACAGATTTTATATACTGATACAGCCTGAACAGTATTATAACCCTGTTGTCTTACTGAAGCCTTGGATAAACAGATTTCCAAAATATCTATGAAATATCAACCACCACATAAACATTTATCTTTGTATTTTCTATTCAACTCAATTCACCGTTATACGAATTGTATCCATTTATATTCTGAGTTTGTAACTCTGGGCTGACATAGGCCTGTTTTCTTATACAACAAAAGGTAAGTTTAAAAAAATGTTAAGATGGACACACAAGTTTAATTTCATTAAGTGTTAATAAGCATAACCAGACTACTTATTTTTCTACATTAATTATTTCCATGTTGTTAAAAAAATAGAATAAAGAAAAAGCCCCAAACCTTCAATATTCTACGTCACTATTCTGTACTTACTGTTTATCAGATGCAATTTGGATTTCTGGAGTCTCATAAAACTCAGCTTTGTGAGTAAACAAAATGCAGGATAGAATTTGGCTCTGATTCAAGGCATACAGTGATCTTCCTCACTCATGGGTGAGCTTCACTTTGCTCTCTGCAACCATCCTATTTCAGATAATGTATCTTAAAAGTAATACTAGAAAATTGGCTTGCAAGTAATGCTTGTACTGATAACAGATCCAGTTTACAGGACAGATGTATTCCAGCCATACAGACCCTGGGAAGTGAAGCATTATAAAGAAAGAAAATAGATAATTTCAACAGTCAGGACTGCAGTGTCCAGTGACAGCAAAATTACTGCTTTTACTGGTGTGTGACTGTGTGCTTAACATGTTGATACAGGCTCTAATTCAATGTAACTCTCACAAGGTAAAATTGAGCCAGCCAGACACACTCATCTTAGATCCAAGTTTTCCTGGTGAGAGACAAAGGTCTGAAGTGAATTCTTTACATAGACAATACTACAGAAAACCAAGAAATGCTCAGCCAATATGGTCTATCTAGTCATATTTCAGGGCCTCCTCTGTTCAACACACTCAGATCACTGAGCAAGTCCCAAAACATTTCTGCTCTGGCAATAAAATCAGTAGCTGAAAGCCCAACAGACAGAGAGCAGTTTCTTAGCTGCCATGCCCATACTATCTCTCCTCACAAGCCTGGTCTTTCAAACTTTTCCCTACAAGCAGCAGAATGGAGGTGAAACAACATTCAGCTGCAACACTAGTGAATCACAGTCATCTTATTAAACAGATAGGGTATAAGTACTTCAACAGCAATCTCAAGTAGCTCCTTTCAGATCAGAACACTTTTTTGCTGTTCTCAAATACACATACAAATAAACAAACACACTGACTCTGTGAATAAAAGAGGCCACTGGGACAGTGCAGTCTAACCTGCTGTGTAATATTACAGAAACTGATACTATTTCACATTGCCTTCCATCGAGTACCACTTCTGAATCAGATGTAGTACACTGCTTTTAGCTCTGCTGCATTTCCAGAGGAACCCAAGAGATCTTGGAGAATTTAATGAGTACATTTCAAGGATGTTTGAGCATCTAATTCCTTAAATTGCTTCAGCAATCCTAGACTTAATTCCAAATGAAATCTTTTAAGTTACAAGAATCCACAACAGTGCTCGGTAAATTGTTCCAATGTGTATTTACTTCTCTTTAAAAATATGCACTTTGCTTCCATTTTGAGGTTTAACTTCATGTACAGGATCTTTTTTGTCATACTTGTGAGTCTCAGAAGATCAATATTTTGTTGTCTTCCACAGAGAGAAAAGTTTTCCAACTCCACCCCCATCCCCAATACTAAATCAAACCAGCCATTATTTTTAATCTTATGTGAACCAATCTTGTGGTTTCTCCCAAAGTCTCTCCAGTTTTCAACAACTTCCTTAATCATGAACATCTTAACCAAGTATGTCCTGGAGTGGCCATGTTTGGAACAGAAAGATGGCCTTCATGTATTAGTAAATAAGACTTGAGCAGAGCCTTAACCTGTCACCTGCAGAATCCTATTACAGCTGGTAATGTACCATGCCCTCAAACACTTTTTCAGAATTTTGATTTATGGGATCACACCCCCATATTATGCTCCTTTATTCTTGTACTGCCTAATTCTTAAGCAAAACATTTGTTTCTATCGATACAGGACATACCTGCAGAATGATACTTTATGTACAAATTCACCCCAAATTTTTAAGCCACTTGCCCTCCTCAGTATTTATCACTTCACCAATTTCTGAGCTATTTCCATACTTTACTTTGGATGATTTTATATTTTCTTTCACTCCTTGAAATTGTCCTGCTTTCCAGGATTTACAAGATCAGAATTTCAGTTGTTCAAATAACTTCTTAGGGAGCTTATAAAAATGAGGTGATAATAAATACGAGGTAATAATAAAAAATATTTAATTGTGCTGATTTTCCAACACTGAAATATTTCTCCTCATTTCTAAAACAGCAACAGTATGATGAAATTTCCGGCCTTCTTAAACTTCATCAATGAACTTAGATAAATTCATGCTTTAAGAGCAAAGACAATACAGAGAGCTTCAATAATATGAATGATAGGTTGTTAAAATGTTGGTTACTTTTCCTTTGGTCTTGAGAACACAGTCCCTGCATCCAAACATGACTATGGCCTCTCTCAAGCATACAAGCCTTGAATATCAGAATTCTTTGCCATGGTGCAGCTGTGATCCACCACTATTCTGTCCCTTCCCCAAATCATTAGAGAGCTCTTTTAAACTGTGTCTGCAGCATGCAGACTGTAGCTAAAAGGGCTGGCAGGGAAAGGCAGGAAAACAAAAGGTAAGTAGAAACTATACAATAGAAATAAACCAGACTGTAGCAACAGTTTAAAATAATAGCCACATGACAGAGTTTCACATAAAAGAAAGCTTTCAGGAGACCATAATTTTGTATTACCCAATGAGTCAGAAGAGGCTACTAATGTACCTTGGCCACACTTTCACTATCCAGTAAGAACAAATTTATCTTTTTATTTTGCACAGTGCCGGTTCCATCCCTGCAACCCTCAACTAAGAGGATTATATGAATCATATTTTTTTATTATGCTTTTGCTGTACTTGTTGTAATCATATAAAAAAACAAAGGAAGACCATATAAGGACAGATGGGCTTCCTATAACCTTTCTGGTGTGAGCATAAATGTGCAGTCTCTGATTCCATGAAACCATCAGGAGATGGTGAGATATTTACAATTGTTACTGTGTCTACTTATGATGTGCAATGCAAACCAAAGAAAGGCATCTCTCCCTGCATCAGCCTAAAAACCACTGCCAGTTCCACACGTTGGTTTGTTTCTAACAGTGGTGAATTATTTCAGGAATATGATTTTATACCACAGGAGTAAATCGGATTTCCCACTGTGCTCAACTTGAAATTTTTTACTGGAAGAGAATGACAGCAATACAAGAACTATTCCATTTCTCAGAGTTAATGGTGTCATTACTTTTTGTCAAACCATAAAAGCTTCTTACAGGCATCCACTTCCAGTAGCGTGCATGTCCAAAAATAGCCATTCTGAGTGAATTCAAAGGCTCATTGAGCCACTGGAATAAACCACAGTGGCAGTAGATGCCTAAAGAAAAGTATAGGAAAGCATAAGAAGGTTGAATAATTCTGGTATTTCCTGAGCTAGGGATGACCTCTTCTGAGAGACTTAACAAGAATGGTACCTGTCTCTAACACTGTCCTTGCCTCAGGGATGTCACTCAACAGTCATGCTCTCACATGCATCTCTATTTGGGCTGTGACTTTCACTAGAGGAGAAGAAAGTCACAAGGACAGGTATTTTAAAATGAAAGCATCACTTAGCATCCATTGGACTAATAGGAAGAGGTAGAATAAATAAAAAGGACCAAGATGCTTAAGAATGTGGCCTCACTTCTCCACCTATCTTCTACAATGTCATATTTATCAAGGCAATGGGATGTGGGGTGGGAATCAGGTAATGATGTCTTGAAGTTGCTCCATCTCTCTTTTCTTGAGACTGTTCATCTGAGTTTACCAACCTGTTTACTTTGTTATTTATATACTATGAAATAGATAAATTAATATTTTAAATAAACATTATTTAAAAATAAAGAAAAGATTTTGTTTAATACCTTGACATTGTTTGTATTAAAGCATAAATAAGGACATTTTTTTTAATCATTCTGTTTAAATCCTGCAGGTGTAATGTAGTAATGCTTTAAAGACTGAAAGAAAAATATCTGATCTGAATGTTACAAAATTTCTCAATTTTTACAGAAGTTAAGGCCAACTGTAGGAAAAAGAATCTTCTAGCAAGTGGGGTCAATTTCCTCCACCAATAGCCTACCTTTCACCAAAAAGAAAGGTCAGTCTAGATGTCATAGGAAGAAGGACCATACCTTTGTCTATAATTCAGTCAACAAATATCTAGATGATACCAACTGTAAAGAGCAGGAGATGAATGATTGATAAATAAATTTCCAAAATAAATTTTGATACAAAACTGATTATAGCTGTGGGAAATTATCTTCTGTTTCTGCTAGCTCTGATGAAGGGACATTTCTTTCACACTGACAGAAAATAATCTTTGTCCTCGGCTATATCAAATATTGACCTTTCTCTTTATTTTTTCTTTTTTCCTCCAACTTACATATTTAACTCATATAAGCAAATTCATGACAATTTTTTATTACTCAAAGATAAGCTTCTATAGTTTTTAGTTGTTAATGATTGTTTCCTTACTTATAGCAGTAATAAAACTTTTGATTCAATATTTCACTCTGTATCCCAGCACCTCTCTATTTGCAGTTTTTGATCTTTTCTTCCCATTTAAAATAGGTGCTGGAACTTACGGATCTTTAAGGTCCTGTTCAACCAAAGCCATCCTGTGATGCTATTGTTCTGTGTCTTCATTTTCCATTATGCCTACACAGATGGTTTCTCAGACTTATAAAATTATTATTGTCTCTCAGATACTCAAAGCTAATAATTATCCAGGAGATTACAGTATCCAGCTCTTCCCAAAATACTATGGATATTTCCTGGACTTCCAACTTGTTCTGGATGCAAAAATGCTTAAAAGAGTTGTCCCTATTTTAATTTTGATGTTTTCTTTTTTCATAAGTAGAGAAGGAAGTCAGAATATATAACATTTGAATTTTGATTTGAAATGTCTTGGTTTATCTAACAGACAGACAAATCACTTGTCTATCTCACAGTCAGTTTAGTTTCTTTTCTCTGATTCATAGGCTTTCTATAACTGCTCAGGGAATTGCTATTAAGCTGCAATAAGAAGTCCTGCCTAAATTTTTCTTTAAAATACCTCAAGCAAGTCATAATCAATTTATTTTCAATTTGCACTAGAAATCTGGGGCTTTTTTAAAATTTGATTGCAGTACCTTTGCCTCATCCAAGCCTATCTGCCTCCTCAGTGTACTTTACCTGAGGGAATTTTCTAATTTTTCTCATTACAGCTGTTACTTTCACACCAGGATTATTAGTAAAATACCTTATGCTTCTCCTTGTAGTGCATCAAAGATCATCCTGTCTTTTAACTGGTAATTTGTTCTCTTTGTCTTGTGTCTTTTTCCCCTAAGGAATAATATTTTGCAGAGCCTGAGACTTCTGCATAATTAGATCATACAAAACATCCTCTATCCTGTCTCCCACTAAGACAAGAGGACCTTAAGGTTTAAAATTACTTCCATACATTCTCACTGTAGAAGATTAATTATATTCCTTTTGTTTGGTCTCATAAAAGTTCAATTTCACCCACATCCCTCACACATTTCATATAGATTATCCTTATCTTACTTTTTTCAAAGCCTAGTCATCTTCTCACTGATAATAAACCTATCTTGATTTAATGGCAACTTTAAGTCCTGTCTGCATTTTTCTTGAACAAAATTCACAACTAAAGAGTAACATTATATTCAAAGAATCACAGGATAGTCTGAGTTGGAAGGGACCCACAAGGGCCATCGAGTCACTCTTAAGTGTTATTGTCAATATATTGCTGAGGAAAATAAGTAGACCACACCCTGTTCTTCTAATAAATGTATCACAAATCAAAATACCTTCTTCAATGACATAATATTTTCTTTTACCCAAGCTACCTGAGAGCTGAGGGGATAGGGTGGGGATTTTTTGTGTTATGAAAATCCATATAAATATATGTAAATGATAACTAAATATATTACTGCAAAAAACTAATTCCTAAGGTAAAAATACAACTTTTGCTTGGGAAAAATCACACTACTGCAAACCTTATGCCAACTTTTCAATAAAGTTTCAGAGTTCTACAGAAGGCCAAACTGAGGCAAAGTTAGCTGAACTGATCTATTTCACATTGTCAGAAGATAAACACTAGTTCCAAGTCCTATTCTGCAAAGAAAATTTACCATTTTTTGAAGTGTTTATGTACCTTAGAAATATATACTTGCAATGTATAAATACATACATATACTATATATATAACATGCAGAATCATATCTCTATATATTTATATATCTATATATATCTATCTATATATATCTCACATATAATAAATCATCATGGATGCAGTTTTATGGCTATGGAAATGCTTCAACACTCTGCTTCTCTCTCCTCTTAAAATACATTTACTAAAATACAAAGCTGCTGGATGATTAGATAACATTCTAATTGTAAGAAATTATATTTTGCACCAATGGAAAACAATGAAAAAAGATAACTCTGGAGTGACACAAAGAGTATTTCTAAGATGTAAAATGTTTCATGCAGTATCTTAACTCATGCTCCACTCAGGGAAATTTACAAATTGAAGTACATTATAATACCTAATTAAACTAAAATACCCATAACCAATTATATGATTAACATATTAGCTTAACATTACAATTAAATTGCATGTATTGAGAATACTGAACTGTATATATACTGAACTGTATTGCGTCGAATATAGTTCTAGGAGTTATTTTTAAAATCATTTCAGATCATAGGCAGAATGACCACCATTTAAAAGAGACATAAAAACTCTCCCTGTTTCCAGTGCACGTACGTTTAAGTCTGCCATGTGGTAATAAAGAAACAGGATGTGGAACTGATTTTAATTATTTTTCAGTATGATTAGCACTGGGAAATACCAACAGTTCATTATATGTAGACATTTCACTGCTATTCCATTTCTGTTCCAGAGTCCAGAGGTCAGCTTATCTTCAGTATGTCCTATCAGGTCACTCTTAGTGTAAAAAAAAAAACCCAAAACAAACAGAAAAAAAGCAAGCAAAAATATCTGTGGAAACTGTAGGAAAAGAAGTTCTTTCCCTACCATAGTTTTTCTAGGCCATTTCAATGTTGCTTCCAAGATGCTGCAACCCCTTGCCATGCTTGTCTTCTGTACTTCATTTTTCCATATGACCTCTCCCCTTTGTTATATTCCTCTAGGCCAAATCAATCCTTCCTCTCACATTCCCTGTGCTCTCTCCACAGCTCTGGTGTGTGTAGTTCTGTGGGGCTCTACTCAATATTTAAGTTTATATTGAGTTTATATTATATATATATATTTATATTCATACTAGACTTATGAAAATCATTCACCACAACATTTGAAGACACCCAATATTAACAGAATCCTCAGTCAGCATACCTAGTTAAGTACAAAGGTGGGTTATCATATGTGTAATTTTCTAGCTACCTTCATCTCCATTAAAGCAGTTGAGAGCTTGCAGTCATTTAGCTCCCTGCCTTTGCAGGAGGCAGATCTGGAGAAAATGAATAAAAGCAATGCAGAGAAAGATCAATGAGAATGATCAGAGTAAAGGACTCACCTCTTTTAGTCAGTTTTCCATTTTAGTTGTTTCAATAGTTAAAGAGGGAAGAGATTTTTTGCACACTCTTTAATTCAGATGTCAGTTCCAATACTTGATCCTTGACTGTTCTGAAACACAATCAAAGTGTAGGAGTTAAAACCACTAGCCTGAAACAAGATAAAATTATTAACACGGCAAGGATCTATGTATTCATTAAAAATCACAGCAATGTTGAGATGTTTTATAACAATGCTCCATGGCAAGGTTCTCACATGGTTCTACACGCTCCTTCTCGCAACAAAAAAAAAGAATATTTTGATTGCATAATGCTGCATTTGTGGTGCCATCTCAACCTTCCTACTCTCCCTGCACAATGCATGAAGAGTTTGTTGGTTCTTTTACCAAAAGATACAAAGACTAGTTACATGCGATTGCCTCAGTAAATCTCTGCAAGCTCACCTCTCCCCCACTCACTCCCTTCCACAACCAACCTTTTCTCACTCTACATAAACACCATGTAATCCTGCTGTCTGTGTCTGGAAAAGCAGAGGAGAATCGGGAGAAAATCTGAACCACCCAGCTGTATACACGGTGCTTCCCCTACCAGCATTCAATGGGTAGTGGACAAAATTGCAATGGGAAGTCACTACACATTAAAATTTATGAGTTTTTTTAAATGATATAAACTGAAAATACTTATTTATAAGCCATTTTCTCTCTCTTGTAAGGAAAAATTATATGCATGTTTTCCCCTCTTATTTCTCCAGTACTACTTATTGAGACTAACAGAAATAAATGGCTTTCATCCGTGTTCTATATTTGTTCTCTATGAGTCATTTCACTATTTAAGTTTTCTTTCTCATCACCTAAAGATCTCATGTGGACAATTTGAAAGTACAAGACAGAATAAGTGTGAATATTTTGTCTTGTAAATGCAGTGAACATCTCAAATCAAACTTTTACTGTAAAGCATATTAAAAGAAAAAAAAATCACAGCTAAGGTTGCTTTGATACTAACCTTGGACTATACTGATGATTTATCACTACGATAAGTTGTTTGATGCGTTCTTAAGTTATTTTAATCTCTTGATGCTCGTTCAAAGAAATACCTTTCCACATCACAGTTAATGATTGGGGTAAGTTGTCAGAAAAAGCAAGTAAAAATTTTCAGAGCAAAAATAACCTGAAAAAAGTATAAACTCATGCTTATAAAACTAGAAGAGACCAACCTGATCAGAGTCTGATGTCCCACTTTCCACAGGCTAAAAATCTTTCATAAATTAATTCCTTTGGAAGCGGGATGCACATCTTAGTAAAACATCAAACTTTGGACTGAAATTCTTTCCAGCAACCACTAAGAGGACAGGAATAGCCTCTGCACACAAGAGGTGATTATTCCTGGGAATTCCCTGACCTCTAAAGCAGTCAAACAGATGACAGCTGCAGACACCCCTTTGTTTCTTTCTTCATATATACTGTGAGTCCTGTTTCCAAGGTAAGCTAAATTCTGACACTGCTTTAGAGTCTCTGACATTACTGTCAGCATAGAAACACATTCCACTGGTACTCCAATGACAGCACTTTGTGTAGAGCTCGCTTTGAGGGCCTGCCTCTCCCTTGAGGTATGTAAGTATAACTTTAGTGAATTTCTTAATTCTAAAACTAAATTTCCCGTTTTTTCACTACAGTTGGTCTTTCCTGGTTGGTTGTGCAGGTTTTTCTGTCAGAAGTGGGAGAAAACAATATGCTCAAAGTAAGAAAATGAGATGATGAAATTATCAGATTGGCAGTGGGATCAAGAGAGAGGTACAGAACTAGAAACTGCTTTTAAATTATTTCAGAAATGCACAGATTTCCTGTTGATAGCATCTCTTTTCAGGAAGGCTTTAATTTGCCTATAATATTGGCTACATCATAAGCATTTCAGATTTTTCATGAGAGGATAAATTTGACAGAGTATATATAACGAGTAAACTGGATTGATTTTTTCTCGTAACATCTCCTTAGGGAGCTTACAAAAAAAAACTCTCTAAAGGAAAAATCCTCCATGTCTTTAGGAGGAGTCTTGAGTTGTAAGGACTTCTCTGAACCCATTGAAACTCCCACACTTGAGGATTTGGTTGAGAACCTTGCTGAAGCTGGGCTAAGATGGGTTTCTTCTACCTGACAGAATTCACTTGGATAAGAGAAATTTTAACTTGTCAGATGCATTTAGTGATGACAGAGACACTGAAGGCAGGCAATGTAAAGGTGTCACCTGCACTACACAAGCGTAAAGCACACTGTAAGCCACTGTCTGAAGTGTAAAAAAGAAAAAAAAATTGAAATTAACTTTCGGAAAATATCTATATGACAGAGTTTCCAGAGATGGCCATGGATTAGTGTGCTTCACATTCTGTACAAACACATGGTACTATCCATGTTAACAGCCCAAACTAAATCAGCATTGGCCTAATAGTTTTAAAATTTCCTGAATTCTTAATCTGCCTTGCTTTTGTTTTCTTATTTATGCATGTCTATGCATGCTAGACTTCTCTGACCACTTTCCCTATTCTTTATTTAGTCAGAGAGGTACAAACAGAAAAGGTTCACAAAAAAAAAGCAAGATAATGGAATGTACAGAATGACTTCTGCATGAGGGACAACTGAATAGGGTAACACTATAAATCATGAATCATAGAAGATTATGAAAACAACCACAGAACATTAAATCAAGCTGATTTAGAGTCACATCATAAAAAGAAAGAAAGCTGAACAAATAAACAACGAGGGATGGCCCTTTCTGCGAAGTGCAGTTGTACTGTGGGACTCCTGCCACCATAGGTCATGGACATCAAATCATGCCTTCAAGAGAAGACAGGAGAAGTGTGGGAAAATAAAATTCCCTCAATGTAGGTAACTAGAAATGTTTAGAAACATGCAGCTCAGGAAGACCCAAAGTTCAAGACATCAGGAGGCTAAGAGAATATGTTTGACATGTTCGTATATTCTTTCTTTTGATCCCTGATGCATGAAACAGGGCAGGGGACAAAAAAACTTCTGAGCATGATAGCCATTTTTATAATTTTTTGTGTACTTTTAGATTTTGTTTAAAAAAAACCTGAAAGAAAGTGTGGAAAAGAAAAGGAGCAAAGAATAACCCGGAACAGGTGTCTAGGGAGGCTGTGGCATCTCCATTCTGGGAGATACTGAACACTCAGTTGAACAAGACCCTCCACAAACTTGAAAACTGCCTATATTTCTGTACTAGGTAAATTATTCTGTGAATCTGTGAGTCTGAGAAACAGAGTCTAATCACATTTGTACCACTCCTGTGCAGAACACCAATTCACAGTGTGACCATTATCATTAAACCAAATTTCACTCAGAAAATGAAGGGCAGGTCTTCAAGTGTTTTATTACTTACTAAACCATTTGATTTCTCTTCTACATGATGCTTCTTTACACTCCCAGGGTTCTGCTTGTATGCATAATTTTTAATTAACAATACATTCTGTAAAGGAAATGGATGAAATTTTTACCTGGGTGTTTTTTTTCCACTTTTTTTCATCACTTTTATTTTATTAACGTATTTCACAGTGAAAGTGGATGAGTATACATTTTTCTGTACACAAGATCAAGATACTGACCTACATTAACAACCTAAATCTGTTCCATTACAAAGGTTACTTAGAGGGGCTTTATATATACTGTAACCTTTCAATGAGGGTGAGTACCTGAGGTAACAAATGGCAGATAACCTCTGATGTTCAATAGAAGCCTCTTTCAGATGATGATTTAGTGCATATTAAGCTATTAGCATCAACAATTCCTTTACCTTTTACACACTGGGCAGGAGCCTCATATATTTGCTACCCAAATAATAATAATTACAGAAATTAGGATTGCCTAGTAACTACACACAAATGAACTTCTAAAATTTTAATTAAAACCACACTAGTGTAGTAGTAATGGGAATACCATAAAGCTTAGCAATGAGCAGAAAACTCAGTCTTCTTCCTATAAAGCCAAGACTGCAATATCACACACATTTATTGAACCTCATTTGTAAAATTAAGAGCCTCCCTCAGACAATTAAAAATCATGCTGAGTACTCAGCCACAGTAAATTACAAATATAATTAAGTAAATAATAAGAAAGCCCAAGTCTCTACTTAAATGCACTGCCAATTCAGCTAATCCAAGCACAGCAAATATTAATGCAATACTTCAATGTCTACAGCTCAGCTCCTGATCTACAGTAATAATAACACATTAAGGTTTTGTTCATACTCAGAGCAAACCACTTATTTTCCCCAAGACAACTGGTGCACCAGGTTGCCAATAATAAGCTGCTCATATCTTCCATCATCCTGCTGGGGAAGGCAGGCTGAGAAGATGAGCACTTTTAGCCTGATTGTATTTGCCACCAATTACAGAGACACAGTCTTTTGACGATTCTTCACTTTACACTGAAAATAAGCGAACCTGAAGGATTAAAATCAATGCCAATTAAAGGGCTCTGCAAAGGGTGATTTTTAATTACGCTGCTTTATGAAGTGACTACACAACCACTATTTGTGTTCCATTGTTTCTGCATACAAAGCACAAAAAAATTACATCTTGGAAAAACCTTCTGATTCTAGCAGCCGGCACACCAGTGAGAAAAAGTTTAAAGTTCTGTATTAGCGATAAGCACTATGCAAGAAATTAAATGTGTCTAAAATTATGCTGACAGCACATGTCACTTGCCAACAATGTACACTAGCATTGATATGAGCTGCTGTTTACAAGCTCACAGAGAAAGGATTAAATACAATTTAATTAATTCAAACTTAAATATGTATTTTTGCCACTATACAGCAGCGTGTGAATGGCAGACATTTCACTGTCTCACCGCAGCTGTATTATTCTCAGCCCAACCTCATAAATATTAATTGCTTTTGAAACTGAGTTTTAAGTCTGCACATGAGAAAAAGGAAAAATCCCAAGCATAGGCTTTCCCTCAACATCAATCCACAGGAGGAATAAAATATTCTCCATGAAATGTTCCTGCATCAGCACCAGTGGGAAGCTCTGCAGTCTATTCTAGTTGGAGGTAAATGGTTTTAATTTGCTCTTCATTGTAACTGAAAGAATCAGTTATATAAAGCCTTAGTATTTCCAAACCTGTTTCTTAATAAGGAGAAGCTTTCACAGCCTCTCACCTGACTGTCCCACTGTGAGATTTTTCATGTAATGTGCATGAAGAATTTGTCTCTAAAACAGGCAGAAAACTACAGAGGCAAATTAAAAAAAAAAAAAAATCATAAATCCACAATTTTCTGTATCTACCACCACCCCAAGAATGCATTTTAAACAGAAATAGTTAAAACTCCTAAATTTAATAAAACTTTTAAATGTGTTTCTTTCCATCGCTCATGCCATTAAGACTGGGCTGATAGTGCTGAATACCAATTTTTCAGCACATTAACAGTTCAGTCAAAAGGAAGGAAGAAAGGAAATTTTAGGCCACGATTATTATATGTAAAATAATTTCAGTGTGAAGCACTGTATAGAGGCCCGTGAATCCAATTCCCCTTACCATTTGATACACATGTATAGAGAAAAATATTGATTCACACCACACGTATGATGAAAGTCTCTGCATTGCACCTCCACAGTCAAGTGAAATGTTACAAACAAATCAACTACCATCTTTTTCTCTCAAATACTCTTACACATCCTTTAAAATTTACGACTAAAGTATCTGTATATCACAGAAGTGGTGGCAACACAACATAGGTTTAAAAAAACGTGTACTTCAAGTAACATTTACAGAAATATATAATAGTTCTTCCCAAATTACCCTGGTCTCCATATTTCTCCCACAGCCTTTACATTGCATCAGTTCCCTTTTGGGAACACATATAGCAGCAATTATGTCAGTAGCAGTTCAAGAATTACTGTGCTTTTGAACCACTCTAGGTTTTCATCTCTCTATTCCCAAAATAGCATGATGGGCAGTACAAGACAATAAAAAACCCCCCAAGGTTTATTGTTTCTCCTGGTACAAAGTGAAAAATAGACAATTTCAGAGTACACCTTCCAGAACCTATATGTGAATTTTAAACATGTTCAGCTCATGATTTTATTGTATGAAATACTACTCCTGCAATCATCAAAACTCCCTTTGCTTTGAAATGCTGAAAAACTGCTTCCAGCCTAAATAGCAATCATGAGGCATTTGAGCAGCTTTTGATACTGAACATGTCAAAAAATGGCATCCAGCTGTTGCAGGAAGAAACTTTCAATTACACAGTTGGTTGAAAACGCACTGTGTAGTAATGAGCTCTACCTGTGCAGCACTACTAGGAATCTGCAAACAGGAGGATACTTTGATAATCTAATCATACCTTTTCATAAAGGTTAAATTTCTATTACCACAAATCAATCTGTGTAACAGATCATATGTCAAAGTATTTAAAAGGCCATTTATTTATCTTTACTGTTTCCTGGTGAAAAAATCTCTCTTTTTTTTTCTTCGTGTAATTCAGGTCATTCTGCTCTTGTTTTGGAGCCAAAGCTAAACATCACTGTGTATATATGACAGAGGCTTTCCCTGCAAGTTTCCGTGGTTAAAACATCTGGCTAGGTAATGGCTTTCACACACAGTGCATTATTTCTCATGTTCAGGCAGCATCCATTCGCTGTACTTAAAACTCAAACCTTCAAACCTCCTGAATAAGGTTTTAGTTACACTTGATGTGGAAAAAAAAGCTGTCAGCAGAAAATTCATTATCTTTCCATCATGCTATACTGGGTGGTAAAATGAGGAAAGGTTGCTCCTGCATGAATTCCCACCAAACTGAACTAACTTGGTAGTCAAGGTGCAGTAGGAATTACGTCCTGCACAGATAAGAATTTCTTTTTTTGGTAGAGAAATTGTCTTTTTTGTTGTTGTTTGTTTGTGTTTTTTTGTTGTTGTTTTTGTGGGGGTTTTTATCAGTATAAACCATGTATTTTTCTGTCTTGTCAAACTGAGTAAGACCTAAGCAAGTTCAAACTATCTTGTCAACAAAGCTGATTCAGAAGTGTACAAAATAATCTTTTATGTCCCAGGCTTAAATTATGGCAAGTGTATAAATTCCTGATGCATATCTAAGCAAACTAAGAATTACATAGTACAAAGTTTATCATCTATGTATTTTTTATTATTTTAAAAAAATTAACAGACAACACTACCAGGTTGACTCTAAAAATATTTTCTCTTTATTTGCTAATAAGCAGGGCATATCAAGACAATTTTATGGAATCATGAGTATGGTACATTAGCCCCAGGAGTTTGCTGCTGGCCTATTGCTGCTCTCACTGGCTGCCAATATTGCTCTTGATTTGAACAGGAACATAGTTTGAGGCAAAGAGCTTTTTAAAAAACCCACACAATGTAATCAGATTTATTACATCTAACTACACAAGCACCAGTTTTCAATTATATTTTACTGTGAAAAAATTGACAAAAATATCACCTAATCAGGAGAATTTTTATACACGTTTTTTTTTGATTACAGACTTCACAGCATACCAGTATTCAAGCGAGTGTCAAAGAACACACAACTCCTATAACTGTGTGCTGTTTTTTGCTTAATTAATTTATTGACTGCTTGATTAGTTAGTCTGTGCAGTACTTAGGAAATGTAGAACAGTAATAAGTGCTAATTAATCATTTATTTAACATTCAACTACCGCTGCAAATTGTACAAATATAACAAAAAATATGAACTGCATAATCGTGAAGCCTGTTGCTGGTGAACTACCTTCATTAGGGAAAACAAAAGGGGAAAGCAGTCACAGGCAGCAAACAGGGGGCTGTAGCTGCAGAAAGCCTGTTCCACAGTCAGCAACAGAAGCAAGAGATGAGGTGAATGCATGATACTAAAAGTGCTGCCCAACTGCTTGTATTAAGGAGAACATATGGCAAAAAGAGGCAGAACTACAAGGAAAAATGACAGCTTCATTGAATTGCAAATGAGAAGTAATAATTTCAACATCCACTGTGACAGAATGCTTCTGTGTGTTATTACAAGCTCTGGTGGATGCTGCCTTAGACCAATAAATGAACGGAATCATTGGATGCAACAGCATTTAGTGCAGTAAGGCTGGAAGTGAAAAGGTGCTCCTGATAATGCGTTCTAATGACCTAACGAACCTGCTCTAACTGGAACAGCAGTTTCTGCTGTCAGAACAACTTAAGAGCTGAGTGATAAAGAGGACACAACATTTATCATTTCTTCCAAGTCCAAAATCATGCATAAATGGATGAAGCAAATGGAACAGAGTACCTAGTGATGGAAAAAGAGCAGGAGAAAGAATCTAGTAGTATGAAACATGCAGAAAGGACAGAGAGATTTGCTGCTCTAAAAATAAAACTGTTTTGAGTTCTATGAAAACATCCACAACGGATGAGTGGAAGAACTTGCACATCATTTATGCCAAAAGTTAAACATCTGATAGTAAACAAGAGAGAAAGCTAGTTAGACTACTATGCAGGTCAAAAGGAAACCGTTCCAAAATACTTCTGCGAGGACTTTCAAAGTTATACAGAGTAATAATGATAGCTTAAATTTAAAACTAGATATTAAAAGGTAAAACTAACTTATGGGACAAAAGATGAAAAATTAAGTTAACATTTATAATCATAAGCAAGAATATTAACACTCTTAGATACTATTATTTCTATGATATCAAAGGTTTTCCATATGAGAAGAAAAGAAAGTTTTAATGCAACTTTATGAAGAGATGCATTTCCGTTTCTTATTTTTTGATGGATTTATCTTCTTCAGCCTGCCAGTATATGCAAAACAGTCTGCAGAGATGATTTAATAGCACAACATATAAGGTTTTTTCACATTTTTTAAATATAAAGAATGTTGAAAAATCTGATGGATGCATATACTAAGAGATAAAGAAGCCAAAACTATCTCTCTATACCTTTGTTAAATTCAACTAATAATGCCCAAAAAGTCCATCAGAGTTCATCTGCAATTTTCAATTAATTTGCTCTGGCACATTATTAGCCCTTTTTATATTTCATTTTTCTGAGTCTTCCTTTTCTTAGTTGGGGAATTACCATTGTTTTAACTGTTTATGATTTATAAAATTCACTTTAAAGTCTAGTTCTAAGGCAAGTAAGGTGAAACCTTCTTAGCTATCCTGTATTTTATCTTGCTTACCATAACTACGGCCAAGTATCCAGGAATCAGAGTTTTATGATTCTGGAAAGTGTTAAGAGCATGATCTTTCAATGGAGAATCTTAAAATGAAATGTACATCAGATTTGTAACTTAATGGTCATGGAATGTAGGAAAAATTAGTTAAAAGTTTTCACAAGAACAGGTGATTTTTACTGTTTCTGAGCTAGTCAATCTCATTGAAGTCCCACAGAATTCAGAAAATACCCCCGACAGCTAAGTCTTCATGACATTCTACAAAAACTTTTACTGTTTAAGCTTGCAATGACATGCTGGGGGCTACATGGTGCATGACTCACATTCCTAATGAAGGCTTTGTAACAAAACTGGCTGTATCCTAAGTATATCCATAGTATGTTTGACAGATCCCTTAGTAAACTTTGCATAATGGAAAATAACAACCATAAGATGGAAAACTATCCTCCGAATATCATCAGGTTGTTTCTTCAGACAGCCCTTGTCTTTTTCCAATTTTTAGTTAAATAACTACTGTGACTGAAAAATCAATTCTCAACATGAAAAAATTTCTTTCAACAAATTTTCTGAACAGAGTATTTTCAATTTTAATTTTCCCAACCCATACAAACATACTCCCTAACCCTCTAGAAAAATTCTTCTCTTATTTGGAACTTAGTTACTATTCACTTTTCAAGTTCTCTTTTTGTTAACTCTGTGTCTCTAAAGTCCTTCTACTTAAAATGCAGTAATATTTATATAATAACATATTCGGTGATGGATAATTCAGAGATTTTTTTTTAATGTAAGCTCTTGAGGAAGTGATTAATAAATGCACTGGGAAAATAAGCAATTAATGTCTTTGGCACTGTCTCCATATAATATTGGATGAATTTCTGAATGTGTTCACTTTGTTCCTTTGCGGCCTGAACTGTTGCTTGGTAATACTCGCTTCTGTCTGCTACATCACAGAAGATATCAGTTCAGAGATGCTTTCATTCTGGGTTACTGAACTCAAAATACCAGAACAATACAGTATCTAAGTTCTCCAGCACTTGAATTACTCTCTGTTGCAGTAGCCACTTGTAATACAAACATCAAATGTGTAGATTTGCACGCTTTTGGTAAATACATTTTGTGTTCTGGACTTCCTTGACAAACCATGTCTGTCTAGGTGTTTAGCATTTGACTGCCATGCGAAATCCATCACTAAAAGGTAGCTTTCACTTAAATATGCTGGCACTCAAAACTTTTCATTATGGTGCATTATAGACACGGTTTGAGTAGTCACAGTGTCCATGCATAAATTCCAGCCTGTAATTTGCAAAGAAATCTTCACATGGGAGGAATATTCATTTAAACTGACATAGACTTCTCCACTGAAGTTCTACTTATCAAAAAGTTAAAAACAAGTGATGAGTCAAGTGTAAAGCCTTGAATAAACGAAAGATTTTCATGAAAATTCAAATCACTACTGTGAATGCTGGATTAATTTTATTAATCATTTCTCAATTAGACTTCTGGCCTCAAGCAATCAAACTACTTCAGTCTGCACTTAAAAATGTGCCAGCACTAAAAATGGGTAAGTTTTCCTAAGAAGCAGACACAATAGATGTTATTTTAAATAATTTTAACAGGAAAATAAAAAAACTACAAGAAAAAAAGCCTTTATTTGGCATGCAACTACAATGACTATTGGCTTTCTGTCCAAGATAGTATGACTTGATGGGTTTTTAAACAGCTTCCAAACATTTTTTTCTGAGTGGCCTGAAGAAATAAAATCGTGAGCCTGATTTTGCATTTGCAACCAGAATGAGTCACAGCTAAAGATTTTTAATGCACTCTTTGTACAAAACATCGGATCATGACATCACTGCACATAATTCATATTCATTGCAAATTGCTTTTATAAAGAAATTGCTATTACAATTACAAAAGAACTTGGTAAAATAGAGTTTCATCAAATATCTTCACCATGATTTGCTTTCACTTGATTTTGTTTTCATTTCTAGGCTGGAAAAAATTAGCCCTGTTACTTGGCTGAATGTTTTGTGGCTTTCTGTAGATTCAGATTTTCAATTGAAGTTTTACAGTACCAGATGAACAATTCAGTCAAACCTCTAACCCAGGCCTGAATCTAACATGTATCTACTGCTCAGCTGATTACAGCCTCTGCCAAAACCTTCAAAACAACCACATCAGGACAAGAAACATAGATACCAATATCATATCCTGCTAACTGAACTGAAACAAGAACCTTCCTACACATTGCTCAGAATTACTATTGTGCAATACCTTATTGAGTACCAGAATCAATAAGCATGGTGTGACAAGGTTGGCCAAGCAAAAAAAATAAATCATACAGTAACCTGTGTGATTTACCAGAGCTGACTGCAACAATAACCAAAGTTTCCTTACATCCCTATTATCCGCAGTCATGCTCCAATAACACCGCTTTTATCTGGGAAGATTTCTTCCTCAAGAATAATTATCAGAAATAATGTTTTGTAGCCATTTCCAGTGTATCCTAGTACTGCATTGCAACAGACAGCAAAACCAGAAAGGACAAAGAAGATCCAAGCCACAGAACTGCTGCCATGGTGAGGGGGCTGATCTACTTCAGTTCCCAAAGGTTCAGTTTAAGGTAACACATGAGGTTGTAATTACTGGTCTATAGCCAATATACCTCATCTATGCAAATAGTCACCTTTTCTCTCTCTTATTTGCTCACCATCAAAATTAAAATCTCTTTTTCTATAGTTACATTTCCCCCCCATTACTTTCTTCCATTTTGAAGGAAAAAAAAAATACAGTTGACAAGTTTCAACTCGTGATGGGCAGAAAACTGTTGAAAACCACACAGTATCTTGAGATCCTAAACATTTGAATACAGAAATCCTGGTGAAGGATTTTGTATGTAAAAAATTGAACTGGTATCATATCTGTTTTGAAACCAATTCACTGATGTGTCATTCCACACAGGGAGATGAACAGAAGTGCCATAATTGACAATTTCATTGGCAATACTGAAGTGGAAGCTATTATTACTCAAAACCCAAGGGATTGATATACAATACCAAGGAGGATGGTGTTCGTAGAGCTGTTCCCAATGCCATAAGTGGCTCAGCAGCACAATAAGCAAGCATAACCTCTTTGCAACAATTTAGACAGAGATGTCCTATGCACTACTGTTTTTTTTCTCTATGATGCAAAAAAAAAAAAAAAAGAAGAATTTGTTATTTTAATTATTTAATTATTTAATTTAATTATTTAAATTTTAATTATTGCATACAAGCATATTGAGAAAGTTTAAAAGTTTTCAAAGTAATCATAAGATATGAAAGACATAATAAATATTCCAATTCAAATATCAATATACTTAAAAAAAAAAATTTCTGGTGAACCAAAAAAATTAGGAGTTTGTCTTTTTTCAACCACCCAGTTTAAAACTGTTTCTCCAAAATCCGATTTCATATGCAGGGCGCTCATGGCCTTATATTCTACAGAGTATATGCACAACCTGTACTTCTCCAGACCACAGCTATTTGAATGCTATAAAGAAGTCCTTTTCACTTCATTTTAACTGTCCTTTTAGTATTTTAAGGTAGCTGCATGCATATACACAAATTCCCAATGCCTCCAAACATAAAGCCTGGGTATAACTATATTGCAGATTTGCCTGTGAAAGGCTGCACAGATAGGGGTAGTGATGTGACAGTCCACTGCAATAGGACAGTCCTGGTTTTCTCAGTGTCTGTAGCCTCAGGTTAGCAAGCTCTTCAGATGCAAGTGAAGTTTGCATCCTATCACCAGCAGAGGGTTCTGCAGTGAAGGAGGATTACTAATTCTCCTTCCTTTTCCTTTCTCAAATTGTTTGCGTTTTCACAATCTGCAAATAAATTGCATGGTTTAGTTTGCCAATGACTCACTTTCTATGAGTACCAGACATGCAAGAGGAGGTCAGAAATGCTAATTGTGCTGATTACAACACAGTTACTGATTTCTTTCACCTCCCTTTAACTATCCAGAGGGCTGTACAGAACCACTTGGTGTGTCTATGTATTCATAAGATACACATTTACTTTTGTCATGTGAGGGAGGTATGTGATGAGTTTGGTGGTGGGGGACTGGATCACAGTTTTTTAAAGATTCATCTAATGACTGCATTTCTTTTAACAATTCCCCATAGTGGGAATGGTTTGTTGTTTTAGTGTTTTTAATATTTATATATATATGTATCTATGTGCATACAGTGCCTGGAACAGTAAATCTTAGATTATTGGTTGGAATTCCCACATACTGCAGTGACCTCTGCATTAAACAGCAGCACCATAATAGTATCAGGAGTCTTTTTTGATGGCAATGTATTAATGGAACAAAGCCCCGATTCACAGCATAAGTGCATGAGGAAAAAAAAAAGCCAGCTAAAGCAGGGGGAATGCTGCTGAAGCAGGAAATGCTTTAATATCAGATGCAGCTGAGCTCCCTCAACAGAGCTCACTTTGACTGCAAGATGAAGGGATGGATAAGAAATGGAATTCAGTTGGGACTGAGTTAGATTGGTAGGAAAACTTGTCAGATATTTTTATTTAATTTTGTTTTGTATATCCAAGGGACTGTAATTGGAGAGTTAAACAGGTTTTCATATAGATAACGGCATAATGCTGCATTTCTGATTGAAATAAATTTCACCCCAAAAAGTCAAGAAAAATTGTATAATTACAACAAATAAATTTTTCAAAGTCTATTTTGCAGGGTATTTTTTCAGTATACACAAAACAGTAGTTAGGCAGTGTTCAGAAGGAATATCCCCCTTCGATTTTTAAAGCTCCATGTAGTGTAATAAATGGCCAACCTGAACAGAGAAGATGATATAGAAATTCATAATGTTAACCTTACTTGCAGAATAGAGAATGGTTTTCAGGACAGAGGTAAAAACAATTTACCAGCTCTTAGCCATCTGGGCACAAAGCCTGGGTGCCAAACTTTCAAAAATCTAGAAAGGCACATGCAAGAATATAAGGATAAAATGTTCAGAGGCACCAAAATGTGATCAAATGTTTATGTTCCACTGGATTTCAACTGAGATGACTGTTAGAAAGATGATCTATTTGAATGTCTGAAAAAGACAGTATTTTACAACCCCTCCTCCCCAGCTTCTTGTTATTTTGTAAGAAAATTACCTGGATGGTATGGCTCATTACAGGTTTCTGCTCTGGGAACATATACAAATTCTTATTCTTTCAGTAGGAAAAGAGATGGAACATTTCTTAACCTTCTAACTATTGTTACAGTACCCTGATGGTCTGCAGAGGCTTACAAAAATGTCATTCAGGTGACCTAAACTGAATCAACATTAACACCTATCTACCAGCTCATGCCTTGCTGTACTTAATTCTGTAAGAAATGGGAAACATTACCAGGGAAAAATCAGGAAAGCCTTTTTACTCTGTCCTAGTCTACAGTGCAATATCAGATATTTTAAGTGCTTCATGCTGACTGCCTCTCGTATTGAGGGATACCACAATCAATAGTTCAAATGCCAGATTCCCAAGTTCCATCTCACTCTATCTTTTCAATTGAAAAGTAACTCTATTCTGCCTTTTAGAAACACTTATTGACAGAGCAACTCTCTCAAATTATTATCCAGCAGAGGCTGGATGAAAAGGTTTTACAATTTCTAGAAGTATACTTAGCAAGAAAGAGTCAAAGTGCATACATATGTGGAACAGTATTGCCCAAAGCAAGGTTGTTTTAAGTTCTGCAGCTGCCCATGCATGACATTTCCTCTCATATACTAATATTTCCTTGTCCAACACACAAAACCACCTCAATCTGAATCCATTTCACAGAATATTCTCCCCCATTATTTATTTTACCAGTTTATACACAGTCTAATATGGCCATATTAGTGCAGAGAACAATGCAAAATGTCCCTGAGACAAAAAGCTTTGTGCTGTTACTGCCTCTTTTTAGAGACTTCAAGAGTAGCAATAATGGGGGATGAACTGGCCATAGGATGATAACTGTCTTAAAAATAGTCCCTCATAAAAGGGCTTTGAGAGAGGGTGGAGGAAAAAGAAGTATGGAACTTCATAGAGAAATTCAATCAAGCAATC
Organism: Trochalopteron elliotii; assembly: GCA_024734555.1. Classification (NCBI taxonomy): domain Eukaryota; kingdom Metazoa; phylum Chordata; class Aves; order Passeriformes; family Leiothrichidae; genus Trochalopteron; species Trochalopteron elliotii. Next base: position 3,537,320 of record JANPWX010000099.1, on the reverse strand, counting down.
AAAGAAAACACAATTAAGCTCAGGAGGTAAGAGCCTTGCTGATACTGTAATTTATCAATGGAAAATAACCTCAGTTTAGGGTAAGCTACTGTTTTCAGAACTGCTTAAGTGCAAAACTTCTAAAACTTGTGAGAAACAAGCTACTGGTTTTGTCTAGATTGCTCTGGACTGCAGCACTACATAGGTATTTCTGAACTAGTTTGAAATAGTTTGTCACGGTATCACAAGGCGCAGCACAAAGACCTAAGATCTGAGGTCCATGTTGATAAAATTTATTTATGTTAGTACTTGAGCAGATGACTATAAGTTTGCAGTTGGAGAAGTGATTATATTGATGTTGGACTAGCTGGATCAGTTGTTGTGGAAAACGCAAAGCCATTAAAAATTCACATTGATACCATGCTCAGAATAACCCAGCAGGATAACAGAAAATGTTTTGTTTAAGCTCACAGACAAAAGCATAATTCAGATGTGAGCAGCAGCAGAAGGAATGATTTATTTCCCGAGTTGGGCATTTTTTGGGAAGTACCACATATGTCCCATATACTCCCATAAAAATCCTTTCCTGTATACCTATACACTCTACTCATCAACAACATAAGGACATGACCACATCTTAACATCCTCAGAAACCAAACCACTGACCCATATGCTCTGGGGAAGGAAGAAAACTTCCTAAGCATTGTTCACGTGCCAAACCCTGTATTTCCAAGAAGACCTTGCAGAGGAGAGAGCTGCCTGGGGCAGGAGCTGCTCACTCGGTCGCACACATCTCCAGTCCTTACACGCAAGCTGAAAAGCAGACTTCTCTCCCTCTTCCCCTTCCTTCCACAGCAAAGACATTCATTAGAGGAATGTTATGATAAAGTTTACTTTGAGGTCTTTCTATCCTCACTATTTTTAACAGATGACTCACACATACTGTTCCAGCAGCAGCAACGTGGTAATGAGCTTTTCCACCTGCAGCTTCCCCTCAGCTGCTCACAAGCCCCCTCCGGTTCGACTTGACAACTCAACTGCACCTGTCCTAATCCCACCCCACCAAATGCAGTTTAGCTTGAACTCTTTTATTATTTCTTCCTTGTTGACTTTATTCTTGTTCTTTTACTTTTAAAGATGCCCTTTTTTGAGAGAACAAGACTGGGGAGCAGCCAAGTTTCATGACTGTTAGTTGATTTGATTTCACTAAGCATCGTCCAAACTGTGCACTCCTCTGAATCACAAAGAAAAGCTTCTGTAACAGAAAAAGGATTAGCTGCTTGCAAAATAAAACAAGAAGCAATTACAGATAGCATGATCTCTCACCTAAGGTCTTCTTTTAGACACAGAATCTCTGAAATAAAAATAGCTGAATTCATTGTCCCTTTCAGTAATTTTAAAACCTCTTTTAAAATACTACACTGTTTCTTTTCATTGTATTGAATAGGCATAACATTTTATAATGGCTGAACAAACTTAAAGTCTACCACAATAAAAATGAGCAATTTGTCATTTATGAAGGGGATAATTAACAGTCTCTTAATAATTTTTTAACATTTTGATTCTCTTGCACTTTGGATTGACACCTATGTGCCCATTCAATTCAAATCATCTTTCTGTGACAAAATAAATAAAAGCTCTTTCATGCAATCAAGCTGTTAAAGAAAATTATATATATATTAATGTTTCAAAAGTTACTTTAATATAATTACATTAAAGATGTAATTATGAATCTCAACATTTCAGATTCATATTTGCATGTACTGCTCATGTTGAAATAATATATCTGAAAAAAACTAATGAAAGGGTAAAGATATAAATATATCATGATTTCATAAATAGACTTTCTGGAGATATTTCATGATAATCATATTCCCTGCACATTACACAATCAGTAAAGTTGTTTTTTTCTGACTATATTGAGATGTTTATTTCCTCCTGAATTATATCTCCAGTCAGGAGATGGATGCTAATTTCTAGTAAATTGTCCTCTAGATAAACACAGTTGGTTTAACATCTTATAAAAACTACTGTTGTTTTTGCATCTTGTGGTCCACATCTGAAAGAGTATGAAAAGCAAAAGAATTTCATAAGAATCCCCTCAAAAGCTGTCAGAAAATCAGTTTTTCCTGTATAATAGCTGAATAAAACAAAAAAGCAACCACACAACCACCAGTGAAAATACAGCTGTTCTTTGACTCTTTTTAAATGAAACAACGAAACTGAATGCTTATTCACATTCATCAATTTCAATATTTCAGGAATATATCAATTATTTCCTAAAATGTAAATGGAAGGAGATCTTACCTTGATACAATCTGAATTGTTATAAGCATTCTGACTTGTATTCTGACAACTTGCTTAGCCTGAGAAAGAAAGCCAAGTTTCCCACATTTCAACATGGATGTTGAGAGTACAGGGCTAAAGACCTCTGCAATAGATGATCACATCTGACACATTTAATCAGTTTTGACACATGGCCTCCTCCCTTTGCCAGTTTAAAAAGATTGTCCTTGAAGAGGGAAACAAACTCTGGGCTTCTGGAGGAACAAAGATTACTGCAAATCCAGGTGAGGGAGCATATCTTCCCACAGGCCTTTTTTTTTTTCTTTTTTTTTTTCATGGAGAAAACAGAGAAAAATAGCCTGTCACAAAGATTGTGTGCTCTGATCTGTCCTATTTTAAAGCTTTATAAATACAGCAATTCAAAGGACTGTTGCTTATAGCAACAAATATAAGATAGTACAGATGGAGAGGGGAAAAAACATTACTGCAAACCCATCATTGTGCTCAGCACATTTACACCTCTGAGAGTACGTTGGGGTTTGATAAAGGAAGAAAATGGCAAACATTAATATTGCAGTAATGAGTGGTAGGCTTGTCAGTGTTCACATACCCTAAGTCAGCCTTAGGAGGCCTCCTATAATTTAAACACAGGCACTTATCTCTCCAAAGTGTGTCTCAAGCCTCTTGACTGATAAGGCATAATTTTTTAAATGGACAGCAAATAAATTCACTGTCAGCTAATTACCTCACTATATTTCCTTTTCATTAGAGATAAATATTTCCAAGCATTAGGTAGTAAATATTTCTGAGGGAAATAAGAAAGTTCTGACTAAAGATCAGCCCTTCAGTAAAATGACAGCGAGCTGAACAGCTACGGTTGTGCCAGCGTATGTTTAGCTGAGAGAAAATAATACAATACACAATAATATATAATCATTAACTAAGAAAACATAAATTTTCAGTCATGGCACAGACATATTTCCCTTTGATCTACTGTAGTAAGGTTTTACTAACTACAAAAGTGACCTGAACAAAGTGTACTCATAATTTGTCAATCAATAACAACATCAAAGGATCACAGTGCCCCAGTTCTCTACCTAACTGGTAAAAATGTCACCGGTGATCTGTTGGTAGATCTTTCCTCTATGCAGCAACACAGGCACAGTAGCTCTTAAATGTTTATTCTTCTGCAGCAAAGTCCAATATAGGCAGTTGCTATTGATTCCCTCTCCCATCAAAACCACTGGCTATGCAAACTGGGTGCCCACTTTAATGAGTTGTTGGGCTGCTTCGTTATTGCCTGTCCCCATCAGGCTTGCACGTGCCAAACAACCCCATGACAACTGAGTTTGCTTAAACATGATCCCTAAAAACTCAACCAGCACAGGAGATGGCACACACAGAGGAATGTAACACAGTCCCCTCTGTCCTCTCAGCAGCCTGCTTTGTGAATTGCTTCATTTTTTTGCATAATTACAGAGTAGAAGCCATTGTTGACAAGTCTTAACAGTGAAATGGGTGCAATGTGTCATTCTGGAAAGCTGGTGACAACAGATAGTTTGTGAAGGGGCATTGACTGTTATGCTAAAGTTTGTGAAATGCAAATTTTTGAACATTTTCAGGAAGGCAGATGACTTCTCTGGAAGCATTACAAACATGAAAAATTACTGCTTTCACTTTGAAATACCCTGCGACATGGAGGAAACAACGAAGTACAAGGGGCATGGCCTTGGTACTGTGCCTGGTGTTTGGTGTACATGACATCAACTGTTATAGGTCCCATGAAAATTTCAGGGCTGTAAAAACAGAAGTGTTGGATGTAAAGATAAAATATAAAGCAGTGGGAAACAGCCAGGACAGTTTGCAAAAGAAGTCATGCTTCATTATGCAGCATGTGTTCTTTGGAGGGGTTTATGACCATGCGGATAAAAATTATCCATTAATCTACTCTGATGGATTTTTACTTAGATTTCCAAAATTACTATGAAAACATTCCTCACAAAATAAAAAATTGGGCCACTGAATTTTGGTGCATAAGTTAAGAAGCTAATCTTTACAAGCTCTCTTTGAGTCAGCCCAAGGAGAAAGGCAGGTGTGTGGTTCAGGTCAAGAGCACAAGCCTGGTATCTGTCAATCATTCCAGTATCCAGGTCCTCAAATTCAGGATGGTTTGAAGAAATTCCTCCTTCCAATTTAGGCCATTCCCTCACCTTTAGTGCTACTGCTCTGAAAGACGGATGGGAATGCTGTTCAGTAACCTCTCCACAGCACACGGACATATCACTGTAACCATCAGGTTTGTAAGGAACTAGCCATGACACTGCAGCTGAGTCCTTCTGTCCAAGATGGACTGGGAAAACCTACTAGACACTGGTGCATGTGTATCTTTTCCGCACACTACTTATTTGGCATAGACCCCTCAAAGAAGAAATGAAATTAGAAAAAACAACCTTTCATTTGGAACAGTGAAGGAAGTAAGGAGGAACATAGGTTCAATCTGCTTATTCTGAGTCCTTTTCACAGCATTTTGTTGGCTGCTTGAATCTGTGGTTGAAAAAGAAAATTCCATGTGAATTTTCTGTAAAGGATATTCACCATTTGTTTGCCTCAGCAGGATTCTCTCTTACTGTGCAGCTCAGCAACTTCAAAATAATTGTTTTCTATCCATTCATTTGAAATTTTGGATGGCAGTCTTATTATCCAGATTGTTATTATGACAGTATGCGGATTTTTCAGTATGAATAGAGTATTTTGTTAATGTTTATATCCAGTAATTCAGGAGCCAGCTGCTCCATAAATAATATGAAATCATCTTCACCATTTGAAAAAACAAGTAATCCAATATTAATCTTGTGGCTTCATCTCAGAAAATTTTATTCACCTATGAATGGCTACTAGCAGTCTGAGATAAAAAGCGTATTTCCTAAACATTCTCTTCTTATAAGGTTTCCAGCTTTAAAGGTTTTGGTGTACACCACGTCTGTCCATGTTTCTACATTTTGATAAATGCAGTCTTGAAAAATCCATTTACCATTCAATGCTGTTACAGTACATATACATTAAAATGTTCTGTTAAACTATTTCAACAATAAATTACAAAAGTTTTTCCTTTCAGGCTTGAATCACAGGTGAAAACAGCTAAATGACCACAGAAAATAAACTGTTTTATATTTTTTTTCCCTCTCTATATAAGATGATGTAATTCAGTATTCCCAGGACAGAGTCTGTTTCTCTCATTACCTTTCGTCTATTACTGGCTAGAGCCTAGGTAAAACATCTGAACAAATGGCAAGAATTCCCATAATTCTCAAAAGTGACAAATATTACAGGGAAGTCACATCATAAAAGAGGCTCAAGAAGAGCACTGCACTTGCTGTGAGATAAAATTTGCCTGTCAAGGAAGACAAAAGAATATTAATAGCTTTTGGGTCTGTGCTTAATGAAATACTTCCCAGACTACTTGCAAGCTCCTTTATTAGGAACAATAACCTTTTTTCCTCAGATCAATGACACAGTTTTAATACAGAACACCTTATCAAGTGAAGTTTGTTCTATTTTTGTTGCTCTAGACAATAAAACCTACAACAGTAGTGATTCAAATGTAAGCATTTTCCAGACATAAAATATGACTGCAACTATCATTCAAACAAATTACCTTCAAATGTGCCAAGAATCACAAGAACAGTTCTTAGTTTGAAGAACACACCACTATAAATTCATGCTGATGCAGTTGGATTTTAAACCCAAAATACTTAAGAATTGAGACAAAGGCCACCACCAACAATAAGGTCACAAAGGTTCACCAGAGAACCATAGGTCAGTATTGATGTATTTTTGCTTTCCCAGCTCTTCTTTTATTTCTTGCAGTCAGTTAAGGGAAAATGAGGGACAATTCATTATGATTGTTTCATAAAATATTTGGGACTGATCATAGGAAAGAGTCTACACTCTTTGACTAAGTTTACTCTGTGACTAAGTTTCAGCTATAAGCATAGGGAAAAAATATGTAAAGGACAAAAAACTGCACATTAAACGTGACTGAAACTGGAAATAAAAGAAGAAAAGGCAAAAAAATATGTTAAGGACAAAAAGCACCAAACATAGCATTGAGGCTGGAAATACGAGTGCAGAAGAGGAAAGATATAAAGACTTGCTAAGGATCAAAGTTCTCTACTTTTAGAATAGCTCTGTTTTCTGCTGGGCTTTTTAGTGGGTCTTGAAATATTTAAGATCACATTTGCACAGAGTGCCACTCCATCCTCAGTTAACAACCACTGAGTATCACAGCAGTGACACACTAGTGCACGGCAAAGGAGTTCACCTGACCTGTCAGCACAAAACCTGCCCTAGAACTCTCTGCAAGATTGCTGCCTACAATACATCAGCTGCAAAACAGACGTTTCCAACAGCTCTAGAGAATTTACATAAGTGTGAGAAAGCAATACAGGAGTATTTTTCCCCCCTTTACTATTAATATTATAAACATGAGACTGTTTAGGAAAGTCATTTGGCAGCTGTACTGCCATACTGAAACCTGTAATATTAGGTACTTTAAATATAATTGCTTGCTTTTACCTAGCTCCCTTATTAATTTATTTCTTCTCCTAAACAATTTCATCTTTAAAACTGAGTGACTCAGCTGCCTCACTGAAAAGAATTTTGTGCCATCCATACATCTTGTCCTGTAAAAATAAACTATGATGAGAAGTGTTTCTATTTAATACAAAGCTTCTTGAAACAGGAGGTCTTTATTGGACTATCTTCCCCTCATTTAACAAGAAGTAATGTTTCTTAGGATCTCCCCTCTTTCCATCCCCAAAATTCCTGACTTTCAGGTTACATTGAGATTTTCCCTGTGGTTGCTAACGAGGTTGATCACACGCCAGGACCTCATTCTCTGCATGCAGGAATACAGATTAGTTCAGACTGACTATGCAGGCAGGCACTGGTCAAGACTTCCACTTAATCTCCTGTGATGTGAATAAAGAAACACACTAAATTAGCTGTGTGGAATGATTCAATCACTACAGTCCAATGATCAAATGCCAGCACGGAGCTGCTATAGAAGCTCAGGCCAGTAATGAAACTTTTCTGCTTTACTGAATCAGTCTGGGCTTCAGGTCATTCTATATAGCACTGTTCAGAAGCAGGAACTGAGCCCACCTGGAGAAAGAAGAAAAGGCACTACTTCTGTTTGCTGCCTTTTAAATCAAATTAAATGCTTTTATAAGAGGTATTAAGAGTTCACTTTTTCAACATGACCCAAACTTCATCAGAAAATGGGATCATTTGCCTTTAATCTACTGGAGTAGCTGCTTGCAAAGCCGCTTTTTAATTTCACATTACCATAGAACAAACAGAGCAAGCTGCTGTTGAATGTTAGCACAGTGTAAGTACTCGAAAGTGCTTCTAGAGAAAGAAATTAGGATGCTTAAATAAGCATCATTTAATTCCAAATGCTAAAGTTTTTCATCAGGACATCATACAATGAAAAACCAAAAATTCCAAAATAAAGCAAGCATGTCTGCTAAAACGTTGATAATCTAGCCTAGAATCTCTTTGTAAAACGTGTGAGTGAAGCAACCCAAAAGCTTTAATTTCTTTTTAAAATCATAGCCAACTTTATATTTACAATCACCATGGAGATGTAGCCTAAAGGATCTAATTCCATTTCACTTAGCAGTATCTGGGAGACAAATTGCCTATTTTACTTTCTCCAAATTATCATAAATGTGTCCACAAGTTCTTCAATGCATCATTTCAAGTTGATATTCTCCCTCAGTAAATACATTTCTCACTTACGGAATTGCTTCTGAACATTAAATAAGCGAAAGAAAGCTTTTCTCATTTAGGAACATCAGCTATCAGGACAAATTATGATGAGCTAAATGTTCATGACACGGAAAGAAAATCTGAATGCCATCCTCATGGATATATCTGTGACTTTTTACAGAAGCTGCAGTAACTGGGAAAACTGCATGTTTTACCATATCAGAATTTTAAATGATTCAGCAAACCTCTTTCACCATTAGAAGGAGCAGCATTTTAGTGCTGCTGAGCTAAACCTTAAATATGTAATGAAACTAGTTTAATTTGAAGCAGGGAAGATAATATTATATACCAACACATGGAAGTCTGAGTGAAACTCTGAAAAATCTTTAAATGCAACTGTGTTATTATGTGTGCAATGGCACATAAATCTGACCAGGACTAGACTGGTTCAAGGAGGGCTGGCTGAAGTCAGATTTTCTGTTGCAAATGGGGATGACAGTTTCTACCTACTTTACTACTGATTGAGAGCTCCTTAGTGTAGCAATACTCATGAACTCTGCTAAATTTAATTTCTATTTCCTTTTGACAACAGGCAGGAAAGCACCCTGTCAGTCAGCTTTTAATATCCATTACTTTCCACACAGCAAAAAGCCATTCCAGATTTTAATTTCTTTTCCAAGGCTATTTCAGGAAACTCTCAAGATGAAATAACAAGCTGAATAAACAGCCTTGAATTGCATATGAGGGTTGAGTATAGTAACAAAAGAAAACTGGTGCCAACCAAGGCATCAGTGTTGGTCTTGGCCACATGTTTTTTGGGGAGCAACTTGAGGGGACGTTAAGAAGCAAAGTTCTAGCATGACCAAACCCAAAATTTGCCTCATTTTGGGGTTCTGGCTACATTTAGTATCACCAGGAGTGGTGGCTCCCATCTGGCCCAGTCACCCTCTTAGGAGGGTTCCTTCCTATGGAAAGCAGCATGTGGCAAAACAGCCCAGGAGGAAAGATGCATTCTTGGTGTTACCCAGTGGAAATGCCTTCCCATACTGAGAAAGGACAGAGCATTTCTACTAAGAATTATAGGTCCTCACCTTCAAGACATTTGGCTACCTTAAATGTGCAGTGTTGCAGTACCTGATCCTCAGTACAAATGGCTTTTGCTCATCTTTTTCTTGGACAATTGACCATTACTGAACAAAAGACTTGGCATGGTAGACAGGAAATACAATCTTAGCTTGCCAGAAACAAGGCTCTCCAAAATGGTTACAACTTCCTTATTGAACCTTAATGCTATGTTCACTGTAAGTCTTTGATATTTTTACTACTCACAGCAGTAAATAGCATAAATCTGGACAGTTTTTTTAATAGTAATACCACTCTGACAAGCAGTTTCTGTTCTCATATCACTGTTGTAGTGCGAGAGGAACTAGTAAAATATATGATCAAAATAGCTGCACACTGTACTTTGATTAACACTCACCAGACAAAATTCAAGGCATACATGAGACATTTCTACAACTTGATTCATAACAACTGAGGTTTTGACCTAAAATATTTGAGAGCTGTATGTGACAAAGGGTGGGGTTTTTCTGTGTAAAAATTGTTACACTGTAATCAACACATGCTCAAGGTTGCAGAATTCTTAATTCAGATGTAAGATAAAACAAAAGATCTTTAGAATACAGGACTGCCAGCTAAAACACCTTGTTAGTTCAAGACGTTTCTGGGTTTCTGTCCAGAGTAAGTGTTTAGGTATAATATCATAAACCTGAACCCCACTTTCTCTCTCCATCACTGTATGTCTCTCATTAAGTGTTAGATAAGTGCAGCCTAACAATGCCCAGTATTACTCCTTGCCTATCTCTGAAATATTACTGAGCATACTCACTAGTGTATCCAAAAAAAAGAACATACTTAGAACACTTGTCAATGAGAAAAAAAAGAGTAACTTATTTTCTAGGAAGATATTTAACTCTATCCCAGCAAAACCAGCACAGAAGATTAGGATATCACAAATAAAATTTTTAAAGATATATTAAAAAACCAAAACTATGCAAGTTTAATGCCTTTTAAAAGAGGAAATTTATTTAGCTGTTAAACTAGAATAATGGAATTGACACAATTTGGTTAATAGACTAGTTTTGTAAAGGTCTTATTTTATATGACTATGCAAATTGCTTCTCATCTATCTGCTCCAATTTTGCCCTCTATAAAAAGGGATGACAACTACATTTTGAAAAGCAGAAGTATTGAGCCATCATTCTTATTAGATGCAAAAGCAACACAGCCTTAAGATAAGACATTCTTTACAGGATGTCCTTAATCACTCTCTTTCTTTTTGAGCAGGGATGTGGGAGTGCTTTCCTGATCTATAACCTTGAGACTCTTATGAGAAGAGACATATATTACTGTGTGCACACTTAGGTTTTTTTAAATGAAAGATCATATTTATATCCTTAGATCTCATAATGCCAAAGAAACTCTCAGTTTTTCAACAGAAAACTATTTATGTAAAAATAAAAAAAATCTTAACAGCTCAGACTTGTACTTTTGGTGAGTTTGTGGGTTGCACAGTACAAATTGACGTGGCACATTGAGAAGTAAATATAGCCACAGGTGAAGAGCTCAGACTGCTCATGTGGGTGATGAGAATTAACTTCATGCCTACTTCATAATAACAACAGCAACACAGAATGATAGAATAGTTTGGATTGGAAGAGTTCTCTAAAGGTGAACTAGCCCAACCCCTCTGCAGTGAGCAGGGACATCTTGAACTGGATCAGGTTGCCCAGAGCCCCATCCAACCGGAGCTTAAATATTTCCAGGGATGGTGTATCTACCACTTCTCTGGGCAACTTGTCCCAGTGTTTCATCACTGCCACTGTAAAAATCTACTTCCTGATATTTAGTCTAAATCTACCCCCTTCTAGGTTAAAATTGTTATCCCTTGTCCTGTTTCTACAGGTGCTACTAAAAAGGACTAGCCTTCATCTTTCCTGTAGTGTCCTTTTAGAAAGTGGAAGGCTGCTATAAGGTCTTCCTGAAGCCTTTTCTTTCCCAAGCTGAACAGCCCCAACTTTCTCAGCCTGTCCTCACAGGAGAGGTGCTCCAGCCCTCTGGCCTCCTCTGGGTCCCTCTTCTGGACTTGCTCCAGCAGGTCCACATCCTTCTCTTGCTGCAGATCCCAGAGCTGGACATAGTGCTCCAGGTGGGGTCTCACAAGAGCAGAGGCAGAATTGCCTCCTTTGACCTGCTGGTAACACTTCTGATGCAGCCCAGGACACCACTGGCTTTCTGGGCTCCAGGTACTCATTGCCAGCTCCTGTCCTTTACAGTCCCCAGCATCCCCAAGTCCTTCTCAGCAGGGCTGCTCTCCATCTCCTCATCCCCCATCCTGTACTGAACCTGAGGATTGCACCAATCCAGGTGAAGCACTTTGCACTTGGCCTTGCTGAACCTCATGAGGTTCACCTGGGCCCACTTCATGATCCTGCCCATGTCCCTTGGGATGGCATCCTGTGCCCTGGGTGTGTCAGCCACCCACTCAGCTTGATGTCTTCTGACATAGGAATGTCTGTAGAAAGAACAGTGATTACAAATGATACGTGCTAGCAACATGGCAGTTTTTCCCATAATTTTGCAGCATACTTGCGTTAGCTCTCGCAGCTGTTTTTGCTGAAAAGTACATTTACTCAGAGTTACCTGCAGAATTTTATTTCTTCCTTGTACTCCACACTGTCAAATTTCATGTACCTGAACAAAGATGCCACTTAATTCCATTCCTATACTTATTTTGTAACAGTGTCCAGAGCTCTGGGTTGCAGACTGCAGCACTAATATAGCTGTTGTACCCACTGAAAGAAAATCTCAGTTTTAGATTATGAGCCTACTCTTCAACCTACTCTTGAACCCTCACAAAAACATGAACAATCCTGTGGTCCTATTCCTTATTTCCTTCTTATTTCAAAAATAAGAAGGAATGACAAATGACTTAACTCTGAATCTTATCAGATATTAGAAGAAGGAAATTCCTGGCTTGGCCTATCAAGCAGACTGTCTAGTAACTTTTTTTTTTTTTTAAATAAAATTTAGTATTCTTTTCCTCACTTCTCTCCCATATTAACATCCAGAGTCAACTTCCAGGAATTTCCACACTGATCATACCACAAGTTCATACAGTTCACTTAGACTCCTTCTCATTACAGTGACTAGGTGCTATTTGATAAAATTTACTTTTGGGTCATATCACTGCAATCATATATTTTATTTTCACTTTTAGAAAGGATTTTTAAACCACTTACATAGCAGCTGCCTGCATTCCCCATCTTCTCCCTTCTTGAGACTATAGGGCTAAATTTACCTAGTGTTTCTACTGAAAGAGCCAGGCTCAGGACATGATGCTGCAGTGTGTGAGGTGAGAGGTACGTTAAAAGATTCATCTGAGATCCTTAAAACTGTGGCAGAATTACTGAAATCCTCTAATGGAATGTGGCAATGATAATTTGTAGTATTACCAATTTTTGCAAGTATATTTAGAGATTTTGTTTAAATAACAGCATTTTCATATGTCTTTATGCATTGTACTCAGAGAAGTCTTCCATTAGCTTAACGCTATGCCCTAAGCAGATCTCATTCTTCCTGGAAATACATTTTCTGCTTGCTTGCACAGTGTGGAAAGCAGGGAAAATGTAACTTCACCTGTGGCCATGAAAATAGATGAAGTTCTGTAGAGAAAAAAAATGAAAGTAAATGCTGTGATAACACTACAGGGCATCTCAATGCCTTAGAAACACTTCATTCACTTCAGCAATCCTTTTGCTCTATTCCATATAAACCACACATAAATCTATAAATCCATATAAATCTATTCTACATATGACTTGAAAGAATAAATCCCATTCCTCTGACAGAACCCTATGCATTGCATTGAGAGCAAAGAATCAAGAACTGGTAAGCAATTTCATGCAAAATATGGTAAATTCCAATCTCTGCAGTTGTACTCAATCTCCATTTCACATAGCAGTGTGCTTGCAACTACCCCTAAGGGCAGGTGCAATGGAAGCCTTTATTTTTAAGAAAAATGTGGTAGGATTCAAGAACTTTGAATGACTTTATTTTTCGTGTGTTTGAAATGTCTCTTACTCCTTGTCAACATGTAAGATCACCAATGTATGTGAAACATTTACATACAATGATGAATGTTCTTCACTTACTTGATAAGGAGAAGAGTACAGGAAGATAGTGGGGAGGGGAATATGGACACAGGCAGAGAGGAGGTAAGATGGAGAAGTGAAACATGAAAAAAGCCAGGAATGGAAGCCAGGGTGGGCTCAAAGGTATGGAGAAGAATAAGGATCAAACAGAAAGTAGAAGCAAGTAACAGAGATGTTGAATTGGAGAGAGAGATGAAAATTTGCTTACTGGGCTATAGGAACAAGAGCAGCCTGCAGGTCCAGAAAAATGGTTCTTTCTTTCTGTTTGGCAGTTGTAAACCACACTGTGAGAACTAAGTGTGGCTCTAGGCTTCCCAGAAAGACATTAATATCCAGGGTCAAGTCCAGTAGAGAGCTACCATAACGACTAGGGGTCTGGAGTAGATGACATACCAGCAGACTCTGAAGGAACTGGTCTCCTCAGTATCAGGTAAAGAAGGCTGTGGGTGGACAGATATCACAAGAGTATGCAACTAATCAGAGGGAAGGTGTAGAGGAGACAGAGAAAAAGTCTCCTCAGCGGTGCTCAATGTAAGGTTGCAAGGCAACAGATTCAAACTGTGACAAAGGATATTATATTCCAATTTAATTTCAGGGAAAAAATGTAAACCATGGACATAAGTCGCCAAATTCTAGATTAGGTTTGCTTAGAAAGGCTGTTGAATCTCTGTTCTTGAAGACCCTTAAAACCTGCCTGTACAAAGGCCTGATCTACTTACTTAAGACTGGAAATCACCTCTATCTTTGCAGACGGCCAAAGGTCCTTTCCTACCTAACTTGTTCTGTGATTCTGTGAATCTGAAATGAGGATTACACCCTGAGGACACAAAGTGAGAAGATTTCAGATGACTGACTAGTCATAAGACCATACTCTGCGGAGGATAAAAATGAAGAAGATTTTGCAGAATCTCAAGACTTCTGCCACCAACTATCAGCAAGGGTTCATGACAAAAGATGTGTCTCATCCCCCCTCTAGTGGCTAGTACACATAGGACCAGTGACGGCTAAAACTACTTTGTAAACTCTAGTAACAAGTACTTAAGGAGAGAAAGATACTTATTGCACATCTGGTTATCAATACATTCTGACACCATTGGAATTAGTGGTGTTCCTTCCCAATTTTTTTTTTTAAGTTAGCAGAAGACATATGACATATATGTTCCTAGCACAAGATCTCTCTCTGTTCCCAATGTCACCTTAAATGTGTTTTTCCTAATTTTGAACTATTTTTTTCTTCTATTTTCAAATAATTTTTGCAAGTTTTGTATTTACGCATATATGCAAATATGCAGATAAAGCAGATTATCTCTGTGAATGTGCATAATTTTTGTGATCGTATATATATATGTACTTATTTCCTTAGTGGATTAAGTTGATAAAGTATTTCCAAGATCCATTTATTCAGAAAGTCAATTGGTATTTCTGCGTTGTCAATTATGTCAAAGAAGTCCATGTATTCAGATCACTGAAAAACACGTCATACCTCCATGCCTAAGGATTAAAAGAGATTTTTACATAAAGTATTAAAAGAAAAAGAGGTTTAAATGTTTTGGTCAAGAATTTTAAGAAATGTGGTACTATCTACTGCATCTTAAAGAAAATAATAAAATCAACATTAAACTTTGCTTTTAAGTGGGCATACTATAAAAATACTTATTTACAGAGCTACTGTTCATCATTCACATGTATCAGATATTGAGGGCACAAAGAAACACACTGATGTGAATTATCTAAATATGATTCTTACAAGTAAAGAAGATAAAATGAGATGTTTAAAACATACTTTGCAAAAAACCCCAACTTTAACTACTGGACAAAAAGGTATGAATTTCCATATACATGAGAAAGCCAGAGAAGGATATCCAAATATTTTGATAATAGCAACTGAAAATAAGTCATTCAAGTCCATAGAAAATTAAATTAACAAAGAAAACTTGCAAGAAGTGATATTTTAGATAATTTTTATTATCAAATTGGTGAAAGACAATTAGCATTCTCAGACTGCTCAGCCTACTGTGCATCTGACCAGAACAGCAAGACAAAAGCTTCCTTGCAGCATAGCAAATATCAGTTCCTTGCTTGTAAATCTAGACATGCCTTTGTGCAGCTCTTCTGGACAGGCAAGTGGTATCAGTTTTCTAAGCACAGCCTTGCATATTTACAGCTGGGAAGCTTAAATTTAGGTGCCAGTAGATCAAATGGGAACATTTTATTTGGTAGCAGGGAGAGAGAACCCTGTTACAACCAAGGGGACAGTAATCACTTGTTTCCACAGCATGGAATGAAAAAACATCCTTGACCACCTGCTATTGCTGATAGCCCTATTCTCGTACCTCCAACACCTGCCACTAACAGTTCCCAATACTAAAACAAATGTACTAGGCATTTCAGAGAAAACTGAATGTTACAACTCTTACTACAGAGAATGGCATTTAACTAAAAGGTGGGAAAAGGCTTCAGGTGGATACTATTTACAAGAGTACACTTATGGGGAAACGTCTTTATGAAGCTGCTTCTGAACCTGCATCTGTTAATCAATTGTTTCAAATTTATCTGGGTTACTTCATCTCCAGAAGCAACAACATATGCAACTCTTGATCAGACAGTGAAGCCCATGTATATATTCCACAATTCTGTTTTGCACACCCGAAAGAAATATGGAAATACAACTTGTATTGGTATCAGACACCTTGAAGGCTGGAATTCAGTCTAGGCTTCACTTAGCAGAAAATGGAGAGAAACAGCAATCTCTCTAACCTCTAAATTGTGAAAATGTCTTAAGTAGGAAGAAACATACTATATTTTGTGATCGTCCTTTTCTCACCAATGCCTATAGAGAAATCCTAAAGCAACTAGCTTGGACTATATTCTTAGCTCTTAGCTCAAGCTAAATAAAATACCCAATTTTATTTTCATTTTTCTGATTAAGATACAACTATTGGATTAATCAAGCTACAACTAGTTTAGCATCAGCTATAAAAAGGACAAATAAAATACCTCAATGCTAGGAAGTAAGTCTGTTCACAAGCATGTGAAAATGAAGAGCATATTAATCAATCCTATTTTAACAGCCATAGCAGCATGCCAGAACTCCAGTTACAAAAACTGACAGAAATTTAATAATGCCAGTGCAATGCTGGTAATTGCCAAGGAAAAAGACACCTTTTTCATACTCCTACAGACTCCAGAAATAGATTTGGAATGGACAAAGAGAGGTACCAAAAAAAAAAAAAAAATCAGGCAAATAATTACTAATTTGACCAGAATAAAACCATGTTCACTAAACAATATGGTATCCTGAATATCAGCAAACACCTCTGAAGATGTAACTCATGAAATTAATTTTACAGATCTGCTGAAAAAGGAAACAGGGCATCCTCAAAGCAAAAACTTTCCTTGCTTAAGGAAAACGTTTTTGTAACAGGGCACAAAGTGTACATTCCACTGAGAAACACTTCCTTTAAGATTTTTTCCTTGCATTTTTCTTTTAAAATTGTACCATTTTCCTAAAGTTTTACAGTTTCAGGATACACAATGATTCAGATAGCAATTGACTGAGTCACAGAGTGTTAAGTATTTGAGGATATAAAAATGGTTCTTTTCCATAAAGTATGATGGTTAATTTAAATGTCAGAATCTTAAATTCTGAATTACTGTTCCATTATCAATCATTTATTGAAAACCAACAACTTTTACCATTCCATGAACTGATCTTGATCATTTTGTATTACACAGTTCAGGATGTGCTTGGATATACTTGAGGTAATACAATTGTTATGCCAATCCTTTGCAGATGGAACTCTACCAGCTTTCACTGATTTGGCTAATTAGTGCATTGGATAGTATTTATTTAGCCTTTCAGCAAAATGAGCTTCCTGATCAAATGATACAAAATGAAAAACTACCTGTGTAGCAAGTCACTACACTACTTTTCTCCCAAGTACTCCTTTAGGAAAAACAAGTTCAAAAGCAAAACTACTGGTGGCTTTATTTCATTAATCTGGAAGGTTACAAGTAACCTGTCTTCCCAGATGACTTGATACTGAGCTTTGTCATTCTACTGACCCACTGGGATTTAAAAAACACTGTGTAACTATCAGCATAATACTACACTATGAATAAATTGAACTAAAATATGACATTATTTGTAATAAAAATACCTGAAAGGAAAAACCAAAGGGCAGGAAATGGAAAGGATAAATTACTTTCAAGCATAACTTTAGGAACAGAAATACTGAAAAACATCTTTTTGAACAGTGAAATTTAAGATAATGATAAGAAAAATAAAGGGACTTGATTTCATTTTATGCTATTCCAAATCAATAATTCTCTGAAACTCCCTTGTGGAAAAATGATACAACTCTAATGAAATGATTCATAGCTCTAAACCATTTTCCTTAGTGAACACAGTGTACATTAGCAGGACTTCTAGAAGAGAATGTTTCTCTCAAAGATTTATTATTGTGAGATTATGGTAAGATGATCTGGATGGCTCAGCGTATGAAATCTTGTCATCCTGGCAGAAGTACTTTGCTCATCCAAGAGGCAGGCACACATTTGGAAGCAGGCAATAGAGCTCAAATTCTGAAGCTACAGGGATTGAACAGAGTCTGAACAAGCTCATATTGACTTGGCAATAGGCAGAAAAGCAGCAGCAAGTGTGAACTATTGACCTCACACCAAGCAATATATGTTGGCATGAGCAGTGGAAGAGGTCTACTTACCTGTTTAATTGAAGGAGGCACTGCAATAGCAATAGCAAGAAAAGGATGTGATCAGGGAGGTAAGGGAAGGAACAGAATAATGCACTGAGACATTTTTAGTGTGGCTGTTAGATGTTTGCTAACAAGAAGAAAAAACCCTTTTCCTATGACCAGTATCAGTATACCAGAAAATAACTAAAGTAAAGCACACTTGTTGAGCAAATTTGACTTGTAGTATTAAGCACAGGAATTTAAAAATACAGTTATTGCAGATCAAATTTTCAAACTGCCCCATGAAAGCATTCTCTGTCTAGGTCTTGAAACAGAAGGATTCAAAAATAACAACATAAGCTATAGCTTAAATAGTATCTGTCAAAATTGCAAAGGTAGGGTAATTGACTGTATAAAGTCACATATGCTAGTCACATATACTAGTTCAGTTTGGGTTTCATTATTAAAAAAAAAAACAACAAAAAACAAGAAATCAGAAAACATAGTGGGTGATAAATGTTTTGACATGACCCATGGAACAACCCAGATGGCCTAATGACTTTAGCAGTGAGCCCACCCCCAAGTCACTGGGTGACACTGAAAGGAAATGCAGTCACCCAGTGACTGGACAGGAAATCCAGTCATCCAGTCCAGTTGGATTTGGACTAGCCAATGCAGTTCACAGACACCAGCTCCTGCTCTCCCCAGCTGTTCTCTGCCTCACTTTTTTCCACAAAAGACTCCACATACAAAGCAGAATTCTCATGGCAGACTACTGCCTGACTGTAGGCACACTTGCATAGGGTAACATGAGGAAGGGAGGAGCACAGTGCCGGAGCTCGGCCCGCACAGAGTGCCTTTCTACCAGAGCTCTCCTGGCAGCCAGGTCACAGCACAAACAGCAGCTTCCCTCCATCCTGGGAGCCTGCATGGCCCAGCACGGACCCAGTCAGAGCACCTGGGAGCCTGCAAGGCCGAGCACCTGGGCCTGCACACAAGAGATCAGAGACTAGCTATGACTGGAGAGAAGCTAAATATATTGGAAGCTCAGCTGCAGCTGCAGCCCTAGGTTCATCTTCCAAGCTTCCAAGATAAGGGATGCTGAGGTGAAGGAGTGTGCAAGGACATGTACAGGTTGTAAGGGAAGTGTGTAGAGGCGGAGGCAGTTCTGGAGCATTTGCAACCTGGTATGAGTACAGTTTGTACATTAGGGATGAGAAGCAGGGCAAGCAAGACAGAGTTAGAGCAGCCGGAAGGTGGGAGGACATGAATTTAGTTGAAGAAGCAGAAATATGGAATGAGGGAGTGGGGACTTTCTGCAGGAATAGCGGAAGATCCTATTTTGGATAGCTGTAGGGAATCCATCAGGAAGCTGTGCCTCTCAAACACTTTGCAGCAAGACTTCAAGACTCAGAAAATTTAGCAGCTCTGTACTTTCTACTATAAAATTATTCTTTTCTCTCAATGTCACTTGCACCTGCATAAAACTGTTCTCTCTCTGCCCCACCCTGCTTTGCATCCCACACCTCCTCCCAGCCTCACTTAGAATAACTTTTCTTCACAAACTAGGCAACACACTCCCCAGGGGCTTACATACTATATCTTTTTGTAATATCAAATGAAATGCAAAATGAAGTGCACAAATTCAAGCTGTGAAAGTGGGCTCATGAAGAAATGTGGCTCCACAGTTGTCCTAGTCCCCAGGACCCAGTGTACTCATCAGAATCCTGTCAGTTGGCAGGGACACCACACTAAAGGCGAATTATAAACCTTTTGATTCCACTCTGTGCCATGCACGTGCATCACATGGGCCCAAAATCTGCAGTCCTATCATACAACTTAATTAATTTCAACGGGATTTAAGTGAATTTTGTTTATCAGTCTGTCCTCAGTGCTTCAGGAATTACCCAGGTATGTCACATGGTAGCAATAGTCCCAAATGCCAATATGTTTAAAAAATGGTGCTATCTTAATTATTGCTATTAAAGTCACTGCAACCCCACCGTGGTAGCCTTCCAGTACAGTTAAGAGAAACACAGGCTAAACTCCCAGTGCTCAGACTTACTTTTTGTGTATGAGGGGAGTAATGATTAAAACCCTTTTGAAGATCACCATCAAAGCCTATTTTGCTGTTGATTTATACTGAATGTTAATAATTAAACAGCTGACACATTTCTCAGCTTTCTCTCATTGAGACCCTGTAAAAGGTAATCTATTTATATTCCACTCAAGATCTCTAGTGGTTCTTTACTACCTCAGTATCCAGTAAATACTCACTAAGCTTATTATGGAGCAGGACTAATATTTCACTTGAATTGGTAGGAAAATGGCTTCTTTAGCTCCCAACAATAGCTGTTGCTGAATCTGTGCAGTGGGAAGAATCTGTGTAACATGCAAAGAAGCTGCCCAATCCCTTTAACAGCTTCTTTAAAAGGGATTGGACCCAATTCATGAAAAAAAATGTGTATGTTCAGTGGGTGGTAACTTTGATGCAGTTCTTTTATGTATATGAGGGTTAGCCAGAGTGTCTGAATAAAAAAGGAAGCCAATCTGCTTTTATTCAGGCATAGCACTATGTGGGCTGAATGTGAAAAACAGAAATGGTGTATTAAATGCAATTCTGAGAAGAGATTAATTTTCTTGTTAGTAAAAATTATGGGAATAGGAGCCCAGCTGAAATGTGTAACACAATGGTATGTTTCAGCCATGGCTGTAAAAAATGTGGGTCTCAGAACAAAAGTTGGTTTCCCCATAGCCAAGGATTATGGTGATATTCTTGTTTCTGCTGTCCTCAGGGAAGAGCTGTAAACACCTGTGAGAGAAATGACTGATTCCTAGTGACGTTCCAGTCCTTCTCACACTCCCTTCTCACAGTGGCCCAATGTATGTAAGAGTGCCCTTTCAGGAGTAATAATCGTGCAATAATCGTGACGTTAAAACCAAACCACGTTAGATATCTAAGAGACATTTTTTTTGTTCAGCCTGTATGTCCTTGTTTATCTCCATTCTGGGGCACAATGCCAGGGGACCAATTGATGTAGAAAATTCTTGTACTTTTCCGAGATCAAATTTACATTTGTAACTCATTACACATCTCATAAAATGAACAGCTTTTTAAAATTGAAAATCAAACCATCAGTTTCTGCCAGATTAAAAGTAAATAAAAAAATAGTGCAGCAATTTAAGGCACACTTAAAGTTCACAGGGGTTACTACATTTTATTAAAAGAGGTCTGTTATGAAGCACCTTTGTCATTAAACCCATTGCTGCAAAGCAAAGACTCCTTTTACAGGGATAAGATTTTTGAACAGCTTCTTGATCATTTTGTAACTGGATTTCTAAGAAAAATCACTGAAAAGGATCCAAAAAACTTCAGATTTCTGCACAAGTTATTTTTTTCTGTTTCCACAGAGAACTGGAAATGAAGACTGCCATGAAAAAGTCGTCTGCATAAACTGATCAACCCAGTATCACGTAGAAGACTGAGCTCACTTACAGAGTTTCTATCTTTCAAACCTCTTCAAGAAGTCTGTGCCTCTATTATTTTTAACAAGGCCCTGAGTGACACCAGCATTTGTAAAAAAACAAGGCAGTAAATAGTTTTAGTCTAAGTCAGAAAGGGCAAACTATCTGCAGGAAGCAGATCAATAATTTATGGCTCTACAAGTAGACTGCCAGTATCACAAGCATGATTTAGACTGGCTGTTACACAAATGACTGATGGATTTTGTTATAAAATTCCAATTTGTGGTCTGTCCTGAACACAGAATTGCAATCCAAGTATACTGCTCTCTTTTAAAAAAGTGATCTTTTGATCATCTTCACTGAAGCAAGAGTGCAATACATGAAAGTGTATTCCACTTGTGGGGGGCCTGTGATGGCCTGAATTACACAAAATCATACTCGGTTCAGCAGCAATCCAAGTGGGATATTCAACACATGTAATTTCATCTAGCCACATTAAGACAAGATGTATCATCACTTTTCCATTGGCAGGAAAAGGCACTCAGACATAGCTCAGACTAGATGCACAGTTTTCAGACAGCTTAAAATGTCCAGATCAAATGGGGAAATTAATCTTGCTTGCAATTACTAAGAGCACTGCCCCCACCCATAGTCAAACATGCCACAGGTTTTCCAAGTCCAGTCACTCTTCTGAGTATTTACTTGGGGTGTCCAGCCTGCACTGACACTCATGATGTTCAAAGCTGTCACATCACCTAACTAGATCAATGCCATCCTGCCCCCACCTGCATTGACAGCCACCTCATGTTTGACAGAAGTGCAGACAGTCTTTCAGGAGAGCTGATGGATAGGCAAAACAGTGGAATTATTTTATCGATCCGTGGGTAAAGCTTCATTTCCAAAGAAATCTGAAGTTGTTAATCTGGGTTTTATTCCTCCTGTGTCTTCATGAAGATACCTAAGCTCTTTCAGCACTCTAAACTAGTCAGTGATCCAAGAAAAGACTGTGTACTTCTTACATAGCCACAGTGTAAGTGTAGTAAATGAAACAAAAGCCAAACTACTACTGAGTTGAGGAGTGTCCCTACTGGCTTGAAAGTATTTCAGTTTATACATACCATCTTCTTGAGTTTATTACCTTACAATTATTTTGCCTAGGGCTATTGAGCATGCCTTCTGGCCCATAACAGACTGATTTATCATGTCATACAGGGATCTTTATGGTATTAATGATTCTACTCTCAATAGCTAGAGCTGTCTAAAGCAGAAGTATAGGGGCTAAACAGCAGCTATAAGACAAAATTTGAGACTTATAGAAGAACACTCAGAATTATATTTCCATGTCAAATTTCTCCACTCCATTCTGACAGGCTGAAAACTATACTGGTGAAAGCTTTTCCCCAAATCAAATAACATGGGTTATCCTACAAAAACCACAGGATGCTCTGTTTCATTAATATTCTTAACAGCTCCCTTAAAAGAATCCTGTTGACATATGGTATTTTTTGGGAAATAGGGTCATGGGGGAGGGAACTTCTCCTCTCCTAAGCCCCATAAATCTCTCTCTCTCCCAAGATTTAGGCAGGCCAAAGGCACTTATGGCTATTTACATAGAAAGACAAAGCTTACGTATAGTCTCTCAGTTTCTATGGCAGCACAGCTCCTATAAAAACACAGCTTAAAACCACAGCTCTCCAAGCTCACTGGGATCCCCGTGTACTCACAGACATTCCTTCAGCAGTGAATTTCTCCTTGAAACATGCCAGACTGTGTAAATTAACACTGACCCCACCACCGGCAGAGTGAACAGCGCAGTGCCACGGAACACTCCCGGTGTGAGTAGCCAGCAGTTACTGCCTCTGCTTCCTGCCCTCCCTCCTGCCTCTTTCCAACACCCTCACTGGGATCACCGAGGGCTTGCCAGGCAAGCAGTGGGAAGGGAGAACCACGCCAAAATGCACACTTTCCTTTTATGTCCTGCCGTGTTCTCCTCTCCCTCCAAGCGAACTGAAAAAACCATCACCCAGAAAATTAAGATGGAAAAGACTGAAATCACTGCTGCCTTCACCGTTGCTAAGATTACGCAATGGAAACACCTCCTAGATAATGGGATTTGTCAGCATCAGCTGAAAAAAATTGCCTACTGCGTGATAATATTAAGAAATCAACAACCCATACAAACAGGAAGTGCCTGATGCTATTTTTCAGTTCATTCAGTGCCTGAAGCAAAGTCATATATTACTGGTAACTAAAGAGATAACTGCAGCACTTTTACAGAGTTTACTTAAATTTTACATTGCAATTAAAGTGTCTCCTTTACACAGACACTTGCTTAATCTTTTTACTACTACCTTTTGCTGTTCTGAGGAAGAATTATAAGATTTGAGTTTTCCTACTGGAACACCTAATTGAAACCAATAAAAGAGAATATATTCTCTAGGGTACCCAAAAGTATCCTGTATGCTTATTAAAAATTAAATGTAATAATGTTTAAAAATACATTACTTCAATTGAAACTCCAATGGGAAGGATTCTCTTAAAGGCTGAAAAAAGAAAAAAAAATCTGCTTCGGACAAGAATATTCCTCACAAAAAAAAATTTGAAAATTTCTTTATGTAACTGAAGCATCACATCATTATGTGACAGCTTTCCCTTCTGATGCTAAGAGAGCCTTGGATTGGCAGGAGATTTGGAAGTTTTGATTAACAACCTACTGGAGCTCTTGGCAATGTGCCTGGGTGTTTCAGATTACTGCTGCTATAGAAACTCCCTTGGGTGACTGCTGCTTTTCTTTTTCTCGCATTTCTAAAATGTTGGTCTTCAATTTTTTTTTTTTTTGTCCTTTTGCAGTTTGTTCCACTTAGTAGCAATTGCTGCACTACTGTTCTACTCTCACTCAGTGAATAGCACAGCTACACAAACAGCTATCATTACAGATAACAGGCATCATAAAAGAGTTTGCCATATGCCTTGTCAGCTGGCCAAACTGATGACACGATTCTTTTAGAGCAGTCTGGGTAGTTCACAGGAAGTATATGCATTTCAGGAAGCTGGCAATTCTTTGCTTTTCTCTGATTATAAAACTAGTTAACAGACTTTAAGGGCTGATTATATATGAGTTTAATACCAGTTTAAATTGCTATTTGTAATTTGCTAAAATTTGTAATTCTAAGCTATCCAGGGGAGAACAAGGTAATGACTACAAAATCAAACAAAAACCAAGTAATTTTTGTGTGATATTCCCTCCTTTCACTTCACTTTTTCAGTTCTCTTTCTTTCTCCTTGGGATAATCCAAACTGTTCCAATATGGTGGGAATAAGCTGTCTTTCTCCAGCACCACTAGGGGTGACCACACTTTAGGGGGAGTAGGAGCAGGACCACAAGCACTTTCAGTTGCTACTCAATGGAAAAGAATACTAAACAGTGAAGTGACACAGAGTGCAGTGTCTGACTGCTGCCCTGAGCCTCTGACCAGGCTGCATCACAGTTACATCAGCTCCATCAAAAGCCTACCCAGGCCATCATCACTGAAGTGACTGTCTTCTGTACACACCAGCCCACCCATGCACACAGATGCAATCATGGACCCAAGATGCTCCATTTTTAGCATGAACATACATGGACACAAACATTGTGCTGAGCCCAGTCCATGGGCAGTGCACAACACAGGCACTTGTGCTCCCCTAGCTGTCCCCTTGAGAGGAGACCAGCCACTGCCTGGCTAACCTGTGTCACTTGTGCCTTGTGCCCTGCCTGCCAGAGACTGCTCTCCATGGGAACAGGCTGCAAGTGGGATAAGCTGGTTCAGCAGTGACATATTTCTTGGCTTCTTATCCGTGCACATACAGAAAAAGTCTGATCTGATGGGGCACAGCAGGGCCCTACAGCTTCTACATCAATGCAGCAAGGGATGAGCTGACCATTCCAGAGTAGCTCTTGCAGCTCACACCATGCTCCAAGGGCTCCCAGGAAATGAGGGATACTGTGAGACTTCTACAGGAGGAATGAACTGCCTTCAGCTGAGCTCAGGAGAGATGCCAAGTGACCTTGCTGAAAGGGGAGGCCCAAACACACTGCACAACACAGATAAGCAGGTGACTGACATGTGGCAATAAAGAAACCATCTGAGTCAAGTAACTCACATTGGTACATGGAAATCCTTGCTTGGGAGATTTTCCTGTTAGCTGCCCATTTACTTAGGTTCAAAGCAGGTGAACTGCTGAGTAACTTCAGCTCTCAAGAAGGTCCATGAAAGCAGCCTCCAGAGAGTAAATAACATCTAGCAAATGGGTTTAAAGCTAGCAAGTGTTTTAAAGTAAAGAACACAAAACGTACTTTTTGCATTCTCTTTACAAAGTAATGCCATTAGAGACTTGATTGCACTGTGTTTCACCTGTTTGGGAGGTTGCTAGCTTTTTATCTTGTCCTCCAGAACTTAAAATTACTACATGAGAAAAGTTGCTAGAACCATAGCTCTATACAGAGCCTTCTAAATATTGCTATAGCTCGTCATACCCATTTCATATCTGCTGGAGCTTGCTGAGAGCCTGAAGCAGAAACCAAGAGAAAGATAAGTGTAAATCATCTCTCCTATTTACAGACAGTATCCAGGCAAAATCCAAAGCAGAATAATTCAGAAATTGATTTTTTATCTACTTCACTGATCAAAGCTTACAAAGAAATGGGGCAGTGGATCACCAAGGCCCTTATCAGTTGCTAGAGTTATGAGAAAGGAGATAAATTGTTATGATTGCAAATCTGAAAAACATAAAAACAATCAAAACATCTTAAAATGAGAAACTACAGAAATGTTCTCAAGTAAGTTAAGGTTAAAGTAAGAGCCAGAAGGGTTTTAGCAAAAAGCCCCAACAAACTTCAACCCACAAACATGCATGTGATTCTAAGGAGATGCCTCCTATGCTGCATAATCCCATTGGAAATTCCATTTATGTCCCTCTTGGCCTTTCACTAGTATGCACAAAACCACCTAAGTTGGCAGCAATCTCTAGAGGTCATCTGGTCCAAGCAGCCATCTCAAAGCTAGTCCAGCATACCTCCAAGGATGGAGATCCCTCAGCCTCACAGTGCATTTGCACTCATGATTTTACCCTGGTCATTTCCCCAAATGTCTACTCTTTAGTCACAATTGTCTGTGTTTCCTTTATTTAGTCTGTGGCTTCTGGTCCTTTCACTACACACCTCTGAGAAGGGTCTGGCTCCGTCTCCTCTGTCTCAGGTAGAGAAGACAGCAATGAGACCCGCCACCAACCATCTCTTCTTAATGCTGGACAAACCCAGCTCTCTCAGCCTCACCCTGCATAACCTCAGATGTTCTCCAGCCCCATGACCCTTTTGGTATCTCTCTGCTGGACTCAACTCAGCATGCCAGAGAATTTCTTTTAGCAGAGGTCTCCAAACTGGTTGCAGCTCTCCTAACGTGGTCTCACAAGAAGGGGAAGGAAGGACTTGCTGGTTGTGCTTGGTAACACTGCCTGGGACACGACTGCCTGTGTACTGGAAGGACACATTGCAGATTTATCCATAACTCATCATCCACCAGGGATATCTCCAGAAGTGACCGAGCTGCTTGCTAGCCGGCTGGCCTCACAGTCTGTGCTGTTGTGCACAGCCCAAACAGAGGACTTTGCATCTTCTTCTGCAGTGAAACATTTGCCATCTTTCAGTATGATCTGGGTTATTTCAGCCTTCTCCAGACCACTTAGCTTTGAAGGAATACAATTATATGTTGACATCTATTCTTTCAAACCACAGGTGAGAGAAATGATTAGAGAAAACTACCAACTTTTTCTGTAATTACTAATGCAAAATTTAAAAGAAAGGCTTAGAGTCCAAACACGTAATATAAAACAAAGCTGTACAATAAAAAATAAAGTTATATAAAGAAATAATATTAATTACTAGTAAAATGTTCCTCCATATTGCATTTATGGTTCAAACCTTAAAAATGGTAGCCTATGTAATATATAGCAGAAGTACTTTCCAGGAAGAATATACTGCACTTTTAAAATGTTCAAGAAGAAACATTTGAATTTATTTTCATGAAGAAAAAAAAGCAATAGATGTTGAGACTGGGTTCTGAGCACTTTTAGAGTCTCATATTTTCTGCTTTCCTACCATCACATTTCCACTCCTCAAATGTTATCATACCACAGTTCACTTCTGAATCAGAAAAAAGGGAAAATCCATCTCAGGACTCATTTCTTTCCCTCCATTGTGGCTTATGCTTTTCATTAAAGATGAAAATACAAAGAAGATGCAAAATATGCACATATCACAGCCTAAACATGCCACAATCCCACAACATCCCCCATTAATCTGATGATCAAGGAAAATGAATCATAAATAAGAATCTGCTCCTGCACACTTTCATTGCAAAGAATCAGACTTTCCCAATGCTTGAACCACCCAGACTAAAGCTATTTATATGAGACCAGGAGCCACCACAGAAATGGGGAGAGATAACATTACAGTGAATTACTAGAAACAGTCCAATATTCAGGAGATATTTATGGAGCTTTATGAAACAACAGACCACAAGGTGTTTACATCTCCAGAGGAGAACTGGAGATACTCCCCTTTCTCTCCCACAAATCTCATTAATTATTCATTAATTATTTCAAATGGTGTGGTGTAGCAGTGGTGTCTCCACTGCTCCTTTGCAGTCTCCTTTGCAGTCACTACAGACCACTGCATTCCCACGTACTACTGATAAAATGCTGCCTCCCTGCTCCTCCTTGCAAGGGAACTGCGGCCACACAATAACAATTTACCTCTCCATTTTAGTCTTCCCTTTTCCTTCTTTTTCCTTCCACCCTCCAATCTGGTTATTTTTGGACTGCCAGTTGGGATTATTGCTTTTTCCCTGCTAAAATAAAAACAAACAACAGTTATACTTCAGTTTCTGGGCTTAAGCATGAGATCTGTCTCAAACACTAAACAGTCACATTTTCTTGCCTGAGGTGCAATGCTCTCTCCTATGACACTGACTTAAGCAAGCCTTGCAACCAAAAGCAGATTCTGTTTCTGGATTCACATGCACACTTTTCTGACTTCCCCAATAACTACCCATTCTGAAATCCTGAGCAGCAATGCATCCCAAGAATTCAGGACTAGCTGACACTTGCATAGTCTTAAAGACTGAAAAAAATCGTCTTTCTGAGCTGAACTACAATAATAATTCAAAATACCTACAGCTAAAATAGAATATTTATAACCTAAAACTCCCCTTCTCTTTGACACATCATTCAAATTTCAGACCACATTGTAGTACATTTTGCTTTTTTCCTAGCACCTTGAGGCTTACTACTTAAAGATGGTCTATTTGGAAGGAATTGAGCATCTACAAAATAATAGACAATGTAATAGCTTCAATTTCCCACCTCTTAATAAAGGTCTTAAGTAAAAAAAAAACATAATGCTTTTCTGAGAAGCAAAGACAAAGATTCCCCACAATCCAATCTCATAATGTCACAATGAAGTCCCAGGTAAAAGCAGTCTTAAGGTGTGCAATAGCAAACATTCCTCAAATTAAATAAATATTCTACCAAGAATTATTCAAACGCTTATTTCCATATTTTTTTTCTTTTCTCTGCATTAGAATACTTTCAACTATATGAAGAGTTTTCCAAAACCTGGAAAAATTATTTTATTGTGTAAAATTCAGTATGGCAAACAGCTGACAAATGAAGAGACTTATAATTTCAATGAAAATCACTGGTTTCCCACTCTGGATGAGAGACCAGTGTGTGTATACCTCCACTTTCCTCATTTTCCATATACTGGGTATGGAGGGTTGAATTGGGTGGACTTCTGATTTGTCCAAAATGTAAACTGGTTGTGCTGGCTTCCCTTCTGCAAGGCTGAGTCACTCTGTCCTTCAAGAAGGGTTATGGGATACCTGACAAAAATCCTTTTTTTAGGATAGTAGGCAAAATGAAGTCAACATAAAGTAGATTTTCAGCAGGGTGAGGCTCAAGGGAATCACAGGAATGATAACCACTTAAGAAGGTGGTGGAAAAAAACACCAAGCATGCTGAAAACACACTGGGAGAGGATGAGAAAATGTAAAAAACTTCATGAAGCACAGCAATGATACTTCACCCTTCCGAAAAGGATTCTGCAAATAAAGCACCTGACAGTACTTAGAAAGTATACCTCTTCTGAGAACGAGGATTCCCAAAATTATGGACAGAAATTATCCAGTCACAGAAGGATCTCTTCACATGCCCAACATGAGAACTTTCACATCAAACATAGCAACGAAGTGAGAGACTCAGCATAGAGAAGTTTTAGACTGCCAGTTGTTAACCTGAACAACATCTATAGTGTTACTGGAAACACTTTTAAAACTAGAATTAATATCTAATGTGAATGAAGAGCCAGACGTGACCTATACTGTTGGGCTGAATTCTCCTGGAAAACTGTATGCTCAGAGCTGTCAGCAAGCACTCAGTAAGCAGACTGATTAGAGAGGAATTTTCACTCTTTTAATGACTTTAAGCACCAGATTTAGTGCTGTTTCCCTCTGGAATACACATAATTCCTCCTCACAGGTGTTTTGCAGGCCTCTCCAGGCACTATTATACCCCACAGAAGTAACATAACCTTTGTCAATGTGCATAAAGGAATGTTTGTAGATTTTGACAAGCTCAATTTATTTATACAACTACTACCTAGTCACACTTATTCTTCTCTCTTGATGGTAGCTATGTCACAGTGAAGTTTCCCAGCCAGACTGCACTGAAGAATTCATTCCAATAATCTAGATAAGTACCTGGCATAGTATTCCAGATTGTTGTAAATGTCAAGTTTCTGTTTTCAAGGGGCTAGTTAAATTAAAAATCACACAGCCTTTATCATATTTAAATTTAATGAAAAATTTGTATTTTCATTTCTACTCTGTCCTGGGTCTGGCCAGGACAGGGTTAATTTTTGCAGTAGGAGGGAACATGGCTAGGATTTGGAGGTTATTCTGCAACACCTCACATTTTCCCGGGACAGAGGAAGGGATGGCATGGCATTGAGAAGGGAGTGGTCAGGTGTTTTGGGGAGGGTTTCCATGGAAGGGTATGAGCAATCACATGTGAATTGTTTTTCTTTTTTTATTGTACTAATACTGTTATTAGTATTGTTGCTGTTACTGTTTTTTAACTCATTGCTGTTTTCAGTAAATTGTTCTTATCTCAACCCATGGTCTTCATCTTTTGTGCCTTTCAATTCTACTCTCTAGCCTGGTGTGGTGGGGGGGAAAAGAGGGAATTATTAATTAATAAGCACATGGTTTGTGCTTATTAATAAATAATACTAAATTGAGGAATACCATTCCTAAACCATGACATAGTAACAGAAGAGTTTCCATTCCTAGGTTTACAAAACTGGTAGGTATCCACATTTGGATATCCTTACCATATTCAAAGCTCACCAAAAAAACTGATCCCCTTAAACCTTACTACTGTTATCAGAAAATTAAGCTGATATCTAAAACAAGAAGATAACTCAGCTACAAATCCACACAGCCCAGCAAGATACATGCAGTGGTTGCAGCCTCTGGAAGCAGCATGGCTATCTTCATAGGACTTGTTAGCTCAGGCACCAAACTGCACAGAGAAGTCACATTTCAGTTCTGTTTCTAGTCAAGATAGTGCAACCATCTGCTCAGCCACAGTTTGTAACTCTGTTCTAGAAAACTTCATCAGTAAGTCTCTCCTCTTCCTCTTTCTCAAACAAAAGAGAGAATAGATTTAGCTTCAGATATTCGGGTGGTTTTTTTTGGTTTTTTTTTTTTTTTTGATAGAGAATAGCAAGACAGATTCGTGAATCTTTGCCAACTAGTGCCTCAAGCAGGCACCTATAACTTGAAAGTGAGCTGCCATGAACAAAAAAGTAATACATATACCCTTCACTGCTAGACTGCAGTAAGGTGCCCTAAATTTAGGGTTCAGGAATAAATCAAAAGCGAGCATGGATGTTACCAAGACTAATAAACTATTTGAACTCCTCAAAATAACTTCAGAGAGGTTAGTAAAACAAGGTCTGAAAAGGTAGGTGACACCATACCCTTGCTTCTGTAAGCTTACTGTGCCCTCTGTTGATCATTATAATACTCCTTACAGCTATGTGACAAAACATTTTCCCAATAATCTTGTCTTGTTCAGGACACTCTGTTCTGTCTAGTCAATGAAACATAACTGCACAGATAAAGAGCAGGAAATAGTACCCTTTCTTTATTTTATGATGAGCTTGGGAAAATGCAGAATGAACAGGGTAAACTAAAGGACTGTTCAATGGTTAAAAATACTGAATAGTCCCCCCAAAATTTCTACATTCTTTCTAATTTCATAATTCCTATGTGATAACAAATTAGAATAAATAGAATAATTCAAACCTTTTATAGGTAGTCAGTAGCCTGAACAAGACTTTTGATTTAATTTGACAAAATGCTCAGAAACTGAGGACACGAGGGAACCAGCGGCATCATTGCTTTGACTGTGCAGCGCTGAACAATTTGGAACATAATGGAACTGAAAATAATTTACACACATACTCCAGTATTGTTATAGACATAAAGATATAACTGGAATATAATTCCTATGCCTCAAATCCATGATCTAAATATCATGTTCACTTATCTGCATTGAAATGGGCACTAGTGATGCTACATGCTTGGGTTTATTTTCTTTTTTCTAGAAGTACTTTGGAAGGGAAAAAAGGATCTTAACAGCTCTCCAGTGTATTCCCACACTTGTTAAGTTTCCCGGAAGAAGTAAACAGGATGACAATTTCACTTCTACTTACTACACCATCAGGCACATAATCTTCTCCTAGGCGTGTCAGAAAATAATTAAAATTGAAGCACATCCCTTTCTGAAAGTGTTTACAGAATTATGATTGTTACATAACAGCTTCTTCCAGTTTTTCAAACAGCTCAAAGTCTCAACACCAACCTCTGGTTGAGTTTCTTACACGTTCAGCTAGTGTGTCCCTCTTTGTTCAGGCTGAACAATGACTACAAATGCAAGAGCCCCTATTCACCTCCCTACCAGAAACTCTGCTGGGTGTAGTCACACACAAACCGTGGTGGCTGATATGCTGTAGAAGATTCCATTAATATTATTTAAAAAGCTGCCTGAAAATCTCCATTCCTCTTCTGAAACATCTCTGTGGTGGGAAGGGTAGATCAGACCACTATCATTAAAATGCTGACATTCGGAGTTCTGTGACTATATTTCAAAAATTAGATTCATAAAGGAATAAAGACATTCTATTGAAGACGTATTCTTTTGCTATCGTCCAGTGCTAACATTTCCTTTTGGCTCTGTCTTACCAAACTTCTTGCAACTGATGTCTTACATGCATGTGTTACCTTTTGATGGAAGATTTTGCTTTGTGTGGGTCGATGCTTTTTGCTTTATGTTCCATAGTACTTCATTGTGAACTTTATATTTACCCTATAGGGTATATTTCCTGTAACTGTTTGGTTTGAGGTTTTTCTAAAGAACATATCTCTGAGACTGTCTTCTGCTATGCTGTCATCTTGCAGATATTTATTTGCAATTACATGAATCTTCAACTTTGGTATGGAATCTGCTGAGTCTAAATTACTGTATGGTGATGATAAAATAATACTTCTTTTGCCAACATCTGTTCCTGTAGCCTATTAGATTTTATCAGTCTTATGTCAATTCATATCCTTTCACAATATCTCTAACATTTGAAGCAAAATCTTCCTTTTTCCACAAAATTCTATCCCTTTCAGAGAGATTGAGTTTTTTTTTCCCTATGAATATTTATTAGTGTTTTTCTCCCTTTGCTGACCAGACATTTTTCACATTGTAGTTAGGAAGTTCCTTTCTCTGGAGATTTTCATTTAGGCTTTCTCATGACTGCAAAACCAAAAACCCTATCATCCCTCCAAAGCAAGATCAAACATGATGGAAACACCTTCACTGTCCCCAAAGCCCTGTACCCTGCTACTGTGCATATAAGGATAAAAAGTTTGTTGATGCATTTTCAATTTTGGAAAAGACTTACTGTTTCTCAAAATAGTCCCCCAAGCAACAGTTTATTGAACTAGGCATCCCAAAAGGCTGAAGTAACAATAATATATGCATCAATCACATTTCTAGAGTACAACTGTTGTCAATATAGTCAAAAGGACTTTGAAATGAGGGAGTGGAGAGCTGAACACATAAAATGTATCACCTGATGTATCATCTAATAAAAAGCAGAAAACTAAAATACCCATTTTTGGTATTTTAAACCAAAAGTTGTATACGATTTGGAATATATGCCACACTATTATGTAGGCCAAGCCACAGTTCTTCATTCTCCATCTGACTACCAGCTCAATAAACGTTATCAAGAAAATTTCAGATTAATTATATTTAGTTCAGCCATGTGCTTGTGAGAACTAATATCTAATCTCTAATTTTTAGAGGTGCCTATTCATATTTTATGTTTAAATAGGAATTTGTACTCACACAATGACATTATCAGTTCTGCCTGTGTGGCCACATACAGATTCCAAAAGATCAGAAGCATTTGCACAATATCCTCCTAGAAGCAAGAGGTATGAGAACAAACTGACCCTAATCCATCTGAATAATGCTGAACCCATATTAAAAAAAAAAAAAAAAAAAAAAAAAAAAAAAAAAAAAAAATCTTTATTTGGAAACTTGAAGAGATTACAAAATCTCGGCTACAACCCTTATAGCAAAAAGAACTGCACTGCTCCCCAGTCTGCAGTCAATACCTTAGTTTTAAGAAGTGTGTAACAGTGTCTTCTGGAAAACCATCTTTGCATTGAGTAGACAGCTTGAACAGTATGTATTCCAAACTACATTATGTCATTTAAACCTAGAGAGAAATACCAGTGTTTTGGACACAGAAATCAAGCACACTGCTGTCCTAATACTGTGATTAATGCTGTGAGCTACACCCTGCCTAGCCTTCCTAATCTCTGGGCTTTCTAATTTATAGCAGAGATGGATAGGCTATCAGTGGGGAATTATGAGGATTACTAGCTGTTTATCTCTCCTTTGCAGAGACACTTTGCTGCTTATAGAATTACCATAAACCCTCCAGCTACAGTGCCACTTCTATACTTATCCAGAAGTCTCGATACCTATTGGGCACAAAATGTTTTGATAGTCAATATATTAGAAAATGTTGGAGTTGATGGATTTTTTTTTTTTTTTTGTAAATGATTTGAACATACTGTCAAAACCCGTCATGTTACTTCAGTGGTAATTTGTCTGCAGGTTATCTTGCATTCCCTTGAAATCCAGTGCTGTGATCTTGTCTACACTAATTAGAGTTCAGCATTAATGCTTGGAGGTTGCCCTCAAGCATCCCCACAGGTGAAACCATTTAACATGTATGCCAAGCCATCTCTGCACTTGCAGCAAGTTATGTAACCCATTTCAAAAGACTTCATCTTTATGGTCACCAGGAATGTCACTGACTTACCTGCTATCTGAAACTTAAGGGGTTTCTCAGTACTTTTACAGAAAGTCCTTATGATGTGGAGAAAAAGTTTCCTTTTGGGGTGAAATTAATCAAAGAGTGTGATGGGAAATCGGTGTGCTACTTGTTCTAGTTTTGTGACGAAGAAAGAAAGGGACCCCAAAACACTTACTTTCCGTTAACTTCAAGATCTGAATCTGTACAGAAAAACTTTGTCTTTTAGAAGGAAATTTATGAATGAGGAATGAGGAATCAGTAAGATAAATACTAACCACTGTACACCACATTTTTAATAATTACATAATTAATAATTAATGTCCTCCAATGATCCCTTTTAAATATGGATTGCATTTATAGATAAGACATTTACAGCCAGGACATCTCTGTAACCACACAATAATTAAGTGACCATTTGAGCACTAACATTCAGCTAAATTGTACATATTTCACACTGCTCAGATTTAAATTTTAGCCTATGTACAGCTTTACATAACCATATTCTTATGAAACTCCTCACAATTTCCCATTGTTCTTAAACTCTTAAACTTTAAGAAACTGTTCTTAAAAGAGTTCTGAGGCTCTAATTCTATGCATACATGCTTATAAACATAATAAAAAAATGTACAACAGAAAGCTGTTTCCTCTAAGTCACAACATATCTTCTTTGTCATTGTACAGTCATTTGTATTTGTCTATGCTCACTTTATATTCAAAGATTGTAACCAAAAAAATTGTTTAAATATCACCTTTGGATAAAATATTTTCTCATTTATTTTCTACATTATCTTTATTCACTTGTTTCTTATACCTACACATATCTTTTGAAATACTTGATTTAGTAAGACTTAAACCCCCCCTAAAACCAACCAAATCCAAACCACTTAATTCCTGAATTCCTCTCAGAATGTTATAAAATGTGCCAGCACATAAAACACACAGGTGTAGTCATTCAGGCCCTTCATTCAAGGTATCATGAAATGAAAATACAATTACCAAAAGAGAGGACCATTCTCTAGGAACCAGGCAATCTGACAACCCAGTCTCAGCCCACATTTATGCAACCTTTGTGTCATCCAAACCTTTAAGGTTTTATCTCATCTTTTAATCTCTAGTCAGTGCCTCAGTATGTATAAACCAATCAAGATTCATTCCTATTTTTCTGTTTTTCTAAGTACTTCCTCAGCAATCTTCTGCAGCACAGGACCTCAATTGCCTGCTAGGACCGTCTTGTCTTACCTAGCTAGTTCCCTTCCATCACAGTGGCTTTGCACACTGAAGATCCTTTGATCCTTCCTCTTCTCTGAACTTCAAGTATAGTCTCCAAGGGAAAGAAATTATTGAATACAGTAGTTTAGCTGAAGAGAAGGGTATCTACATGGAATTTAACAACAGAGACAGGCAACCATACTAATTACCCAGTCCAGTCTCTCACCCTATGAAAGCTTGCTAACAAAAGGGGAACCATAAGCGAGCCAATCCTCTGTTTCAAGGTCAGTGAATGTTAAGTTCTTGCCTCAGTGTGCTGTCATATCCTATATGCAGAATGAAATCAACTTACTTTCTTCTGTCCTGGGTTTGTTTGCTTTTCTGGCAGGCCATGCTAAAAACATACAACATTATTTGGATTTGTCAAGGCATTGGCAATCCAGACAGAGAAAGACAGAATTGGGAACCTTTCCAACAGGTTCTTGAAATCTAACAGCACGTTTATGTAACATGTGAGACTCTTGATTTAAAAATGGGTCATCTAAATAAGTCTGTATTAATGGATGAAACATGGGTAAATTGTGTTATCAATACAACTCACACATTCTCAAGTGCCCATCACCCTGGTCCCACTAGAACTGTTCTTGTCAGTTCTGATGTACAGATGGCCAACTCTTATTCCTCGTATTCCCCTGCTGACTGCTCCACAACAGACTGTATTCCAGGGACACAGCCTGTATTACCAAGGGACAACAGCATTGCTTCACCTCTCAGAAAACAAGCCACAATTCCTTTGTGCATCAGAAATTTGCTGTTGACAGCTGCAGCAGAATAGTCTCCAGCCTGGCTAGCTCTGTTGCACTGGTGAGTACACAGGCAAGCATGAAGCCATGCACATCCCTTCCAGATCATCTCTCTGCTGTGGATGAATGCTTGCAGACAAGGACTTAATGTCTGGATAATGAGGAGAGAGGTGTACAGCTGGCTATTTGAGTTTTGATGTCCATATTATTTGTTTGGTTTTTGCTTTCATTAGCTTTGATGTATACATTGCTTCAATTAATTGTGCAGGCTTCTCTCATATTAAATGACAACATGCATTAAATTACAAAGACATTTAAGAAATATGGATTCTAAAACCAAAATAAGGATAGTTAATCTTATTCCAGTGAAACACCCTATGGTGTATATTTCATTTCAGAGGGAATATTACATATGGTTATCATCACTGCACTAGGAGAAGGTAAATTTTATCCCAGTACTATGCACCTATTTTATTTACATGTGGAACACTAACATAGATCAAGTAATGCATTTGGGTGTGTTGGTATTCTTTGCATTTTATGTAGCTTCCTTTTTGTCTGTGAAAATCTGGAAACGTAAGTTCTTGCTAAGATATGTGTGTAAGGAGTAAACTCTAGTCATAGACAAACAATCGGGTGGCCTATTGCTTAATTAATTTCTTCACACTATTCTCCATTTAGGACATGATGTTAAGCTCTACGGATGGACAGCCCAGCTACCAACCTGTGTATCAGTCAATAGGGAGTTTCCTTAGTTTGGTGTTGTTTATGGAATTCTTCAGAGAAAAAACATTGAAGATAAATTAACTCACTTGCACTCTCCATCAAGCAGAACAATACCTGCTTGCACATACAACACAAATACACAGCCTCTGACAGTGTTAAGGAAACTTGTGCAGTTTAAAGGCATGTAGCACATTGCTAACCTACAGCAGTGGCACTCCTTTTACATCACAAGAGTTTAAACCCCACTGCAAATAAGAAGAAAGTTTGTGATGTTTTTAAAAGAGTAAATTATTTCCCTTAAGAAAGTGCTAACAATTACTTATTTTGCTACCTTAGAGAATGAAAGAATATTCAAGTAGATATAATCTAAGTTCATGCCCTTCATCCAAACTGAAATTTTGTTTAGCACTTAAGAGCCACTATGCTGTCTTCACTGTAGGCAATTTGTCATTGCAAAGAAAATCTCCCCATGTTTTCAAAACCCTATAAAAACAAAGGTGTCTTTGAAAAAGAAAATTAACAGCAGGGCGTGACTGGGTAATGAAGTAGGGGCCTTGTCATCTCAGGAATACATGTGCCTGTGGTTCTCTTACACATTTACAAGGTCCTTCACATCACGAAAAATGTCTGCCATTACTAATTTTTTCTCATTATTTGCACAGGATTGGAAATGAGGCACTGTCAATATGAAAGGAATTCATGAAGACACCTTCCTATTATTCTGCTAGCCTATACCACAACACTGTCCATTTTATTTATTACTTTGCTGAGCTGGTCTTTCTAAAACAAGCAAGCTGATAGAATTGCCCCCAAGCAGTTGCCAAAATGATGATTAATATTATTACAAACTAGTGCTTCTCATAAAACAGAGACATAAAACAGATTTCCTTTGACATGAGCTGCAAAAATCCCTCCTTAGCTGGGATGCTACACGCTGGCTGAAGAACATCACCTAGCTCTGAAGATAAAGTTCATACACTGATCCTTCCCAGCTGAGGTCACTATGTAGCTATTCTTACCTTCAGATTACCAACAAATTCTGGCAGGGATAATATCTTTCTAGAAATACCTGCATGCTTCTGAAACACACTCAGCATATATTATTCATGACTTACTTCCTTCAAACCCTTTTCCTTCCTTCCCCCAACACCCACAGTCACGCCTCCTCCCCACGCCTCCTCTCCTAACTCCCTTAGTTAAAGGTTTGCAGACAAAAAACAGGCAAAGTGAAGTTTTATACTTAAAATGAAAGATCCACCACTGTAGTGGTGTAGAATATCACAGACTTATGACAGGAAGGAAAGGAGTTACATTTCCTCCTCACAGGTTGCCAGATCTTACAGATGTAAGTCAAAGACGGAATCTAAAACTAAGAGATAATTTTATCTAGCAAAGAATGACACAGTCATCAAGGAAGAAAATATCCTAAAAAATAAGCTATTGCTTACTGGATGATATTCAGGACAGTCAGGTTAAATGAGGCATAAACTGTAATCAAAATTGCAACCATCAAGCTGGAAAGACTGGCAAAGAAAATGAAGACAGGAGTGCTCTTCTGGGGTGAGAATAATGCACTCTGAATACAGCAGCAGTGAGAAGACTAAAACCTATCTAATGCAGATTATATAATGCTGTAGAGTCAATCATAAAAGAAAGCTTTCTTAAAGTTGGAAGCATTAATGTTCAGGGGCACACTCAGCTGAAGCAGAAGAGTGAGCCCTTCCAGCTCACAGGAGTTGCTCTGTGGAACCTGCAGTGTTTCCCGCTGCTGGTGGGATTTTGAAAGGAAGATGAGTGTTGTGGTTTCACCCTGGGTGGCCACTAAGTACCACACAGCCACTTGCTCACTCCCCTGTATCACACCTCCAGGTGGGGAGGCGAATTGAAAACAAAATCTAAACCACAGGGATTAGATAAGAAAAAATTAATAAACAAAATATAGTATCAATAATAACAGCAACAATAGGAATAATAATTTTCTAATAATGATACCATTATACTAATATTATACTAATACCAAAACCAGCAATAATGAGAATTGTAATGATAAGAAAAGGGAGAGAGAGTAACTGAACCCAAGGGAAATATGTGATGCACAATACAAGTGCTCACCACCCACTGACTAAGGTTAATCACATCCCTGAATCACAGTGAGAGGCTTCTGGCCAACTCCCCCGAGTTTGTATACTAGGCACAACATCCTGTGGCATGGAATACCCCTTTTGCAGGTTGGGTCAGCTGTCCTGGCTGTGGTCCCTCCCAGGTTATTGTACAACTCCTCACTAGCAGAGTATGAGATACTCAAAAGCCGTTGAGTAGGTGTCAGCACTACTTAAAAACAGTGTGCTATTATTCTCATACTAAATCCAAAACCACAGCACCGTACCAGCTACAAAGAACAAAAGGGACTCTGTTGCACCAAAACCAGGACATCTAACAGGCTGGAAGGAAATGGAAAAGGCATCTGCAAGATAAATATAGATACCTTTTATTTTATTAGAGCTCTCAGCTATGCTTGGTATCACTTCCAAGGTATTAAACATAGAAAAAGTAAACAAACACATTCTCAAAGCTACTGTGCAGTTTTATCATCATGTTAAATGAAAATTTATGTGCACTAATAAACTAATAAAACTGATAGCTTTAAAGTCGAATTTTGTTTCAGAATTATGTTTTTCAATGAAAAAAATCAGTATATTAGACTCAGAATGATAAAGTATCAGATTTTTGTGATACTTGCAATCAAGTATGAATGACACACAGCAAGAACATCTCATGAAGCTCATGTTAATATCACACTCAGCACTTAGAAAATATCCACCATGTAGTCAGCTTTCTTTTACTAGGGCCAGAGAATTCAGAAGTGGAAAATCTGTCAAATTATTTCATTTTCTTTTGTCAACACCTGCCAAAATTTTTATTCTTTTATGTATATAAATTATGCTAAAAAAAAGCATCCTGTATTTTTATTTCCTCTTCTCCTAAGACCTGATTAAAAGCAATAGGATGAAGTATGCAAATGACACATTGCAAGAGAAGATGTCTGTACCACAGGGTGCTGTGGGATTTTGTGATATTCATGTTTCTGCATAACTTAATTTATCCATTAGCAGATAAATAGGAACTGTTAATACTCAGGAGATGTTTGCTCAGGAAGTTTGAGTGGCCTAGGTTGTTCTGGTCCATTAATGGAGAAAGCATTGTTCAATTCCTTCTCTTGTACAACAGACAGTGACTCCTGGGTACCACCAAGGCCACTCTGTGACGCTCTAGCAGTAAAACTGCCTTGAATTAAATTATCCAGTAATTAGAAATTACTCTGGGCAGGGAAAAAAAATGCAATATAAAGCAGGGGCAATGAAACAGCTCCTTTTCTCCTCCCCACCGTGCTCCTGCAGATGGAGAACCACTCTTGGGTACTTGTATACTGTGCCAAAAGACAATGTACCCACAGGCTGAGTGCAGAGCACACCTTATGCTCCTCTAAGGTGTCTCATGGGATTTGGCTGACTTTTGGTACATCAGTCACAGAATGACTAAACTGGTTCATATTTGTCATGGTGCTGTCCATGCACATCTTTAATGGTTAAAGAAAGGCTGCTCTGGGAGATTCTAATCTTCACAGAGCTTCACATTCTGTTCCTGTCAGAAAGATGTTCACGATCAACATGAAGGTTTCAATAGCAGAGAAGGATCCAATTTTGCATAAACATTAGGGCAAGTGTGCACCTTTGAGAAACATACATATTTGCTGAGAAAGAAAGGAGATTTTGGTCCTCCAGACTTTCCTATTTCTCCAAGTTCCCCTATAGTCTACATGGGGAAATTTCACAATATGTTAAACTGAGACAGAATTTTTTTAGAAACTGCCAGCTTCACAGGAAGTTTGGCAGGATTGTGCAACTCAAAAAATACATATGATTTGGGGTTTTAAACTGCTCTTTGACAGACCCAGTTATACCAGAAATATGAAACTGTTTCTGGCTAATGCCAACAATTACTTCAACACAGCAGTTGTCTTCTGTTTAATGACACAGTACTCAAATTTCCCATTTCACATGGCTATTTTCCACCCTGTTGTTCCTGAAAGCACAAAAGAAAATCAGTTGTCACTCAAGCCTATCACTTTTTACTGTAAAGAACAGTCTGAGTTTATGATATGCATGTACAGAAGCTTGGAAAAAAGACCCTGTCTTTTTTAGACATGACAAACAAGGACTTCCCATAATAATTCAGTAGGATCGATTCATGCTGTCATGATCAATCTGGGCATTTTATACTTCCTCTTTCTTAGGGCACTTTTTCTTCTGTGAGATTAATTGTTTAGCATTGCTAATTTCTAGTGAATATCACATTAAAATATGCTGAAAGCTAGGAAAATGTGTAGATATAATCTGAGGTTGACCACAGCAGATGCTCAGATGCAATTCAATTTTTTAGAACTGTGCAGTTTGACAGAGCAGCAATGGAGCACTCTAATGTATTGAGGAGGCGTTACCAGCACACACATTATCAAGAAAGATGTGAGGCATGCCAGTAAATCAATATTAATTCCAAAATTCAGCTTCAGACTCTTGAGATGGAATTCTAGAGGCATGCAGGAATAAATCTGAAGATGACTCCCAAAAATACAGAGGCAGTACAGGCAGTTTAGATCCTAATTTTAAGTATGTTCTCTGTATCATGTTATTTATGCTCACTGCTTTTTTGCTGCATTACTTGCTCATAAATAAGCTACAGGTAGCAAAGGGGGCTGCAGTGGAAACATTCATTACACAGTCCCTACTTTCTAGGGGATGCCAGGTTGCT
Source organism: Trochalopteron elliotii (assembly GCA_024734555.1). NCBI lineage: Eukaryota > Metazoa > Chordata > Aves > Passeriformes > Leiothrichidae > Trochalopteron > Trochalopteron elliotii. Next base: position 3,494,881 of record JANPWX010000099.1, on the reverse strand, counting down.
TCTAAAATGATCAGCACTGGCTGGATGAGTAATACCACTGAAATGGGAGTCAACATCAAAACAAATCTGCAAATTTTCATACAAAAAATAAAGAGGCCTCACTTGTGACTAACCCAGATTTGAACTAAGATGCAAAAGAGTGAGAAATAGTTTAAAAGGTTTTGTCCTAGAGGAATATGCAACAGATCTCAGGTGATGTTATGTTAAAAATACACAACCCATCTAACAAATATGACAGAAAAAAAATCCAACTTCTTTTAGCGGAATATAGAAAACAATCTAAGTTTGTAAAGGTAAGGGTAGATGTTTACTACACCATTAATTTCACAGATAAAACAAACTTCTCAGTGGCTACCAGCAAAATCTTATTGCAAATACTTAACAAAACTACATTTCTTTTCCTTATTTGTTTCATTTCACATCCTTTAAAGGACTTACAGCTGCCTGTACGTCTGAGGACAAGTAGAAAAGTGTCATGTGATCAGAGAGAACTTAAGCTCAGTTTTATCAGCCAACAGCAACTAAAAGAAACATATTTCACGTTCACATTTCAATCCACCAGTCCAGAGTTTCATCATCCTCATCTGTTTAAAGTAATACTGCCTCTCTTTTTAATTACCTCTACCCACACTTGGAATTGCACAGCTACAGCTAAGACTATAAAAAATTCTAGTGCAAATCCCCACATCACAAATTACATGGTTGCATGAAAACAAGTTTCAATAGAAAAGAAAATGCTTGTTTCTGACATTTATTCTTTGAACATAAAGGTGGCTGAAGAAAAATTAATCAATAATTAAAGAATTTCTATCATTATATATTATTTTAGTCCAGTTAAGACTTCTTTCCTTTTCTACAATGTAAATATGACAAAAAATCCAAATACATCCTGAAATAATGAAAAGAACCACAGTGGTTACTTAAGTATTTTTTATGGGTTAACCACAGCTAACTGAAGTAACTGCAGAATCCAGTGGAATAGGAAGTCATTTAGTTTAAATTATTAAAATTAAGAATTTTATATATCACATATTTCTTTGGAAATTACATATGTGCACTGTACACTATACATTTTCTATTTAACCAATGTTTTCATGACTTACCTACAAATTCATAACATACAATTTGCAACTACCTCACAGACACCAATAGCAAGGCAAACTATGCTTTGCATAGTTCCAGGCATCCACAGTATTTTAGTTCATGGCCAAAATACCATGTACTGACGTGAAAAGATAGTAACAACCACTTCTGTTCATATTTCTGTTCATATTTCTTCTGAAGAGTAAAACACCAGAAAAATGAAAAATTATTTTCTGTCATCATGCATTACAGAGAGGATGGAGTTATTTATTATGATTATAATATATATTCATATATGGCATGAAGAACACCTTTATTTCTTCATGCGATTTTCACAATTCTGCTGCACTCTCAGTAACTGTTCTCTTTCCTCCCCCAAACTCCCTTCCCACCTTACTGCTGCAAAGCCCCACTAAGATGCTGTGAATCAGGAGAAGCAAAGAATCCTAAGAATGACCAAATGGTCAATGGCTGTGCTCAGTAACAAGTGCTCGCTCAGAAAAAAAGTTGAGAGAGAAACTGGCCACAGTTTATGGTGCCACAGCATAGCAGAAATTTAGTCATTAGCAGCCAAGATCAGACAAATTCAGCCTTCAGATAAAAAGCCTATGTTTTGAATAGTAGGGACAAATTGCAAGTACTATCCATAGTTTCTCTGTTCATAATTATGTTAAAAAATTCAAGATGCAAAATTTTAATGTCCATTTAAACGTGCTCATTTAAACTCAAGACTTCAGCTATTTGCTACATATACAGGTCAATCCTCCAATAGTAATTAGTTTTTAAATTGTAAACTGTTCAAATACTTTTTAAACATTTCAAATTTTAAGAATTCTTATAGGCTATATTAAAGTATCAGAATTTTTAATAATATACTGCAACTGTAAGTGGACTGCAAATTTTTCACAACCTCAACTCATCTTTTCTGAAATAAATGTAGTGCCTCATAAAACACATAAAAACACTGCATCTAATTAAGTAAATGCTACAGATAGACATTAAGTCTAAACAAATATTTATCAACAAAATTTAGGGGCATATTGAACGAAGAATAGAACTGCTCAGACTGTTTCAATTACTTGGCCTTTTCTAATCAAAAGGTATTTAATTGGAAAATAATTATTCTTTGAGAGACACATATTGGATGGAAGTGTGAATCTCAGTTTATTTCAAAGAACAATGGCCACCTGTCCACAAGAGTTCCTATAAAGTTAGTGGAAATTAAAGGACCAAATTCCAGTTTGCTTTACAGCCTTCAAGTTTTTTGTACCACAACGTTTTTAGTATGGTTAGGCAGATCTTTCTTCTAGAAACCTTCAGTGCTTCTCAAGAGCTTGATCCTTACTGTCAAAGTACAGTCAAGGTTCAAACTAATTTTGCTGCCTAGGAAGAGAGTTTATACAATTAAAGCAGCTCAGATGACACATTTGTTAAAAAAGATAAAGCTTCCAGCAGGGGTCAGTCTCAGAAGAGAGGTTGTTGGGAATAAATGAATAAAAGGGGAGAAAAAGTCTACTTAAGTACTATTGAACAGACTTGCTAATCTCCTTTCAATTCATGTTTGCTCATTAGATTCCCTTCACTTTCAACAGTAAAACATATAGACATGTTTCATTAATATAGGTGATGAGGCAGCTAGGGTGACTTCGGAACTGTAAAAATGGTGCTGAATGCAAGAACAGTAATTTTGTAAAATAAACCTTGAATATTTATGAAGTACCTTTAATAGAGACAATCCCATAGTAACATTAGATTTTTATTATTTTAACTTTTTAACTGCAATGTATGTATACACTGTCTAATTCTGCTTTAGATATGACCTAACACTTTTTCCTGTGATGTTAGTAACTGTAAGAGTTAAGATTAACTTTATTGTGACTATTTCCATAAAATTGAATTCATACTTGAAACACAGAGCCAGCAGTCTATTCATCTACAAAAATGAAAGTTCCACATAGCGACTTACGTTGGCCTGTTAGTTGCAAATGCCAAAGTAAGTTCTAATGTCCAGAAATATGGTGTTCTGCAATTGCAAACTGCTTCTTTGGAAGAGCCACCCAAACCAGCTGACCCTGTAGGATGGAAGGCTCAATCAGACTTAAATTCCAACAGCTGTTATTCTGAGGTGCCTTGGGGAAGTCAATTCCATAGCATATCTGCCCTGTAATGAAACAAGGAATAGAAGATGAGGGAGTAAAGAGCTGTCTATTGACCGTTGCTGTGTTTAATAGGACATATGCTGCAGTCCTCTGGACTGAAGTTCTCTAAGCCCAAAAAAACCCACATCACAGGAAAAACACCTCTATAAATTCCTACTCATGTAAAAATTTACTATCAATCCCCCCACACACACTTTATATATGGCTGGATTAGTTTCTTTGACTTTTTAGTGGTTAACTGTTGCACTAAAGTTGCCCAGGAAAGAGATATCCCATTTGCAATGGATATAGTTAATGAAACAGATAATATTCCATCAGCACGGTAAAATCACTAAATAATTCAATTCAAGCTTTCTAAAGACCATTAGCATATTGTAACTTTCAACAACACCAACACTATTTGCTATCAACCCATTAATTGCACAATGCCTTGAAATCCCTTGCACCTCTCCCTCATGCGTTCCCAAGTACATTCTATCCTTTCTTCTTTGAGTGGTATAGCCTAAATGTTACTTAAAGATTAAAACCATAAATTACTATAATTTTAACATTCCAATAGTTATATTACTTTTTGTAATTTCATTGTTCTATGCAGTGATGGCCAATTCACAGGAAGATTTAATTCCAGAGGTGATCTATCATGTTGCAAATGTAATTTTTTCACACGCAGCAAGAATAAATCTCATCACCTTACTATCTTTCAAGGCGTCACCCCTCCTAATGACAAAATGATTTACTGACTTGGCTCAACTATTTTTCTTCTAAAAATTTAGAGCCATCAGAAATACTAAATGACTCGATTTAAAGTTCTGAAATAGAAGCACAATGAAAGAACATTAAAATGCTGGTATTTCCCCAAGAATTAACACCTGTCAAATCAATAGGCTTTGAAGTGGAAGACATTGTGTCCATTTCAATTGCAAATTTGCAAGTAAACACTGCAAAAGGAATGTGTCTTATTTCTGAAGCAGCATGAAAGTACCATGCTCCTTTCGGACTGCAAGATTTGCCAAGGCTTAATTATGAAACCTCCACATTCTTTTAACTTCAAAAGCTAACCATGTATGAGAGGTAACTCCTCTCCTTTGGACACTACTGGCTATAATTTAGAGTGATGCAAAAGATAATTCTGACATTGATTTAACTATTACAGCACTAAAATAAGGTGTATATGCTTTGCCACAGCATTTCTAATGGTGAAATATCACACTTTCCAAGACATGTTACACAAAATAAGATACATAACACATCTTTAGTCTCAACATGGCAGAGCAACTCATATCCAAATGTTGTATCTAGGACTCTTTGCCTGATAAAACTTGATCCAGCTACAAATAAAATTATTACCTATTTACATGCAACAACACTTTTAATTAGGAATTCAAAATACACACTTATAATACCATTCTTGTTGGGATATCTTTTCTAGGCAGCATAGCTGCAGCTGACAAGTGTTAGCCTATACCTGAAAGAAAAAAACACACAAAAAACAAACTCCAAAAAACTGCTACTCATTTCTCTTTAAACATACCAATTTCTACATCTGTGAAGATGGGCCATATAGGACTAAAAAGTAATGTGTTTGGAAATATCTGGGAAATGTAGCAGCATTTGTGTTGCAGAACATTTCAAGTAAACATCAAAATACATTAGTGTAAAAAAAATTGAACCGCAGGTAAAAGATGCAGTAGAGAAACAAATCAAACAGAAATAAAGGGTTTTTTCTGTATATATTTATATGTAGGTATATGTTCACGTAAACAAACCCCCAGTTAGAATTAATGATTGCATATAACTAAGCACTTTTAAAAATTAGAAATACTTAAATGGATCACCCCTTTTCACTAGATAAGACGAAAATATCAGCAAAGAATTCAATTTTTATTACACTACTTATGCGTGAAATATCTTATGCATGCATGCATTCTCCAAAACCAATATAATGAGGTATATTTATGCAACTTTATGCTACTGACAACATATTTGATCAGCTCAAGGTTCAATCAGAACAAACTTCACAGCTGGTAGCTTGAAAATAATAGAACAGACAGAAAAATAAAAAAACATGCTTGAGGGCATGGGAGTTGGATATTAAACCAGTGAGATAAAATACATCTTCTTATGAAGTTTTAGTGATCACCAATTTTGCACAACATCCTTTAATACAAAAGGAATAAATTCTGAAACAATAGTAATGACAATACTGTAATCAACTGTTCACAAACTTCAGTGGTACACTTCTCAGAACCTAGCATAAGACAGTGTTAGAAAAGTTAAAGGACTGTTGACAGTGTGAAAAAAAAAAAATGGGACATAGCCAATGACTCCAAAGACCTCATTCTGACTGATCTGTATTTTCCTGAACATATCACTGAAAATAGTTAAGTTCTTGCTTGTCTTGTTAAAGACACCCTTTAACATTTTGATGCAACAAAGTTCCTTTGTCCTGATTACACTCCACTAGGATTTTGCTTTTTTGTCAGTTGTAGGAAAAGAACGGTAGCATTATGAGCCCACTCTAAATTATCTGCTGCTGTTGAAGCTGTTGAGGCAACACAAGCTCCAGTATCCTACCCAATCTCGTAGCAAATGTCAGGCTTTTTCAGGAAGGAGGTCACCAGCTCGGCACTACAGGAGCTCTGGTTATAGACAGGAGCAACCAAAATTCAAACACTCAGAGTCACTTTTCTATTTGAGTATGCAACCGGCTTACACCAAAAAACAAAGACCACTGTTCCTGCATTCTAGAGCCTGCTCGAACACTGCTCTTTGAATTCATACAAAATACATCAAATCTACTGTTGATTTCATTACTGTGCTGTGAAAATTACTATTTTATTTATTTTCAAAATATTTTTGATTTGAACCCAAAATTTTTATCCAAAACACTACTACACACACTACTATAATACAGGTTCTGTATTTATGTATCATTTTGCATATTTTTGCAACATCCTTTATTTTTGCTCGCTAGCCAAGGAATTGACATGTCCTACATTCCTTTTCACTTGTACCAGCTTATAATAGTGGCAAAGGCAAAAAGTAATTCAGTATCTTTTTGCATAATGCAGGTCTCATTCTATGTGATATAATTCAAAATATGTAATAATTCAAGAATAAGGAATTTTTTTTATATAAAGAAAGAGAGCAATATGTGCCAGGTTATCTGCAATATGCATCTTTTGATTAAAGAAAGTATGATTTTATTTAGGGAGTTAATAAAGCCCATTTAAATATTTCCTTAAATATATGGGGAAATTTTTGCTCCAATGAGATGAGGAAAGAAGAGAAAAAATGTTCTAGACTGACTTCAAATTTCTTTTCCCTGTGTTTTCCCTATTTTGAAAATGCTAGATTACTAGTTGCAAGTCAAGCTGTGACCTTTTCTCCTATCTGCATGTTTGTAATGTTTCATTTATAAGGAGGTTGAATTCAATTTTTCCAAAAATATTCTCACCTTTTCACACCAAAAAAGGCATAATATTAAAACCCAAAACCAATAAACAAAGGATCCCACAAACCACCCTAGAGTCCCTCTGCTGGTTTGTTGGGTTTTTTTATTTTATTCTTCTCTGCCTTCACAAATTTTTAATGCTAACTGTAACAAAAAAAGTTCACAAACCATTTCAATTCCCAACCCTTTGTTGTACCACAACAGCATTAGTTCAATTAATTGTGGGGCCACTTGTTCATACCATATCCTTGTACCTTCAGTTAAGGGAAATAGTTTTTCTATCTTTGTCCAATTGGGCTTGAACAGAAAAGCTATTGACTTCACTTCTTGACATAATGTATCTTGAGATCATAGGAAAATTCAGGTAGGAATGGACATCAGGCAGTTCCTGCTCCAAGCTGGCTCAGCTGTGAGACCAGGCTTGGGTGCTCGGGGCTTTGTCCAGCTGACTCTTGAACACTTCAGACAACAGAGCCAGCACAGGATCTCTGAACAACTCAGGGCAGAGCCTGGTTGTCCTCAGAGAGGAGAAAATGCTCCTCCTTCTATCCATTCTAAAACTCTTGTTTCAATTCATGGTCGCTCACCTGAGTTTCCTGCCTCTGAACCTCAATTTGCCAGCACATCTGCACTGGCATCGGTTTCAAGCCAAATTTTCATGAGTCCACTCTTGAGAAGTTCTCTTTGGTATGGTATAGTAATGTCAGATTCCTTTAAAGGACCACAGCAAACCAGACAAAACCTGGATGACTTTCCTCAATCTCATTAGTTCTCTGCATGATTCTCACGTCAGTGAGGCTGTTTGCAGGAAATCCAATAAAGGCACTGTTACATATCATGGAGTTCAGTTTCAGATTAACACACCCAGCATCTGTTGTCTACATGCAAGAAAGATATTTAAGTTTGCTATTACCTAGCCAGCTAAGGCCCAGCTCAGTTGGCCTCAGAGATACCTTGGAACATTCTTTCCTGGCTCCAGCAAGCCCTTTAGGAGGCTGCAGGTCTCCTACAGGTCCCTGTATCATATTTATCTATTCCACATGGCTGTCTCAGGTACACCACCACATTTTGCATGATCCTAGAAGCATACAAAGATGTCAGTCATTTGAACCTGGAGATGGATATTTGAATCATTCTTTTGCCCTGACTACCATGAAAACATTGATTATATGAGAATCTAGACATCTTTCAAGCATTTAGACACCAATATATGCTTGAAGTGTCCTCATTACAAACTAAAACACAGCCAGAGCCCAAGATCATGACAGATTATTACAGCTCATTAAAGGAAATGTCAGTGCTATGTGGTATGGGTGAGAACCATGAAATGGTGTCACCATATATTGGGAAGCAGCTTCTTCACATTTTGTCTCAGGCTTTCTGTCGCTCTGATGCAAAAGTCTTCTGGTTGTTTACACTCTTGAACTGGAGTTTCTCACGCAGCTTCACAAAAACAATGTATATTTTTAGCATTTATCTATTTACATGTTTCTGCTCTGAGTGGAGAAATGTGATGGACAGTAATGTTCACCATCCAGGTCGAAGAGGTGGCAACCTGTGTAGCCAATCTCTGGCCTTTTGTAAAAATGTATATATGGAGTCAAATTTTTAAAATAAAGTAGAAGCTTTCCTTTGACCTGCTGCATCTGCCTCGTTCCTCGTGTGCCCTGAACTTGCCACAGCTTTCAAACATATACACATTTATGACAGAAGTTCCACATAAGAGAGTAACAAAATTCTTCTACTCCTTTCTTATGCCTGACCACTTCATCTAAGGAAAGACTACTAATTAAAGAGCAACAACAAATGAAGGCCAAACATGGTCTGTGAGGTAGAAAAGACAAGAGGTAGAAGTCAAATCCTATACAATCCCTAATTCCTTCTTTCTGTGACTCTAATAATGCCATGTTGCTCAGTAAAATGTCAAAAATAACATACAGAAGTACCATGTACCTTTTAAGAAACAAGATAAACTGAGTTCTCAAATATTCATGGTTTCCACACTTCATGGAAAACTAAAACGGCCTTCTAGAATTCTTTCTCTTGAGAGTAGCAGAGATTTTCATCTGTTGTAGCTTTGAATTACCGTGGCAGCCCTTGACCTTAAAAAACTCCAGCTAAATTCCATAACTTATACTGATACTTCTCTTAATTTTTCCGTAAAATTTCCATGTGAATTGAAAAACTACACTAATAATACTGAAATCTACACAGCAGATGTGGAAGAAGTAGGGAAAAGGAATGAACATTCTAGAATTTTAAGTAAATATGATAATGTTGTCAAAGGCAGAAAATATTCCTGAGACACTGGCTATTCTTTCTGCTGGTTCCATTTTGCTACTGTTGGGTTTATTTTCTGTTTTTTTTTTTTTTGTTTTCTTTGGTTTTTAGCTTTTGATTTGTACTTCTCCTAATGTTTTTCTCAACTTAGTCTGTTTTTCTCAGCAGAATAATCTGTATATCCCAGACAGATGCCTAATTCTGCCCTAGACAACCTTAAGGCTTCTTTTCAGATCAAATCATGCAAAACACAAACACCCAAACTACACAGAGGGACAAGCTGAAGTTGAAGGATTGTTTTGATACTACCATAGGTATAACATTGTGGAAGTATTCACATGATGCTTTGATTAAATTCCTTACAAGAATGTTCATGAATTATTCAATTGATTAAAACTGCAACAATTCATTTGAACAATATTGCAAAATGGTTTGAATAAAGTACTTTATGAGACAATCCAAACTACCTCTGGCTATAAGTATTCTGAAGCAATCTGAATTAATTCCTAGATTATCCTAAATATTGCTCCATGAAAAAATTTTGTTGTGTTTTTTTTGTCTATATCTAGGCCAATACAATTAATAGGTAATAAAGGTAATTAAAGGTAATACTCCATTGTCTTTCTGATAATTGTGGGGTAGTAAAAATCTACAAGTTAGCTACTGCTGTAGAAGAATCCCATCATCTTCCTATGAAAAACACAGTTTTTCCTAAAGTAAAATTTTACCTAAAGCATAAATTTATACTAACTGTGTAGCAAACACCATGAGCAATATTGTGGGATCCCTTTATTAGAGAAAGGTTCCATTTCATAAATGAATAAAGCCATTTTTCTTTTTTATATTTTGCAAAATACTTGTTTATGGCAAACTGTCATTTGTATTCAGATTCAGAAGGTAGAAACTACAGTGATGGTTCCTTGGAAAGGCTTAAAATAGATAAGATGGATTGACTGATTGCATATTCCTTTGAATTATTGTGAAAGTACCAGATCTATCTAAATCATGCCATGAAAAAAGTGGAGTTAGAAGTTATGTAACTTCAAGTTGCTATAAATTGCTTCTTGTTGAAAGCTATATAAAACATTTTCAAATCTGTCATGTTCCACCTCTTCTGCTTAAAAAACTAAATCCAAGTGAAAATGTCCAAGAAAAGTATGAATCAGGCTTATGTTGTTAAGTTGGAGCAAAAGCTTGCCACCATCAAGACTGGATACTCTTTAGAAATTAAATCAAGAAACCGGTCCATTTTTATGTCCAGGATGTATTTTTTACAGTAGGACACTGTATTTTATTAGGTTAGCTAAACCAGTGTAGCTAAATAAGCAAGAAAACCAGATGAGACATACTTCTCTTCTCACACACACACTGTCATCCTTTTTCGTTTAATCCAAGTTTGACTCTTGAATACAGATTTTATCTACCTTCTCTCTGCTACTGACATTCCCACGTGCCCTCAGAACAAGTTATCTGACAAAGCAGCCAGGAAAGTGCATTTTCTACTTCTCCTCCCACAGCAGCATGCAAGATGACTGTGCAGCAACAGCATCCCAGAGAACATGCTCTACAAGGTCTGATCTGACCTCCAGACTTTGCCAGAAAACGGTCTCACATGATGGACCAGTCTGACCCACCACAAAGCAGGAGGAATCCAGTACAAAGAGAGCATGAAGGAGCCAGAATCTGCTTTAGCACAGAACAGAAGAAATCAGCACAGCAGACAGCAGAAGATAATACAGAGCTTCAAGCTGTGGGGCAGCACCCAGAAGCTGCTTTTGCTAGTCCTGAGAGTAATCACCATTGCCAGTAGGAACTGCAAAACCATTGACATTGAGATGAATGTCAAGCCCTTCTTTTCTGGCCTAAAATATGTATCAAATTTGAGAAAGGAATTGTTTTCCCTCATTTGGTTATACACACACACACACACACACACATATGAGTTTTTTACTGGCAGTGAAACTTTAAATCTTTTCAGAGTTTCACTGGGACCAAAGACTGAAACTACTTCAAGTGAGGCTTTGAAAGAGGGCATCCAGAATAGGCACTCATCATTTTCAGGACAGAATACACCTCTGCAAATAAAAACTTGCTTACTAGCAGAGCTGCCTTCCTCAATTAAACACAGTGGCTGGCAAAACAATATAACAAGGGGTCATGGCAAAATTAGAGTTGATATGTTGAAAGTGTGTATCACTCATCACTGAGTACCACTCCATGATTATACCCTATTTTGTACTCTGAAAAACAACAGCCTCCTACAGTAACAAACACAATTATAAGACAGATACCATTTATCCCAGGAAACCTATCTGCTACTTAAAAAAATACTAAAAAGGAAAAACAACCCCTTGTGGTGAAATTAGCTGAAATTAGCTCTGATGATGATCTGTTCTTTAAATTGGGAAAGAAAAAAGGATGTTTTTGTTCAGCATGATTTATTTTTAGACTGGCAAAGACACAATGGTAAACAGAACTGGAGCTCTGTGGGCACCTTCTGAGGTTAAATTACCTTTCATGCCATTTGCACAGAAGACTGTTCTCAAGCAGCTTGAGCAGATGGTCGGGACACCATCGTCCGTTTACTTGTATCCACAAAGATAAACGATTGCTCTTTGAAATCCTGAACAATATGGCCCTTGTGATGCTTTAGGCTGCCAGGGAGAAAACAAACAAACAAACAAATAAATATAAATTTAGCTGAGGAGAACAAAAGAGTTTTGATTGATGAAATTTAATTTTAAAAAACAAGTACATATAGAATAATAGAATTTTTTAGATTACAAAAGATATCTAAAATCATCAAGTCCAAATGTTAACTTAACAATGCTGAGTCCACCATTAAACCATGTCCCCATGTGCCACGTCTTTAAAATACCTCCAGGGATGGTTACTTCACAACCTCCCTGGATAGGCTGCTGCAGTATTTGACAATCCTTTCCATTCAGATACTCTTCCTTAAAAGCAAATCAAAGCCTTCCTTTGCACTACATGAGGCCATTTCCTCTGGTCCCATTGCTTGTTACATGGGAGAAGAGACTGACCCCCACCTTTCTACAACCTCTTGTCGGGTACTTGTAGAGAGAGAGAGGGTCCTCTCTGAGCCTCTCTTTCTATACACTAAACACTCCCAGATCCCTCAGCTGCTTCTCACAGGATTTGTGCTCCAGACCCTGCACCAGCTCTGTTCCCCCTCTCTGGACACTCTCCAGCACTTCAGTGTCTTTCTTGTAGTGAGGGACCCAAAACTGAACACAGCACTTGAGGAGTGGCCTCACCAGTGCTGAATACAGGGGGACAATCACTGCCCTGGTCCTGCTGGTCACACTATTGCTGATCCAGGCCAGGATGCCATTGGCCTTCATGGCCACCTGGGCACTGCTGACTCTTGTTTGGCTGCTGTCATCCAACACTCGCAGGTTCTCTTACACTGGGCAGTTTTCCAACCACTCTTCCCAAGGCTGCAGCACTGCATGGGGTTGTTGTGACCCAAGTGCAGGACCCGGCACTTGGCCTTGTAGAGCCTCATACTATTGGCCTTAGCCCAAAATATCAGTAATCTGTGGCAATTTCACTAAATGAACATGATTTGTCTCTGAATCCTTAGCAAAGTAGGAGATGCAGGGAAAAATAAATTACACACAGTAACTCTGACTGAAATAACAATCTACCATGTCTGCACAACTGCTTCTACTACATATAACATTTTCTGAAGCACACTACCAAGTAGCAACTCATTCTGCCTACTGTGCCAGTGAGGTGACCAGAGATATTCAGAATCATGCCTGAGCAGACAACTGCCAGGGCACAGTGATCCACCCAAGTATTTGTTGAGAAGGTAATTTCAGTTGTGTTAAGAACTTCCCAAACTTCTTTGAGAGAAGCCCTGGTTAAACATACCCAATGTGAGCATTTTTCCAACAAGCAATTTCCTAAAAAGGCATTTTTATTATTAGAATAATTTACTAGTAAGAGAGATGAGTTTAAAGGGTTGGAGACAACATGTACAACTATGAAGAAAATTCTAAAACCTTAGAAACAGTCTTTAGGATTTAGGAGTGAGCGAGCAGATATTAGTCTTTGGACTTGCAACTAATAATTGCATAACCTGTCAATCTTAAAAGCTCCCAAAAAAGAAAAGGAAAAGCAAGGTTTCTGAATATGGAAAGAATCACATGGAATCAGTGAAGGGGCCTAGACATGAACTTCAATACACACAGCAAAATAAGACAGAATTGGGTTTAGAAAATAACAGTGAAATTAGATAACTATGACTCACCAGCCACTCAACATCCTGAAGACAGCAGGTATTGCAAAGCATTTAATTAACTAAAGTTTCAGATAAGGATGTATAGTTGTTTCTGAAATAACTGCTTATTTAAATAATGACACAACAAATAAAATTCATATCCTCTATCTAATACCACACACTCAACAGCAAAAGCAAGTAAACAGCAGATATATTTCTCCCTTTCTCATTTCAATCATCAAATCACTTGTTTTAGTCTCTTTTTGCTGTGTTGCTGGCATATTCAGTGTGCCAACAATAAATGTACCATTTAGACATTTAAGATGCTTGTCAGATTTTTAGAAATTGTTAACACTTATTGGAGTAAGAAAAGAAAGGAAAAGACAGGTTGAGATAAATGTCAAATAATAGCATCCAGCAACACAAAGTAATAAGTTCTGATGCTAAGGATTAATTATATCTCAAAGAAAAAGAAATAATTGGGAAATAATGGAAACATGAAGAAGAACTTAATAAAAATTAGGTTAAAAAGCTAGAAAAAGAAAAAAGTTTGGTTTTGTATAGGAATAAAAGAAAGCACAAATGGGAAGAATTTTCCTCTTTGCCTTCGAAAAGAAAGGAAACCCCAAAGTTTGTTCTAAATATCAGTGTCTTATCCTAATTATTTATCAGAAATAAAAAAAAAGTCAAGGCTCTTCTTCCCCTCAGGGAGCACTCTCTATGCTTTACTTCCACCATTTTTTTTCCCACAAAATTAAAGGGAAGGCCACTGTCTCTCAGCTGTTTGCCTCCCCTTAACATTCCTAGATACATTTGCCTATTTGCAAATAAAGTATAATGAAAGTAATGACTATGATCATGGACGTATACTTATAGGATCACTTAGGTTGGAGAAGACCTTTAAGATCCTTGGGTCCAACCATAAATCTAGCACCATCCACCACTAAAACACGTCCCCAAGTGTCACCTCCATTTAACATGAACTTTGTATCTCAGAGAATAAGCAGGAAATACAACCATCCATCTCCCAGTAAACCATCAGGACCTCTTCCAAAATCAGGGGACTTCACCAAGAAGTATCTCTATTATTACAAACTGAACATTTTTTCCTCATAAAGCAGCTGATCAGTTGTAAAAATAGTACAATATCTTTATATGAAAAGAAGTTATGAGGTAGTCTGTGAGGAATGTAATAAAGATATCCCTAACCTCAAAAATAACACATTTCCACTGAAAAAAACACAGAAGTATATATATTTTTTTGCTGTCCAGTAAAAAAAAAAAAAAAAGAAAAGAAGAAAAGAAGAAAAGAAGAAAAGAAGAAAAGAAAAAAGAAAAAAAGAAAAAAGAAAAAAGAAAAAAGAAAAAAAGAATAAAACCCCCAACCATTAAATAATACAAAGGTTGGTGCATTGTGATCAGATATCCTGTTTGAATGGTATTAGTTAAAAAGAATGCAACATTTTATAGGAAATATGACAAATCAAGATTATTTACAAATGTGCCATTTGAAAGAAAGCATTTTACATAACTTCTGTTACAAGGTACCCATAAATATTTCTGTTTAACTCTCTCCAGACATGAAATTTCCCAAAAACATATCAACAAAATGATTTTGAAACTGCTGTGAATAAGAATTCAGTAAAACAAATGAAATTTCACTTCGTTTTGTTGCTCTTACCATGCACTAACAAATGCCATGAAGGGTAGATGAGTAAAAGTGATACACTCAGAGAAAAGCAAGTGCACACATGTACAGATGAATTTTTAAGAAAGCCAGGATGAAAACCCAGGTGCAGAAAGTTTTATAGTTAAAACAACTGGCGCTTTTATTTCTCCTTTTTGTGTAAAGGAGTAACAATTTCCTCCACATAAACTATCTCCTAGATCCTCCTGTGAGCTAGGCCATAATTAATGTACAATAACAATTTGTCAGCTGCTGCAAAACTGAGACACAACTGAGGCTGTCTTTCCCTTTATACAACTGGGCATATACACATTCTGATTACCAAAGACAGTTTCCTTTCTGCAGGTTTAGAAGTGCAAGAGGCCCCAGTGGGAAAGTCAAGAATGTGTTCCCATCTCTCCATTATGCAGTAAGTTAAACCGATCATTATTTATGGAGAGGGAATGTGCTGCATATGCTCAGAAATAAGACTCAATAAAAACACAGAGATAAAAAAACAACTTCAGTAGTAACTGTTGTACAGCAGCTGATTCCAATAGGAATTTCTAAGTTAACTCCATTCATAGTGCATCTCATTTCTGGGTCAGTACAAATGTTGCAGAGGAATTCAGAGAGATTATTGAAATCTCACATATCTTCCAAGGAGCTGAGAATACAGCATGTATTATTCCATAATCACGGAAGGACGGTAACACGAAATGGAAAAGCTGTGTTTAGTCTCAGAACCATAAGTGACCAGCCTGAAACACATTTCTAACAGGCAGCTAGTCTAAAGGAGGTGTGTTAGAGGTAAAATAGTTTAGGAGGAATATGTCAGTCAGAAAAGCAGGTAAATGTCAGGTAAATGACAATTTGGTGCTGAAACTAGTAAAACTTGCCTGTTAAATCTTGCAGAAAATGGCCTATGAAGTTTTCAGCTAAGATGTATCCACAGATTCAACCTCAGTTTTACAAATGTATGCACTGAGAAGGGGAGACTGCTTGAAACTGCATTATTGCAGAGCTGTAGTTACTTCTTATTTCTGAAGTCTTTCTTTCATTAAAAGTAGTGCTACAAGATGTCACTCTCCACTATAACATCAGAGGAGGAATAGATATCCATGTCAGTGGGAGACAGAATGAGCTCCATGATAACATGAGCTGATCACAGAACATTCCTTTGAGATCAAATAAAAACCTCTCCCTGAGCAACCAATGCCATGGTTGTTAATAAAATACTGGCTTCTGACTTGCTGAAACTAGTACGCCAAGAATTTAGACTGTTTGACACATGATTTTATACTGGTAAATGAAATGGGAGCTTTCAAGTATAATATACATTACTAAGGATAGAAATATTTCATACTTTAAATAAAAATTAATACCATTACATATTTGGAACAATTTTTCACTTTTAACATGCACATCTTTTAGATACTTGTCAGAAACCATGCCCATTTATGCAAGGTTAGAATTTCATAACCCAAGTTGCATCACCTAAGGAAACAGAAAGAGGAAACTAATATTCAAGCCCAAACAAATTCTAGTCAAGTACATAAAGACTCTAGAGTGAGTAAAAATTTGTGATATTGTCTAAAAAAGTATAAAATTCTTGATTACCTACTATTTCCTACATCATGCAGACACATTTACTTTGTGCAGAATGGGTGCTAAAAGATCTACCAAATCAAAATGACTATGCTTCGCAACACTTTTTACAAGTATAAAGAAATAAAGAAAATAAAAAGAAATTCCTAGGATATCAGTAAATGATGAAACCACATGCCTTTCAAGAAGTACCAGAAATGCAGGTCAGTGTAACCTGCAATTTTATAAACTGTGGTAAATACGAATGAGTTTCAGGATGTCTTTTCTAACTGTACACCTCTGAAAGTTTTAATTGCACTGCCAAGACTTCTAAGCTTCCAAGAATTTATTTCAGAATGTCTGTAATTTCTGCTTGCCCCTATTCTGTTGTAACTTCCATCAGAATAAAGATCTGTTTTCAGTACACTCACAATCCTTCCATTCTGGGAAGCAAAGTCTTCATCAAACTTAGAGACCCACTGATGACAGGCTCCACAGAACACAGGCCTTACTGACTCAGTTAATATTCTGGAGACCCAAAAAATTTCACAGAGGTAAACCATGACTAGTTAGACTCCCAATAACTTCCGTACTGTTAACCTGGAGGGCCCTAAAGCCTAAGCAGTTACATTTCATCTGCAGGCAGGAGGCAGTATGAAAACAAGATTCAGTTGAAAAAAAGGCAAAGCAACTCTCTTCTACTTGGAGCATTTGCAGATCAAGTGATAGTAACCACCTCTTTGACCATCAAAATGGCCAAACCCTGAAGTGAGATAGTCTGAGAGATTGTGGAACCTTCACTTTTGGAGATATTCAAAACTAAATGGGACAAGGCCTTCAGCTACCTGATCCAACTTTTAAGTCGTCCTTGTGGTCCAGATGTCCCTTTAAAACTAAACAACCATTTTGATCTATGCAAAACTACTTTTTCCTCAGCTAAACTACAACAACAGCCAGATAACAAGGAATTTGACTTGCTCTACTTCAGGCACTTTCCAAAAAGATGGGAAGCAGAACCAGGGTGTTCCAAATTATCTGAATTGTTTTGCAATGGCTACAGGAGAATAGCATCTCAGCTTTATGATTCACAAGGACAATAGCTGCTTCGGTGCTATGAAATCCTTAACTCCCAGCTCATGCTGCTGTGTTGAGTACAAAGAAGGAGTGCTAGCAGGCAAAAAACCAAAAAAATCACCACTGTAGTTACCTGCCAAATCACAGCTTCCCTTTGAGGTCTCCCATCTCACTAATGATGAGGCCGACTTGGCTTTGCATACGAGATACAGCAAAGAAACAGCCTGAGGTGATACTGAAACAGAGCAAATTAAACTGGTTGCCTTCCTGTTTTACAACCAGCTGCAATTACCTTACTGGGTAGTTGCCATCCAAAGAAAACTGTGAACCACACAAACAGGGATAATTTCATTGGCATGCACAGAGTGAACCTTTCCCCAGGTGTAATTTAAGGAGTCCTTAAAATATGCAATTCTATCCACTACTTTGAGCCCTCAATCACTTCCTACTGTAGTTCTGGTTTTTCCTCTGCATGAAATCCTGCAGTTAAATCTACTTTCGGGATGACTGCCCTGATTAATAACTCTGTAATTTCTGTACTCTCTGTGGGATAAGACATTTCTTTGTTCAAAAATGATCCTTTTCCTCTGAACGCTGGCAATTTCAGTGCTGAGTGAATTAATCACCAGTGCTTGGTGGTGCCATTCCCACTGCTGGGATGTGTGGTCATGTGAAGCCATTCTGAGACATAATTTCTTACCCTCTTCAGTCAGCAGGGCATTGCTGAAAAACAAATCTACTTGGCAAAACTGGTCAGTATTTTGATTTCCAGTTCACATACTGGAATTAAAAGCAAAGGTCTCTTGCGTTTTCACACATCAGTGACAGAGTTACACTTTCCAGTGCAAATATTCTGTGGCTTGTGTACCACAAATCATCATTTAGCTCACTACAGAAATCTGAGAATGAGACAGATCTCCAGGTGGCAACCCTACTGATGGGCAATTATGGGTGTCACTGCTTTTTGAAAGGCCATTTTGTCTGGATGTAAAAGAGGATCATTTTAGAAAACATATCTCCACAGAACAGGCTACCTGCCTACTTCTGTCAGAAAAAAAGTATCTTTCAGTAAAGGATTTAAAGGTAAATAAACAAATTTAATAAACATATATTACAAGGATCCTATGGAACAAAACATTATTAAATTTATGCTGATTACAGAGGGGCAGAATTGTATACAAAAATCCACCAAGCAAGAAAGGCTGAAGCCTGCATTATCTTATCAGCTCAGTGGGGCCTATTTCACCTGAATTTAAATGACTTGAGTAAGATTATGTAGTGAGTCAGCTCAGAGCCCAGAATAGAACCAAGAATTGTGGCTCATTATCTCTGTCTTTAACCATTAATTTGCACTTCCACACTGAGAAAAATGGATGTTACTATTTTATTAACTCCCCCAATATATTTACATCATAACAATACACTGAACAGTATCAGAGTTAAAACACAGACTGAGATATAAGCCTGACATCCAGTCTGAACTGTGGGTCACTATGAATACGGGTAGAAAAGGAGCAATGCTTGTGTGAAACTGATGAACCTACAATCTCTACCATTGAATCCTCTATCTTTGAATATGTTGGGTTTTGTTGTAACTGAAATATGTAAATCTCAATTTCAAAACAAAACAAAAAGGTTGCAGGGGTCTCCAAACACACAAAAAAAGAGTTAATAAGTTAGATATGTATTTTTTATTGTAAAGGTTCCTTCTATCATAAATACACATTTTAAACTTTCTGGTTTGATCTTTAAAATCTCATGAGTGCATACTACTGCTTAGGATACAGCACCGGTAACTGTCTCCCAATACCAAATGAGTCACTTTGGTCCAAGGATAGTAGTAAATGGATGCCCTGAAAAGCTCTATTTATATGGTGCTTTACAGTGAAATTTAATGCAATTTCCCAATACTTAAATAATGTATGTTCTGATAATATGTTGCTAAACTTAGCATTTAGTAAGGAAGTAGATTAAGTCTTTATTGCTAACAGAGCTAATTTGATTAAATACAGATTTTTACATGAAATATGCATTCTGGAGAACATTCTCTTTTTTCCCTTCTTTCTTTCACACATTGTCTTTTTCTTTCCCTCATACTGAGATTTTACACCTTTTTCATCCTGCAAATGTGAAAGATCTATTTTGGAGTCTGCCAGGATAGTAACAAGTTTCCAAGTGCTGCAAAACCAGCTTAGTATGGATTACATGTGCTCTGTTCTAAAACCAGTACTGACTGACTCCACTCCTCTTCTGTTGCTGCATATTCCCAAATTTTTCCCCATATTTTTCACATCTCAAATTCAAACGCATTTTAAACTATCAGAAGTCACTAAGAACAGACAAGCCACTGGAAAAACCAGTATGACCAAGTACTTTACAACCTGTTTCAGGTGAGCAGAAACCTACAGGTTCTCCAAGAGAGGCAGAGATAAAACGGTTTGTTACATCTGCATCCACATCTGCACCATGAGGTGAACTGGGATGAGCCAGCTGCATTTCCCCTTTTCACAGGATTCACCCTGTGCTCTCAGTCACTCCTCTTCCCAACACAGTAGGGTGCAGCCACTGTGAAAGCCAGAATGCTTTCACTCCCACTCTCTACAGTTGCTCACAGCAGATAATAGCAGGCAAAGTCATCATTCTCTTCCCCACAGCAAGAGTCAGGGGCTGATCACTGCTGAGTAAAGGAAGAGCAATGACTCTCTCCAGTCAGCCAAAAGGTAGGTGAGATACTCTTCTCAACCTGAAAATGTTCCCAACAGTTTCTCACAGGGCAGACCTCAAAAAATTTAAGCTAATGTCCAAATATCTTTAAAAATGTCACGTACAGACAGAGCTGTATAAATATATGATTCTGTGTTTCCTTGTCACCTTCAAAAGCTTCTTAGTAGACAAACCTCCAAGGCCTGTGGACCACACAACTGAAAAATGACCAATTAAAGCTGTTTCAACACTTGAAATAAGGAAGAAAACAGGAGAGGCAGCTGAGAAGGCAACAGGGAACTCTGATTATAGAGAACATGCAGTGTTTGCATATTGTCAACTTGCAGGGTCAAGGTGAAAGATGCAGACAGACAAGAATTACCAGTGATAGCAACAAATTATGGCCATCTGACAGAATTTTAAGGTTTCTAAGCTATAAATTTCCTTCCTGATGGTGAGAGAAGGGGGACACACAGGGTGTCATATACCCTTGTAGAACCTTTCTAACAACTTTGCTTGGTAGCAAGAGTGGTTTAATTGCTTCACGTATTTTCTTGGAAATCATCTTTATTGCTGTGTATACAGACACCTTAGATTTGATATTCTCTGTGCCCAGAAGTATAATAAAACACTGCTTTTAGAAAGTTGACAAAGACAAGGCAGGCAGTAAACCAGTTAAGAAGCTCTGGCACAGAAAAACGAAATAGCTTGCCTAAGGTAAAACATCAAATCACCAGCAAAGTTTGGAGTATGTTTGAGATTCTAACAATCTTCTTTGGAATTATTTTCTGGAATATGCTGTCTTTGTAGTATCAGATTTTTTTTTCCCTTAGTATATCAAATGCTAGTATATAATGACATATGCATGGATGAGGCAATCTGTAAAACTGTAGTTTTCTGAAGACAATGAACCATTTTTGTGTACTGCTTAATGATCTGCATACTACTAAGAATTCATAAAAGATGGCCAAAGAGATATTAGTCTCTTCTATAATTCAAAAATTTAGCACTGTCTTATGACCAACCAGAAGGTTTAAAATTAAGCAAAGGAATAAAATTTGCAGAGATTGTACATGCCAATCAAGGAACTCATAAGATATTAAAGAAACCAAGACTACAAAAAATTAAAAATGAGATGAAAAAAATCACAGACAGTAAACAACCTACCAGAGGCTGTCAGCAAGGCCACCTGAAAGGCATAATCAGCCAAAGCCAATTTGAAATGCACTGCAATTATCACTAAGAGTATAACACCAGGTAACAGTGATATCCCCATACAATACACAGAACTACTTTGCTTTGGAACCCCTTAGCATTTCTTAGAGAATTTGTTTCCTTGGTGGGAAGAGTTGAAGGTGTTGAAACAAGAGCTTAAAATGGGACACAAGTTTTGAATTTCAAAATTTCATTAAATGGTTTGCTTGCACCTAGCTAAAAAACTCATGAATCTTGTGGGAGAGTAAGGGACTACTGAAAAAAGTTCCAAAATATGAGGCATTAGACCTCACTATCTTTCTAGTAAACATAAATAAAACCTGGCAAACTGTTACTTCACAGCAGTATGATTGCAGAAAAAAGCATTAGTTGCCTTTGACATTTACTGCTATATCATTGCTACTTACTGAGCCTGAACTCCTGAGCCATTTCTTTATCCTCTAACAGTTATCTGAAAACATACAGGTAAAGACACTATGTGGCCTTAAAGAGGCAGTACAACCTGCACAAGAAAGCAGAATAAAATTTCCACCTCTTTCTTTCCCAGAAAAATAGTAGAAATACATTTTCATGACAAGAAAGTGTTTATTTGTTAATCATTTAATAATTTATCAGGTTTGACATGAACAAATGTTCTAATTATGGCAGATTTTGATGTATGTTACACATAAATGCCTCCTCTACACAGCTCTCTGTTTTCCTGTGTACTTTTAAATTCTTCTAAATATGATTTTGATAATGCAATCAGCTGCTTGAATAAACATAACCTAATTGAAGTAGTATTCCAAAGAACATTATTTCTGTTATTATGACTTCCCTGGTGCACAGCTGTAAACAGACAACTGAATGACAGCAAATGACCTAGATACATCTGTCTCGATAGCTGTCACTCCTTAGTCTTGACCTTCTGACACTGTTCCAGCTGTGCAGTAGCTTGTCCCAGCATTAAGAGAGAAACAATCTCAGGCTCATTCTATTCTAGGAAAACTACTAATATTTCTCTACAAAGACACACAATCTCATAAAATTAGTGGATTAAAATGTATTTCTATTATAAAAGCAGAAGAAATGTTGAACCTTCTTACAACTTCTCATCTCGCACCATAAAAATAAGGAATAAGTAAAGAATTAAGGTACCAAATTAAGTGTTAACCATATTTTACTGGCAGCTAGACCATTTTGCATCTGTTTCATAGAATCGTAGAAGTGTTAGGTTGGCAGGGACCTTAAAGACCAGAGAATCACAGAACAAGTCAGGTAGTAAGGGACCACAGTGAGTCATCTGCTCCATCCTCCCTGCACATTGCACAGGATTGTGTCCAGACAATTCTTGAATATCTCCAGTGAGGAAAACTCTACAACCTCTAAAGGCAATCTGTTCCAGAGATCCTCTAGTTCCAAGCTCCCTGCCATAGGCAGGGACAGTATTCACTAGACCAGGTTGCTCAAAGCTCCATCCAACATAACCTTGAACACTTCCAGGGATGACACATCCACAGCTTCTCTGGGCAACCTTTTCCAGTGCCTCACTACCCTCACAGTAAAGAATTTAATACTAATTATCTAATTTAAAATCTGCCCTCTTTCAGTTTAAAGCCATTCCCCCTTGTCCTGTCTGCATGGTAACAGATTTGTAGCTCAGAAAGTACAGCCCTCATCAAACCTTATTCCCAAGTAATCCTATTTTCAGTGCCTTGTAGTAAACAGAAGAAAGGAACATAAATGACATAAAGTAGTTCTGAGAATATATTCAGAGTTGCAATCTATATTTCACGTAATTTAAGGCTTAATGGCAATTCACCAAAATTATGCTGAGCTACAAAAGAAATCCCAAAGTAATCAGAGAATATGTAAAATGGGATGAGAAACTATGACCACTGCAGAATCCTAATGCAACCAATAATTCACAGAGAAATGTGTATGTTATAAATATATGCTTATATTATACACACAAAATAACCATGTTTTTAGGTAAAAAATCAGTCTTAGAATGCCATGTGAGACCTGCATTGAAGCATCATTTTGCAAACACAGTTAAGCAGCTTAAGACAAAACTACACCATTAATGTACATAAGTGGAGAGTGAATTAAGGTGTTATGTAGCCCCAAATACTCCTAGATTTTAAAGCAAAACAAATCCCCACTCTTAAGTGGAAAAAAATCTTACCAAAAGTTTTAAAAGCAAATAAACCAGATGTGCTGGAGGAACATCAGCAGTGAAATGTAGCGAAGCCTCTGCTGTTTTTCCACATTCTGTTTGCATAATCTGGCAAGAGTGAATAATATATTGTGATGAAGAAGAGAAACTGGAGAACTTTTCATCAATCTCATTAATCATCACAGCAAAAAGCCAGAACTAAGGCTCTCTGCCTAGAGCATTACATTTTAAAATTCTGCTAGAAGAAAGTTCTCCTAAGAAGAAGTCCACCATTTTGTCCTTTCTTCCTCACTTACTCCTTTACATCACGTAGGGAAATCACTTTTTGAGAAGTGTGTGGTGCAACAACAGCTCCACAAGACAGGAGGGCCTATTTTCCTGAAATCTCCAACTACTGTAGGATTGTACAACAAATTAAATGCAGCTTAACTATAAAGTATCACTATAAAAAATTAGAAAAACCATAAAATACTACTATATAATTGAGTTTAAACAAAACCAGGAAAATTTTCTTGAAGTATTGTGTATACATGACTGTGAAATATTGAGAAGCCTTCTTTCAGATAGACACCTTGAACAACTTAAAGTGTCCTTAAATGATTATGAGCAATGGGTGCTTCTGAAAGGCTACAGGAAGGGAAGTCCTTATTCTGTAAGATAATATCCTTCAGGTTAAGAGTCACATCCTGACTAAAGAGTCTGAGTAAAAGGTGAAGCAGCTGTAATGATCATATTATTTTAAAAAATTCACTAAACTACTTCTATATCCACTGAGATTTGAAGTCCTTCTACAAACAAGAACTAGAATTTAAAGCTCATTTTGAAACTAAATTCCAGAATTGACTTTTTTTCTGACACCTTTGACTTGAATAAAGAAAACAAAGAAACTTCAACTTGGTTTTTGGCTACGTTTTTAGCTATTGCATTAAACTATTCAACAGAGTAATTATGAAACTAATATACCTCAGTTTTGAATTTGGATGTAGTAAGATGGCACCTTCCCACTGCAGAACACCTGTGCCTTTACTAGATAAGAGTGCCTACCTGCTGCTCCAAACAGAAGAAAGCGAAACACCTATGAGAGTTCTATAGGAAGAAATAATTACTCGGTATCTGCAAAACTTACATCGAAAAAAGCTGGAAGCTCAGACTATCTGAATTGTCTCTAAAAAACCAAGATGCAGAAACAAATGAAAAAAACCCCAAAACCAAGCCCCAATGAATCTATGGCTGGGTAAATGGTAACTGCCCACCCAGAGTCTTCTTCATACTCAATGCTCTTCACACTAAAACTGCACTGGACAGTATCATGTGGCCCAGAAAAAAAACCTAAACAAACCACTTTGGCCTCCTTTTGTTTCATTGTAATTCAGAACAACGAAAGAGGTGCAACTGTGAGATCAAATTCTAGACTGAAGAACAGAGATCATGCAGAGTTAATAAACCACTACATATGTTTCAAAGCTACTCAGGAACTCTCCAACTAAAAGGCCTCTACCCATTTGATTGGCACTTTTCTCTCATAAGCAGCATGCTTATACATACATTTAGCAAAGTCAGTAAATACAAAGTCAGTAAAGTTTTATTCAGTTGAGTTTTTTTCTTTGAATAATTGATTTCTCCTTTGAAAGAGTGACCTGTATACATAACTGGGTGATTAAAATGTTCACTTTGGAAAATTAGAGAGCAAAGCAGAGGGAGAGAAAAAGGTTGAATTTCATCTTTAAAATTTTTCTATTGATTTGGTGGATCCAGAATTTCACAAAGCTATGTTTGAGCCGACATATTTTTTAAAAACAAGATCAGTATAAGATCTTTCAGTCCTCATTCCTTCCCATTTTACTGGAAATTAGTGTTAATAGACCTTTTTGCAGTTATCACCTATCATTCTGAGGGAAAATTACTTAAATCCATGTATTTGGTGACTGCTTTGCTAACAGTGCTTTTACTTCCTCACCAAGGCAAAGCCAAAACCAATCTAATCCACTTTCCTGCCAATACTGAATTGATCCTTATTGTACTTATACCCTAGCTAGGTTTATGTGACCAAGCATCAATGTTTCTTTCAAAGACACTCACACAGAATACTTCTGCCTAAGAGTGCTCACTGAGAAGTGGATTATGGCAACTTTCCACAGAGCATCTTGCCCTTGTGCTTTTCTTTTACCTCTGCAAACAGTCTTGGCTCACAGAAGCTATCAAAGGCAGCATCACCTAAGAGTGACTGTATCTTTTTCACAGAGAAGGAAAACATAGCTAATTTCACATTAGAGGGACTTATAGCCATGTCCTTTATGTTCACAGAAACAAGGATCTAAAATTTGTCACAAGGAAAACAAAGTAAACAGAGTGGAATGAAAGACAGGGGAAAAGCTTGTTTCTTTCCCGCATAAACTTATATCATTCCAACAACACATTTTTATCTGTGGCTTTATGAATCAGCCTTGATCTTAAGACATCATAATATTTACATGTTTAATAAGTATTTGTTGGAGCTATAACAATATATGCTTGAAAGCTGACCTAAAAGAATGCTCAACTAAGTCTAGATAAAATACAGTGACCTTTACTGTTTTAAGTCCTTGACATCTGTGGTAAATCCTACTGGAATGAGGTAGTCCAGGCTCCTCAGAAACACAAGGAATTTCTAATAAAGGACACACAGACCTGATGTAGCTCCTCTCATTTTTGTATGGAGTTCTACAGCAATACAATAAGGTACTGAACAATGAAGGACCTCTCCCACAAGCAGCATAAAACTGAATGGGCACAGCATGCTCAGTGCAAAACAATGCAGTTCAAATAGACATTTTCTTCTCCAAAAAATAAAGATAAAGTGATCATTTGGGTTCTTGTGAAAAGGGGGCCAAATCAATTTCTGCAAAATGCATCATCAACTTTTAAACAGAAGAATTATTGCCACTGTGCTAACAGTCTGCAAGAGAGGTCACTAAGTGACCTCTATAATGAATAAAATAAGCTACAGATGAGTAAGGTGAAAATGTCTCCCTCCCAATGCAACTTGGGAATCCATGCAACTGGAAATGCATGCCCAGGACATTGTCTCAGAGCCAAGATAAATATCTTTCTTAGGCTGTGGGTATTAAAAAGCATTGAGACACAGAACTTGGTAACACTTCTAGAGGTCCATGTTTGACAAGACAGGTATTACCTATACATTGCAAATCAAAACTTTCATTTGCTTAACTACTCCAGGTAAGATGGAGAACAACTGTACTACAGACTGCACAAAAGTTGTTAAAATTCTACATTCTCAGTGAACAATAACGAAGACTCTGGCTTCCCTGTTAGAGAAGCAGACTTCAGACACAGAAATGTTAACTCACTGGCCCAACACCACACAGAAACTCTAGGGCAGAATGTATTCTTTGTTTGAAAGGTTGCTGCCTGACCATGACAGCATTTGGGAAATCACAACTCTGTTTCAGTGCATTCATCAAAGAAACAACCGTGGACAAGTCTGACCATGCATTGACTCTTTTAATCAAAATACCTGAAGTGCATTAAAATCATAACATTCTGAATTTGATGGGAGTTCAGAGCAAATATAAACATACTGCCTTGTGACTACAAACCAGAATACACTGGATCTCATATATAAAAAAAAAAATTGGGAGATATTGAAACCTACAGAGAAGATTCTGACAGAACAGGAATAGGTTAATTTTTAGCCTACAGACATACAACCTACATAAATTATGAGTATATTAACTCTTGTTAATTAAAGAGTAAGTGGAAGAGCAAAATACTATCTAATATTGTCCAGCAATATTTCCCAGTTGAATATACCTAAGTAGAAGAAACTCCCTTTTCTGAAGGAAAATCACAATAGCACAACCTCCAGTATTGTGATGGAAAGAAAAGAGTCTCTGTTTCCTCCCCAGTGGCTCTTGACAGAAGATTTTACAGAAGAAAAAGATGAGACCAAATTCCAAAACCACAGGGTCCAAAGCCTTGCAAATAAGACTTGCAATTGATCATCTTGGTGAGAAAGAACAAGCGGACTGGAAATAAAGCTGTACTTTAATTTCTACATGAAGGAGAAAAAACTTTCTCCAATTAAGAAAATATCAACGCCTCAAGCTACCGTATCTTTGATCTTATTCTTTGCCAGAGAAAAGAAATTTCATCTCTTCAAAGTTTTAACCAAGTAGAACCAAGTTAATAAGGAGCATGAAAACTTAATAAGAGCCCTTTACAGAGACCAAGGACAAACCGACAGGTATAATATTTTAGTTGATTGCCTACATCAGAGGAATTAAAATATTATTATTTCTCTGTTGGTACAACAGTAGTCATATATATTCACTTGAGAATTCAGAGGAATTGAAATACGCAGAATTTTAGGAGCTTCATCCTTCTCATTTCTAATTTACCTTTTAGATTTGAAGAGCCTATTTTTTTCTTAACAACATAATTTACCACCACTTAATGCAGTATTAAAAAAGTATTATAAAAAGTAATTCACTAAATTACATCATTGATTTTTGAGAGAATACTGAGTATAAATTCACAGCATTAGACTGACAGCCACGGAAACCCAGAGGCTGTAGAGATCCCCAAAACAAATTACTTCCCAGCCAGAAGCAGTGGGAGCTTTTTCAAACCAACTGTGAAACACATCTCATCCCTTACCCAAAAGCAACCTTACTCCTGAGCCATACCACTTGGTACTGACCTCCCTCAAAATGCTGGCAGTGGGTGGCACAGGCACCTCCTGGAAGAGCTGGGGCAGTTGCAATGGTCACCAAACATGTCACAAGGCAGCCCTTCCAAGAGCAGCTAAGTCACAATAATTTTCAGCCACCACTGGTGACAGCACTATGCAGTGGTACTCAGAAGCCTTGAACAACTGCAAACTGATTCTCAGTCTTTCAAAGGAGCTGAAAACCTTTAAATAAAAAGAAAGAAAAAAAATCCTGAAAAAACTCAGGGGGAAGAAAAGAGTAGGCTGTTGCAGGTATGATGAAAAAATAGCAGGATGTTTTAAGCTTTTTAAGGTCCATAAATAGGCTATCCATGTGGAAAGCTTACTTTTACCATCTGCCTGACTATTTAGCTCACATTGGGAAACCAGTAACAGTTTCTAGGCTTCAGTTCCCAGCTGTCTCCTTCAGGTCATTCAAACAGCAAGGGCTGTAGCAAAGGCTAACAGAAAAAAAGACGAATTTTGTTAAAAAATGATCCAAGGATACTGTATTTTAAACAATTACACTTATGATGAGGAACTTCCCTAACACATGTATGCTCATGTGTGAGCCACCAGAGCCAGATTTTGGTACTCGTGCTTGGGCTCCTGCTGTCTCCACTGTGCCACATTTACATAAAATTCTTTTTGTGTGGTACAATCTGGAGTCAACATAAAGTAAATAAATCCAAGGTAATCTCCATGGTAAGCAAGTTCAGAGTAAGATTTTGAAGTTTTTATAGGACATATGTTTGCCTCAATGTAGGGCAGTGCATTGTGACTGGCTCTTCAGATGCCTCTGCCCTCTCTGCTGCTACCAAGGATTTGTCATATTATTATTTCCTGTTTGGAATGCTACACTGGTACCTTATGGACATGAGTAACTGGTGACATGGATTGCTGTTAGTTTTACAACATCATGATGCACATCAGACAATAGTAAGGTCTTTATTTTGCCTTTTTAAGTGCTTGTTTACAATTTATTTGGAAAAAAACCCAAAAAAACCCCACCAAAACCAAAAAAAACCTCAGTAAGATAACGGGCTAAGTAAAAGAGGAAAACACCAATCATTCCAGGAGAGGCGGGCAGGGTCAGATTATTGAAAATATTGCCCACAGACAACTGAAGCAAAAAAAAAGAGCATGATTTCTTGCATTGTGAAATCATCAGTTTTGACTTTCATATTATTAAATCCTTCTTGTAGACAAACTAACACTTATGGACTTAGTCATTCCATAAGCTAATCAGCACCTAGTATCTTCTTTATCTGACTTTGAATGATATCTTAACAACTTAATACCAGCTCATACTGAAAGCCTGATTAGCAGTGACAGGTGACAATAGCAATGATTTCTAGTGTGTGTGGGACCATTACTATGCTGTTAAAATAGAAAAGGAAAATATTACCTCCTACAAATCTGGCTTTTGAATTTGAGGAAAAGCCCATGCAAAGATGTTTTATATGGAATCCAGTTTCATCTCCATTCCCTCATCTACAGTCTGCACCTGGATTAAATGAATGAAATATTTTTGACTTCCCCAGCACATGGCCTAAATCAGCATTCTATTACCATCACAAATCAATGTATTCTGAACCTTAAATATGTGCAAGCAGTGTTTTTCTGATTAGAAAGATGCAATATGCACACTAGTTTGTACAACCTCAAACCTAACAAAGGAAAGGCTTGGTACAGCTACCTAATGTAAAACATAAATTTTGCCCCTAAAGGGGCCTCAATTTGACTGTTAATTTTAAACCTGACTAATTAGTTTTGAGGAAACAATGCATGTATTGCAGGATATTATTCTGCACTTTTAAGAAGGTCTCCAGGCATACTGAAGAAAGTTGTTACAGAATTTACAGTGGTACTATTTTCCTGATCATAAAATCCCACTGTCCTTTCCTCAGATGTTTGTGACAAATGGGTCTTATGATACTGGTACTAACAAAACTCAGTGAAGGAGACACTTTGGCTTTTACCTTCATGCAGCCATACTGGTGGAAAAAATAGCACCAAGATTTTTAGATGTAAGTTTTAAATGTACTTACTTTGCAAAAGTAACTATGAATGGCTATTCCTTATTTTGTAGCTGATGAAAACAATGCATAGAGCCATTGTGTGACATATCAGGGAACACAACACAACTTACTCATGATGCAAAGTCAGAATTCTTTACATTTTGAAGTTCTTTGCTAGATTGTGATGTCACCTATATGCTTTATATTACACAGATATTGTCAATTAAAGTATAATTATATTTTCATCTCTATTTCTTCTCTGTGTATGCTATGTCTCAAGTCATTATCACACTCATTAAAACACAGCAGTTCTGTATCCCATATCAGCACTTAAATGAAGTATGTGGACGTATAACAATAAAATTAACAGAAGTATTCCCAATGAATGAGGCCTTGAAAAACAAAGTGAACAAAGTAAAGCCTTGATGGGAATGATTCTGCACTTGAGGCCTACACAACAACCACCAGGGCTTTTCATCATGTTTTTTTAAAGAGAACTGACATGTCTTATAGAAGGAGAAAGGGAGAAACTGCAGTTTTGAAACTTCATTTTTATTCAAGATGTGGCAGCACAAGGACATCCAGAGGCAGCCTAGAAAACACAAGTTACAGTCAAAAATGAAGCCTGATTTAGTAGCTGAATCCATTTATTCTTTGCAAGGTTCTGCTCAGCACCTGACCTGGGGGCCTCTCTCCTGACTCATGTCTTTCAGCACTTTAGTGATAAAAATAACAAGTCTCTCTGAACAAAGGAGAGCCCCAAAAGACAAAACAAACAGTAACTCTGCATCTTATATTAAAACTTGCATACTTTTTACTCTTACACCAAATGCCTCTGCGCATTTATTTACCTTGGACAAGATGAAAGGTCACTCATTAAGTGCATAATAAGCTAATCTCAATTGTAATTATACTGCAGAAAAAAACCCCACTTTCATTTGAAGGTTAACTAGATTCAAAATAGCCCAGTTCTCATCAGGGTGTTGCATTTATTTCAATTAAGTCAATCAACTTAACAAGGATTTAATTAAAAACAAGTTAGCAAGTCAGAAGAAGTATTTAAAATGTAATTAATAAATATTTAAAATAAGCATGACATAGTTAAATCAAATATATTATTCTAAGTGCACTAGCCTGTGACTTTTTTGCTGACGCTCGTTATTAGTCAACAATGAAAAGCATCCCACCCCGAGAATCCTGCCATCAGCTCATCCTTGCAAAGGCACATGAACACAGTGTTCAGGAAGTGTAATACTGAACTTTCAAAAATTAGGTAGAGAGATGAGCACCTATTTCTTGTGAGAGGGAAAACCCAAGGTTTGCCCACACTTTGCTTTGTTTCAACTGTTGCTCTTCATACAAAATAACTTTTCAAGACAGTTAAAACATAAAGTGCCTTTCACTGAACCTGCATGTTTCCATGTACTTTCTTTCCTTTGTGAGCATTCTGCAAGCTGTGGAAGAGGGGAGCAAAGCACTAACAAATCAAACTAGAGAACAATCAACACAAAGAGGTTAGTGCTCATGACAACCACACAGTCTCCCAAAAAGCACCAGTAATTTACATCCGGACAGGTTCCTGTTCTGTGCCTTGCCGTTGTTTTTTGCACAATTATGCATCTAATCCCTGGCTTTGCAGTCTAAGAACAACAGTGCTTTGGCCTCTGCTGCTCACAGCATCCTGACTCAGTCTTTCCAGTGATCTCTAGCCTATGCAATTCTATTATATTTTTTTCCTTGTGTCTGACATTCCTGGGGAAGAAGAGGAAAAGAAAGAAGCAGCACTCCTTGCCCTTAATTCCCCAACAACTCACAACCAAGACTCCTGTTTTCCTTAAACCATCCTTAAAAATTCTTTATTCTGTTGTCACCAGCGAAGATCAATACAATATAATACAAGATATATAACCATATTTCAAATAAATATACATGGAAATTAATGACATATATATACCCAAATGAAAGTTTTCTTCAAAAGTCTACCTCATTGT
Organism: Trochalopteron elliotii; assembly: GCA_024734555.1. Lineage (NCBI taxonomy): Eukaryota > Metazoa > Chordata > Aves > Passeriformes > Leiothrichidae > Trochalopteron > Trochalopteron elliotii. The sequence goes on along the minus strand of JANPWX010000099.1, from coordinate 3,462,533 downwards.
TTACAACAGACTGAGCACATTTTCTTTCATGTCCATGACACATTGAGAACAGAAGCACAAAGATTAAGACAAGAATGATCAAAAAGCATCAGCTCCATTTGGGCAACTAACTTGAGAAGCCTTTGCCTGATCTTTCAGATTACTTCATGTTTTACTGCACTTTTCACCTTCAGACCATAGGTCCTAATAAACTAGCCCCAGCTACAGATATAAATGTTCCCAACTTAAGTTAATCAAGCTGCAGTTCTTGATCAAAAAGCCCTCAGAAAATAAGCAACACTGAGTGGGAGGTTATGCTTGAGAATCTTTATGTCTACATACTTTTTCCAGCACCATAGAGGAATTCTGGGTCACAGGCAAAGCAGAAACTCAATAAGCCACGTTACAAACACAGTCCTCTTGGAGTCCTCTACTTTACTATGAGTTGCCACTTCTATATACAGTCCTAAAGTAAATCCAGCTCTGAGCCAGCAAAGCTTCTGTGGAAAGTAGGGAGAGCCTCTCTAAGCATATAATTAACCAGATGCAACATAATGTGTACACACAAAGGTCCTAAATTAATCCTGTATGATTCAACTACTTGCCCAGCATTCCTAATTTGCAAGCACTTGACTTTATGGGTTTCACAATTCCTTGCCAGAAAGGAAGGGTTATTGACTTGAATAATGAGTCCAAGTGTAAAGAAGGACAATGAACAGGCCACCTGCAATCCTGTTCTCACCAACATCTAGTTTTGCAGGGTTTTTTCTGACACTCTTTCCACCTTATGCACCCATGCTCCTAACTCTTATCTGCCCAGCTCCATTCATTTCTTTCCACCAGGATCTCTCAATCAATTTCTTCAGAAAATCCTGGATGGGAAGTACTCTTCAAGAGCTCTAAAATGTACAGATGACTCACTTCAAGCAAGTGATCTGAAGCAGAGCAAGAGAGCAAGAGCAGGATTCTTGAAAGATAACAATCTTACACCATGCAGGTGACAACCTGCAAAAGAGCCAGACATCTCTACAATATCTCTGTAGTATCACCAAATGGTTCCTTATCCCTATTCATCCAGATTACCTTGCAACCAAGCTGTTGTAAATTGGCAACCAGAACTTATGCTTTGAACTTTCTTATTTCGACTTTACTGAGGGTACTCCATTGGAGGTATTTTGAGAAATACTATGCTAATATCCAAGAAATAACATGCATCTCCTAAAGAAACAACCTCAACTTATATTTGGGGAATCTCTAGACTGAAAAACAGAATAAGTTTTGTGACGGTTGATACCAGTTGGCACCCAAACCATTAAAACTGTAAAGCTATGAAGGTAAAACCATTATAACAGCAGAGAATTTTCCAAGGTTTTAAGGAGCATACTTCCAGAAAAGTGCATATTGGTATCAACTGCCTCATGAAAATGGTAATTCCTGGAAGAAAACGTTTTTCAATTTTGTCAGCTGGATATCTTTGGTCTATCTCTAAGTACACATGCCCAGGAAACTTTGGGAGTATGTTAGAGATAGGGAGAAAAACAACTGCACGTGTTCCTGGTCAAAAATACTAGCAAATGAAGTAGTGATGTCACCACATCCACCCGGTTACTTTGGCTCCTTCTTTCCACCTTCTGTCCCATCTCAGAACAAAACAATTCAAAAGAAATGGAGGATCCCATACTATTGTGCTGCACAGAGTGAATTCCGCTATTCCTGAGAAGAATAACAGAACACTGAATGCCTTCTGTTCCCTCCCCAAACTTAATCAGCTGGATAGAGCTGGTATTTCTGTTTGATTTCTTCCATGCCTTGCAGCAGAAAGGAACATATTGCCCTGAATAAGACAGACACTAAGCAATCAAAGATGTTTGGATGCAGTACAGAATGTGATTATTTTCCCTTTTACCTCTTCGGCTCAATTTATTGCTGCCCACTCTATTTTGCTTTATGAAGCAGTACTGAAGAAAAAAGAGCCTCATTCTTTAGCTGAGATAGTGTGTGCTGCTTTGTGAGCCAGTTTTGTTCTCAGCTCAGATAATGCTCCAAACCACAGTGCAATACAGAACAGTTCAATACAACCACTTGCATAGTGAATGATGCAGAATGTTGAATTGAGTTATCTATGAGAGGCACCATATTTTTTCAGGAATATTATCTGGGATTTGCTTTGGCTGGTTTTGCATCTTCCTTCAGACTCCATGCAAGTCTCATTCCTTCTCCTATTTTGAAGCAACTGGGAAAAGAAATGGTGAATACTGAGTAGCAGGAAGGTGAATTGAATCCGTTTTAGCTTAGTTGCCATTACTCCCAATTGTCATACATATTTAGAAGAGATAACAGAAAACAAAGCTTTGTCTGTTAAGGTAATTAAAGATAACCCTCATGCTATGTTATTGGAAGTCCTTCATATCCACATTCCCAGTGTCCATGGAAGCTCTCTGAAGTGCAACTTTATTAGCTGATCTAATATTTTGCTCTTTCTGCTGAAGAAAAATAGTGGAATTTGTTTCAAGGATGTTTTCATGGCTTTCCTCTAAACCTGCAGCTCACCAGTCTCCATAGAGGAGACTGTTTCAAAACAGGAAAACTGTTTCAGTATATGCTGAAAAGTAATAAGGAGATTTTCAATACAGGATGAAAATTTTTTCTTCTTGGAAAACCTTTAAAAATAGAGTCCTTGCAAAAGTAAAGGGGAAATTTTCTACAAAGGGGATGACAAACAAAATCATAGAAGGCATATTAAAAACTCTAGCTGATTATTTTGCTCTGATGAAGGGTACATATATAGGCCATCTCTGAAAGTGTTTTTTTCTAATGTGATATTAAAATATTTCAGTGAGGAAGATTGCAAGCATAGCCTGCCCTCTTTTTGCAATATTGCAATACCTTAAACAATAACAGATATTGACTGCTCTTCCCAATTAGCTTATATTTAAAAATTAAATTTTAAATAAAACATTTCCACATAGACATCATTCTAGATCTCTAATAAAAGTTCCTGCCCTCCAAATTACATTCCTCAACTACTGCTGAAAAGTGCAGTGTCCACAGTTAGACACAGCAGTACATCTGAAACCTGACTGACATTTATTTACTTGAGTAGACAAATTACTTTCCCACATTTCACAAAGTAACACTTGCCTCTTTTGTAACTGCATCACATTGCCAGATATCCATTCATTTTGAGGTCCAAGCAAATAGACACTGTTATTCCAGCTGCATAACTACTAACTCCCCATAATTCATTTGTAAATCTCATGTTTCCTGAGAGCAGAATTTCATGCTTGCATTAAATTTGGATCAAATTTAATCCTGTCACCATTGTGACAGACATATCAACTCCTGACCAAGAACCATGCTGTATCTCCCACTGATGCATCTGGGAAAGGGCCTTCATTCCTTGTTTTCCACAGATGGCCATGGAACACTGAAGTCTCTGTGTCTGATGGAGTGAAGAAATATTCCCTTTAAACTACCATGCCAATAAGCCACCCTAACTGAGCAAGAGCAGTACTGGTTCCATATCTATATTTAGCACTTGAAGCTGACTAAACATGAAGGGAAACACTACAGCACTTCAACAGCGATAGTAAGAATTGCACACTGACTGAGAGTATCAAGTGCTCTAAGAAAAATTTCTTTCCAGCGCTTCCCCAGTACCAGAAATACTTACGAACAGCTATAAGTACTGCATGTTTGAATCCCAGGTGGCACTAACAGAAAAATGTACAAGAAAAAAAATTAAGTTTCAGGTGACAATCTGAACAAAAATAATCAGCTAAGTAATTTTAAATAAACTGCTACTAAACAGGAAGGAAAAACAGATTCACCAGTCACATGTTCACTACTTCTAATTTTCACTTAGACTCAAAATGAGGATGTCACAGACAAGCACACCATACCCACCTATTACATCTGACACTTACATCATTTACTGTGTATTAAAAAGGATTCTTCTGGCACTTGCATATAATAGTGTCAGCTTTAATTGCTAAGATGCACTGAACAGCTCTTCTAAACATAGCAACAATTTACATTTTAAAAGCAAATCAAAAGCACAAACAGGTGGAAGCACTCCATTGTGCCATATGAGACCCTTGTTCCTACAGCTGCGAACCAGCACGAGTGCACATCGGCTAAAATACCAGCTTGGGAGTAAAAGGAAAGAAGTAGGATGATGAACCCTAGAGTCAAAAAAACCCCAAAAACCAAAAGCCAAGAGTGCAAGTTTTATTCCAAAATACTGAAACAACATGATTGAAAATGAAAGGATCTTAAAGTTTAAAAAATGATGTACGCAAATAAGCCCGTTACTAAATGTTATCCTCATAGGCAAAAATAAGGAGATGTGGTCTAAGGCAAACAACACTAGAACAGGCTTACAGCTACTGATAACAACATCTAATCACTGACAAATGCAAGGATTACTTGGGTGAAGTTCACAAGAGACAATGTTCAGTATGGTATTATTTATTATTTTTATCAGTGAGCTAGATGATGGAACGAGGAATGTGTTTATTAAATTCAGAGATCAAACTAAGCTGGGAGGGATTACAAGCATTTTGAAGGCCATGAACATAATTCAAAAGGCACTCACATGAATGGAAAAATTGTCTGAAAGCTGCAGGTCTCTTACAAATGTGTATAACACCCTGCAGAAATACAGGAATGCTAATTTGCACAAATTCGGGACAGAAATTAAGGAAAGGTTTGACTATTGGAGATTCCTCAAAACAGGACTTAACTACAGTTTATCACAAAATGAATGTACATGATCTGCTGTCCTACTCTTAAATAACAAAAATCAGTCATCCCACTGAGATGTATGATCAGTCTTCTCCACAGGAAACATGAAGTAAATTTCTATTCTCCTCTGGAGATTCTCCTCTTGAAGCTTCAGTGGAGAGTTCACTGGGGCTGTGTTGACCTTGGTCAGCAAAGGAAGCTGACTGTGATCGATCAAAAGCTTCAGCTGATCAAACTCAATTCACACATGGATTTCGTAATTCTTGCAATTCTTGGGAAGATTCCTGTTAAACATTACTAAATGGTAAATTGGGGAAAACATATCTGGCAAGCATAAGCAGCTAACCTGATTTTAGATTGGATAAGTTATCCTAAAAGAATGCAGCAGCTTAGATCCTTGATGGAAAAACTGAGTTTATACTAAAAGAATAATGAGGAGGAGTGGAACCTTTCTTCTTAAAAAAAAAAAAAGAAAAAAAAAAAGAAAAAGGAAGGCTCCAGGTGGATTGATAAATATAAGTGTATCCTTTGTAAAAGAACTGAAACCCTATAGGGCTTGCAGGCAAATGTGGCTGGGGAGAACAGCAAGAGTTGAAATGAACAGATGGGGAGATAACGGCAGACTGGCTGATGGAGCAAAGCAGCAGACAGAGAAAGAAAGAACAACTGGCAGGGAAGGCAGCTAGTGGGAGCAGTAGGCAATGGGCCTGGCTGGCAGGGAATTGCTGGAGGTGAGTGCTGTAAACATCAAGGTCAAAAGCACTGCTCCAGTGAGGTGCACCAAAGCAACCAATAAATGGCAATGCTCTAGGATAGACAAAAGAGCCTCAAAACCTGTTTCTGCAGCAAGATAAAACCTGCCCCTAGATGGACTCTTCTTACCAGCGATTCTTCATTTATTCCCTTGACTTCAGTGGCTGTCATTCAGCATCAGGAAACATTATATTATACCTCCTAGGTCATACTGCACTGCAGTCAAGCCCTTGGTGCCCATGGTACACAACAGGGCTGGTTTGTGCATGAGTGCTCCACTCAGCTGCCCAGAATAATTAATCTGGGAAGGCAACAACTGTTCAGAGCTAAAGCAGGTGGCCATTCTCATGCTGGGCATATGCAATGGAGAGGAAGTTTACAGGTGTGCCAGGATAAATCAGGTACGGTTTGGAAGGGGTCTTCATAAACAGTTTTAAAAACTGGCAGATTTATCTCTCCTATAAGAAAGGAACACTTAGGAATCTTCTCCACAGCACTCACAAAGAAGAGCAGCACTGATCTGCGATGTAATTCAAACGTGATTCAAGACTGAATTCAAAATTAAATGCTGTATAAACTTTGGTGGCTTTAATATCACTTCCACCTGAACATATCATCATGGAAGAAAAAGACACAATGATATGCATTTTTGCATTTGGTTCAGCTGCTGGCTTCTTTTCTTGTCAGCCTGTGGCCTTACCAAATGTAGGTTTTTGGTGAGGGTCAGTCTACTCCATCTTAATGACCAAAGTGCTTGTAAAACTGACATGAAGGTTTGTCAAGTTCTGGTGCAGACTTGGACTGGAACTCGCTTGGGAAGCTTTGTCACGTGGAGTTTTGTCATGCTGTCTTATTCCCCATTAGCTGAGTCAGGGGAGGTTTAGGTTGGATATCAGGAAAAGGTTTTTCACCCACAGAGTAGTTGGGCACTGGAACAGGGTCCCCAGGGAAGTGCTCACAGCACCATGCCTGACAGTGTTTGAGAAGCATTTGGACAATGCTCTCAGCACAAGGTGTGACTCTTGGGGTGTCCTGTGCAGGGCCAGGAGCTGGACTTGATGAACCTGATGGGTCACTTCCAGCTCAGGATATTCTGTGATTCTATAATGTTTTACTGTCTTTGTGAATGACCAGATTAGGCTCACAGAAACTGACTTTCACCATACAGCTTGAATGGACACTTTCATACTACCATCACATCCTAGCTTATTGGTGCTTCCTATTGGCTTGTCAAGCATCATGAGTATATGCCTCAAAGTACTTGGCTTCTCTGATACTTCTCCAAAGAGAGAATTCTGCATTAAGAGTATCATTTTCTTTAGCAAGTAACGGTATTGGGAATTTCAGGTTTCAATTTAAGGAGCAAACAAAGTTAGTGGGTTCTTACTGTTCTTTTAAGGCATATCCACTTGCTTGGATGAAAATGCGGTGAGGCTTACATTGCTCACTTGAAAGCTACAGTAAAACTTCATAAAAAAGAAAAATAAGTTCTACAAAACTTTTTTTTCCCCTCCTGCATGGCTAAGGCTTTGTTTGTTTATTTGGAAAGGAACAAGGACAAAAAGAAGAGAAAATAAGGCAGCATTTACTCTGTAGAAAAAAAAAAAAAAACAAACCACAATTTACAAAGAGGTTCAGAAACACTTGATTAACAGAGAGTAAAATTAAGAAAGAAGCTATACTTCCAGCTGTCACAGCTAAAACCACCTGGCTGGCAGCTCTAAATCTTCTAATTATTAGCCAGAAAAAATGGGGTTGAGAAAGTTGCTTTTTTCTTATTTTCACAAAGGCTTAGAAGTAATTGTCCTTGAAGGATTCTTGAAAGCTGCTTGCAGTTCTTGATGCCATCTGTACACCAATAGCAGGTTTTTTTGTTGTTTTAAGAGCATGAAACAGCATTGGACTGTCCAGGACTTTAAATCTATTTTTATACAATCAAGAAAAAATGGGGTGGTAGGTGTAAGGCCTCTAAAATACTTTGTTTTTTTAATAGAATAATGTAATTTACATCACATTTAGATCTGCAAGAAGAGATTTTAATTGTATTATGGGTTACATATGACACACAAGCCGATATTAGGAAAAAGTTCTGCCATCCATTTTCCCACAGAAAACACTCTAATGGAGTATGTCCATATTTTAGCTGATGATCCCCCTTGCAACACTCAGTTCTGATTATTATTTCTACTTACAATGACATCTGCTTTATATAGCCTGTTTGAATAACTTTGGATAAACAATGAAGATGATGTATAGAAATGAATATGATCTATATAAATGAAAGAAAAATACAGCCCATGATAAACTTATCTACAGAATCACAAAAACAAAAATTATTTTTTGCAAATTTTCTCAAGGAGATCTGCAAGCCTTTTTAAATTTTTAAAATTAAATATATAATGTTTGATATACCTGAAATGAAATACCTGGTAAAGCTACTCCTGCAAAAATCCCAATGCTTTTTCACCAAGAAAAAAGACTCCAAGCCCAAGGTTCCCAACTTTCCCTTTTTTTCAAAATAGCACATTATTCAGGTTTACTTTTTATAGGCTGGGGTTTGTAACTTGCCCACAGGAAAAGAAAAACAACCTTAAAAACCCCAGCGTACTTCCTTCCACAAACTGGGCTTCCATGTATGAGTGGGCAGCTCTCACCACTTGTGCCTGCAGATTTCTCAGAACCGAGCCTGTAGAAATTTCCTGAAATAAGCAGAGAGAATGAAATAATTGCTAGCTAGAAGGATACTTGAGGCAAAAGGAGGCCTAGGCTACTGTTTCTGTAGCTATGTGCAGATACATCTTCTGACTTAAAACTCTATCTCCAAGTGGTTTTATGGCATGTAAATATATTTAAAATGATTATAATTTTTATAAACATTTTATACATGTTTATAAATAAAAGCCAGTACTTTCCCCTACAAAGTACAACGGGGACTCTTGCAAATATCTTTAATTTTTTCTGAAGTATCAGGCTTACGTAAACATTTGCTCAGAAATTAATATCTGGAGGAGTCAGAAAGAGGCAAAAGCTTTTTGAAATGAGATAAAGTGCAAAATTAATAAATTGATTCACTTTCTGAAGTCAACAATCGCTAATAGTTTTTCTCAGTGAAACAGGCTTGCATATTTGAATATTATGACTACTTACATTTCCCCTTGCTTCTTGTTTTCTTATTATTCTTCTTACCATAAAAGTGCAGAAGCACACACTATCATTAAAGAGGAAAGTAATGAAACCAGCTTCTCTAGAAGTTTTCTAACTGTATGAAATCTACACAGCGATGTCTCAAATTTTACTAAGTTTTTTGGGCAGTTTGAACTTTCTATGGCAGCTAATGGATTTTGTGTAGCTGCAAAATGAAGTATTCCTAAATAAGGTCAAAGCATTTTCTTTCAAAAGCATCAAAGCAAACATAAAAGGCTTTGGTGTTTTGACTTAGTATCACTGCAAGGTTGAGGCAAGAACATTTGTACTAAATGCTACCTCTTTATTGAGCTTCGGTGGTTGTACCAATAGCCAGAAACTTTAACGTCAGAGCAACAGGAATATAGAGAAGATCTCACTAATCTAATTAGATCCACTAATCCTCAAATCCAAAATACATATCAGCAATTTATTAATTGTTATTTCTACAACAAATACATGACAAAGTATCATGTTTGTCTCAGTTTTACAAGCATTTTTGTCATTAAGATGGAGTAGACTAGCCCTCACCAAAAATCTACATTTGGTAAGGCCACAGGTTGACAAAAAAAGGAGCCAGCAGCTGAACCAAATGCAAAAATGCACATCATTGTGTCTTTCTTTCCCATGAAGATACGCTCAAGTGGAAGTGATACTAAAGCCACCAAAGTTTATACAGCATTTAATTTTTCTGTTGTCAGGAACAAATTCAGACAATGTTACAGCAAGTTTGCCTTTGATTCCTGACTATCAACAGCAAGTATGTTTTAGAAGATAATTTTTCAGTGAATGCATTCCCATGAAAAGGAATAGGGTGGCAAAGAAAGATGGACTAGAATACTTGGTTGATTTTCCCATGCTGAAGACCAGTTATTGAACAGTCATGAAAATACATGAACTGTCCACTATAAATGCTTTTTCGAATGCTGGCCATAATGCTGATTTTCAGGAGTAATCTCAGATACTTCTGCTTTAGAACTGAACTCTAACAAAGAAGCGAACTGATTAAGAATGTTTCATATTTGAACTTTTAATTACAAGAACTTGTTCAGTCTTGTTAATTATATTCCACCCTCTCAAAAGGCAGGAAATGAGGAACAAGAAAAAGGCAGCAGGGACTAAAAGCATAAGCAGAGACACAGTATTTCAAATTCTTAAGCTGACACATTTTTTCACAATTCATTTTTAATCAATACAATCTACACATTCTTTCTGAGCTTCCAGCCATATGTAGAGCAAAAGCCTAGTGGGGTCAGCAAACAAAACCTAGAATATAGTTTTTCAAATTTACCATAGAGTCGTATGTTTAGCAGCACGTATTAACAGCCAGATTGATGATGGAAAATTATTTTGCAATAAAACTTTCAAGATAATGTCAGCTAGACTTATTTTAAACTACTCTTCTACTCCCTGCTGGTTCTACCTGCCAGAGTACAGGGGAAATACATAGACTTCAAGGTCCATTGATGCTCTTTCAAATTAGCCTCCTGCCCCAAGCCTGCGAAAACAGCTATAAAGAAGCTACAGAAGTATGGAAGTCAACACTGCATTTGAAAGTTGTCCCTCAAAACTTCCCCCCACATACAGAAAGGACAAACTGTCAACCCATTACTGGTAACTTCCTACAAAACCAGAATTAAAACATGGGAGCATTCAAGTCGTTGTCCTCAGAAGACCACATTCACTTGCATATTTATCATCACCTCGAAGCCACCAGTCCACGAGAAAAAAACCTCAGTTAAGAACATGAATAATAAAACAAGAACTAAATCTGCGGCAGCTGTGACAGTTACAACTTCACTCATAATGAAGCAGGTGCCAGCAAAGAGGTACTGCTCTAAGTCTAGGCAAATCAAATGTCATCATCTTATTCACAGACATTCCTACTGACAATTCAGCTGCAATCATACCGATGCAAACCCACCTATAAAAAAGGCTCACTTTGATAATTTTAAACTTACTTTTAATGAGTAACTCACAAATTCTGCATTTATGGCAATCGATTGAAAGATATCTCTCAGGTTTTTTGTGATTGTATTATTCATGTTCCTAATGAAAATAAGCATTGTTCCAATGACAATTACATTTCAGCTATGTATTTTTTCTAGGTAATAAATAGGTAGAATTTATAAATCTTATAAATGCAGAATTTATGCTTAGAAATGCAGAATTTATCCATTTAACTGCAGAAAGCCAATGACATCCACATTAATAGAATCATAGAATGATTTGGATTGGAACGGATTTTAAATTAAAATTTAAAATTAGTCATCCAGTTCCAATTCCCCTACCATGGGCACCTTACACTAAGACCAGGCTGCTCAAAGCCCCATTCAACCTGGCTTTGAACACTTCCAGGAATGGGACATCCCCAGTTCTCTGGACAATCTGTTCCAGTACCTATTCATTCTCACAGTATAGAATTTCTTCCTAATATCTAAATCCACCCTCTTTCTGTCTGAACCCATTTCCCCTTGTCCTATCACTACATTCCCTTGTAAAAAGTCCCTCTTCAGCTTTTTTATAAGCCCTCTTTAGGTACAGCTGGGATAGGTGTTGCAGACCCCCCCAGCTGGAGCAGCAGCTTTTGCTCCCAGACAAGGACCACCATTCTGTCTTCAGGGACAGGTAGGATGAGTGCCCTTGCTGGAATGTGCAGATGGCCACAACCAGGCTTCTGGGTTATGTGTACTATGAGTCTCTTCACTCAGCCTTGGAACAACATTATTTCCACCAGCATCTGGACATCACCATTAAACACACACAGGTGATTAAAATATTTTAAGCACTGAATTATGGAACCAGTAATTGAAGCTCGATTAACAAATTGTTAAAAAATCTTTTATTCAGACCCATCTCTCCCACAGCAGTGACAAAATGGAGAGAAAATTACATTGCTCTTTAATGACATTTTAAGACAATCTAATATGATATGGCTTTGGTTGAGGCGTCATTTATCCTGACTATCACCACTACAGACTTTGATATGCTGTTCACAACTTGCCCATTAGAATTTACATGTACATAAATGCTCAGTTTGGAAATTACTCCTTTTCATTAAAATTTGTTCAGCATCATTTTAGTTAAAGAAATAAACTTTTTAATATTTCAGATAATTCTCCCTCCTAGCCCACATTTCATTCAAAGCATAGTGTGGGGAGTTTTTTGCAAGGGACAGAGACATTTTATAAATAAGGAAGGCTATGTGGTGGCAAGTCACAGCCCTCCCGAAAACATCACACACAAAACGAAAAGAGGTCACAGACTTGAATGCCAGGAAAAAAAAGCACTTATATAGTACTATGAAAACATGGCTATTTAGTTCGACTTCACAGATGCTCTACTAAACCAAAAAACAGCAAGCTCACATTACCCTAAAAGAGGCGTAGGTTATACCTGAGATACAAACTTTTCACCAGATCAAACCTATAGGATCCTGTTTTGCATTTACACAATGCTTTCCTCACACATGTTTAGGGTCAGCACACCTATGTACTGAATTTCTGTAGTGCCTGAAAGAAGTATGAATGTATAAAAATGCAAATGAGACTCTAGTTCCCCTAAAAAAAAACCTGCTTCATTGTTGGGCCTACCCTGAATAAATTAGAGTTAGTAACAAATGAGCATGTATAACTCTGTTACAAAACCATTTACCATGGGGGGATGGGAGTGTCTGTGTTTTATTTTGCTTTTAACAGTGCTTGAGGGAAAGGCTGAGGTATTTGATACCTTCTCTGTCTCAGTCTTTGATTACAAGGCCTTTTGTCTGGATACCCTGCCCCCTGAATTGTAAGACAGAGGGGGGAGCAGAATGAAGCCCCCAAAATCCAAGGGAAAATGGTCAGCAACCTGCTACACCACTTACACAAAGTCCATGGGGCTGGATAGGATCCACCCAAGAATGCTGAAGGGCCTTGGGAAGTGGTCACCATGCCACATTCCATTATTTATCAGCAATCCTGGCTGATTGGGGAGGTCCCACTTGACTGAAGGTTGGCCATTGTGACACCCATCTACAAGAAAGGCCAGAAGGAGGATCCAGGGAACTACAGGCCTGTCAGTCTGGTCACTCTGCCAGAGGCAGTCATGGAGCAGACCATCCTGAGTGCCATCCCACAGCCAGGGGATCAGGCACTGCCGTCATGGGTTTGCAAAAGGCAGGGCCTGCTTGGCCAACTTCATCTCCTTCTTTTACAGGGTGACCTGATCGGTGTGTGAAGGAAAGGCTGTGGATGTTTACCTGGACTTTAATAACGTCTTTGCCACTGTCTCTCACAACATTACCCTGGAGAACTTGGCTGCTCATTACCTGGATGGCTGCACTATTCACGGGGTAAAAAATAATGGCTGATGGCTGGGCCCAGAGAGTGGTGGTGAACAGAGATACATCCAGCTGGCATCCAGTCACAAGTGGTGGTTCCCAAAGCTCTGCATTGGGACCACTCCTGGCCTGTTTAATATTTTTACTGATTATCTGGACAAGGGGATTTGAGTGCACCCTCAGTCAGTTCACAAACACCACCAGGGCAGAAGTGTTGATCTGAGGTGGGGTAGAAAGCCTCTGCAGAGGGATCTGGACTGGTTGAATCAATGGGCTGAGATCAGCTGGATGAGGCTCAGCTTGGCCAAATGCCAGGTCCTGTGCTTTGGTCACAACAACACCATGCAGTGCTACAGCCTTGGGACAGTTTGGTTCAAAAGCTGCCCGGTGGAAAAGGACCTGGGGCTGCTGGTCAACAGCAGCTTGAACATGACTCAGCTGTGCCCAGGTGGCCAAGAAGGCCAATGGCATCCTGGTCTGTATCAGCAACAGTGTGGCCAGTAGGACTAGGGCAGGGATCATCTCTCTGTGCTCAGCACTGGCGAGGTTGCACATTGAAAATTGTTCAGTTTTGGGTGCCTCGCTCCAAGAAAGACGTTGAGGCACTCAAGAGTGTCCAGAGAAGGGCAATGGTGCTGGGGAAGGGTCTGGACCACAAGTCCTGTGAGGAGCAGCTAGGGGAACTGACGTTGCTTAGCTTAGAGAAGAGTAGGCTCAGAGAAGACCTTATCGCTCTCTACAACTACCTGAAAGGAGGCTGTAGTCAGGTGAGGCCCATTATCTTCTCTCAAGTAGCAACTGATAGTACAAGAGAAAATGGCCATGGTTCAAGCTGAACCATGGGAGATTCAGATTGGACATTATTCCATTGATAGTGCTGGATAAATGGTTGGACTCAATGATCTTAGAGGTCTTTTCCAACCTAAAGCATTCAATGATTCTGTCCTGAGAACAGTGGGTATTTACCTTTCTCATCTGACTCAGAGAGCTGTAGCAGCACAGTGACCAGTTGTGCACTTGCCCACTCTGGCATTTGGAAAGTGAAGACATGCGGCATAACATACTGCTTTGACTAAACTAGGTTGTAGACCTCCATCAGGGTATGTCCCATCTCTTTCACCAAAACCCCAACTACTCAACTGTGGCAGTGGATCCAGAGAATAATTTAAAAGCAGAAGTAACACGAAAGACTGAAATAAGTTATCTGTAAGGAAACAATATGTACACACATGTACATACAATGTGTATATATAATATACAGTATATAAATTTACATGGGTACAAATTTCATTTTGGAAAGGATCAATAGCAATAGGAAAGCAACTCAGAGATTATCTTGGTTTCAGAGTTTGAAGAGTTTTATCACATTTCAATGGATGCTATATTATATTTAGTCCTGCTTCTAGCACTTTTTAAAATAGTCTGCACAATCACCTAGCAAAATCACACCTGAAAAATGTACTATCTACCCCATGAAGGACCTAAGCTACAGGAGTGCTGATCTGCATTACATTACATGCTGATCTATCCTATATTACAATTTACAATTTAGGCAAAGGCATACAAATGAAAAATGGAAGCACAGAGAAATCAGGCAACAAGTCCAGAGCAACACAGCAGAGACTGCGGCAGAATTAAAAAGAAATTATGAGCTCTGAACTCCTGCATAGACTGTATTAAGTTTTCTTTCAAACCACACTGAGAGGGCTCACCTCCACCCACCGCTCAAGATATAAAAAACCCCATATATCTGCTCAACAAATTTGTGGAGCAAGTCTTTTCACTCCAGGAAGCCAAAGAATCCACTGTTCTCAAAAAGAGAACTCACAAATAAACGATTGCGTATTTTCTTTTTTTGTTATGTTTTTAAAGAAATAATTTTTTTTCTCAAAGTATAATCCAAAATTTTGGTCTTGGAGAGGTAAACAGAGTTTAAAAATACAATAGAAAACACAGACTTTTTATCAAAATTCAGCTTTCAAAAATGATTTTAAAAGATTGCTTTTATACAATTTAACAGTACAAACCCCTTTACATGATACAAAGGTAGCTTTGATGCTACTGCATTTATAACAATGTTTTATTCATGTATTTCTTTTGTAGCTCTGTCACTAAGAATCGAATCAGCTACATACGACTTCATTCTTCCCCTGCTAGTTGTGTGATGATGAGAAAGATGATATTGCTTTCTGATTGCAGTAAAACAAAATGAAATACATTACCTGTCTGTTCTGCTCTGAGTAACAAGTGCAGTAAGTATGAGAGACGACATGCATGGCTACTTTTCAACAGAAGTGTCACACATACAGAGTACCTTTTTTTTGTTATACATATTTCTGTATTTTCCAAAACCGCATCTACAGCTGTGGGTCCAAGTCCCTGAAGTACTCTGGCCTATCATCTTTTATATTTGGCTACAACAGACATTTTGTTATACCAGTAGTTAAAGGAAAAGAGCATATTATGCATCTAAATATTTCCATTCCCAAACAGTGAGGAACTTAAATTGCTTTGTTAATAGTAAAAATATCATAAACAAGCCACACATATGTCCACTACTTCTTCCAGATTTCATCTGAAATTTATTTTAGCGCAGTATATGAGGGAAACTTTTTTTTAATCCATGGAACTTTCTCCTCAGATTAAATGAGGATTGCAGCTAAAAACTTCATTAGCAAAACACATTGCCAGTGGCTGTGGATGACGACAATCCAGTGTCACATGACAAAGTAGAGCCAATCAAATGGTATTAATTACTTTGCAATAGTGTACGCAAGGTACTAAAGTACCTTCAAAGAAAACCTCAGGCTACCTTTGCTCTGGAAAAAAAAGAATTAAATGACCAGTTAAGAAAGTGTCTTCTTGATTAGAAGACAACCTCCCAGACTTCATGTCCTGCAAACCTAGATAAACCATAAGAAGACCTGTTAACACAGCCCAGCTCCTTCCTACAGCCCCTGCAGAAAAATGGCATATCTCTTCCATTAATATTCCAAGCCTGAAAGAAAAGTCATAGAATCTGCAAGTTACAGATTCCCAAGGATAAAGTCTTCAATCTCATGTTTAAATGGAAGTTCTGGAGAGGAAAAAATCCCAAAGATTAGAAGATTAATGTTATGAATTATCCTGGACACATGAATTTGGTTGTTAGTAACCTGACACAATCAATGTCTTTGGACTTCTGTCCTCAATTTTAAAGAAACCTGCCATACATTAAAAGCAAATAGCAAGAGTAGGTCGATATCAAAGCTATTGAGTCCAAAATCTGTGGCTTTGGAGGCACAGTAAGAATTCACTCTAAGTGTAACATGTAGTTAAGATTCCACAGAAATAGAAGAAATTACTATTCTAATTCATGCAGATGCTGCTCTGGTGCTGTTCTGTAATGCAAGACGGATTCTCCTAGTGGTTAAAAGCAATTTTGAAGTTGTTGGTACTACTGTATGTGAAAAAAAAAGCAAAACCAAAGACAAAAGCACCACAGATGGGGCCAAAAAAGGCAATGGGAAACAAAAGAGAATCAGAGGAATGCTAGCAATACAAGCATAGAAGAAAGCTCAGAGAATGCATTTCAAGCATATTCTTGGCACTAAGGAGAATTTTTAGAATAGAGAGACTCCCTTTATATTCCTCTTCTTCTTTTATTTAGGAAGATATAATTTTATGAAGATTTGTTCTGCAAACAAATGAAGATGCACTGACTATTTTAAGGAATTATCTTATCGCTTTTTCTTCCCAACAGAATAACCTATGAGACTATGAATACTAACTAACCATTTATCCAAAAGGTATTGGGCTATATACTCCCTTTTGGACATAGTTGGATTACAGTAAAATATGACACTGATCCTATTTATGATTCTGATGTTACAGAGGTCCAAAGGAAGTATGATCCTGAAACCACTTAGCAGCACCCACCAATATTTGAAATAGCTGGGTACAGCTCTGCCAAACTGTTTATCAATAATGCCATTGCTTTGCCATTGTAGGCACTGCAAAATGATGCCTGAAGTTCCCTTGGAAGCACAGCCAAGAGAGAATTATGCATTGCATCTTCTTGACTACTTGTCCATGGGTTTACTGTGGATTCAGCTAATGCCATAGGCTTTTGGCAGCTGGCAATATGCACAGTGTAAAACATCATTCAGCTTCACTGTCTCAATCACTGTGCTCCACAGAGCAGAAAATTAAGTTCGACAGATTTAAAGGAGGTTCTTGTCATTTACTGTAATTCATATAAATCATTATATATATGGCTTTAAAATCTCATCTGTAACTTCCAAATCACACTGAGTCAGTGTGATTATTTTATACCATTATATAAAAGACCCAACCCCAAATTAGGAGTTATGATCAAATGTTCATTTTCATTCCCATGGACAGAAGCACTGACATAATTTCTATCTCTAAACATTCTTCCATTTTCAGAGGAGCTTAATTTCTGTATCATCTAACCTTAACTGAATAATGAATAGTAGTATTTTCTTTCATATTTTAAGTGGCTAAGAACTTCCTGATGAAACTACCTTTTTAATGGAAATAGGTGACTTTTTAGTATAAAGTGTGTCAGCTTTCATGAATTTTCTGTAAAATTTAGCAGCACTCTCCCGTAGTATGCCTTGTACATGCTGCTTTTAGGATACCACATTCACTCTGGAGCCAGGTAACTCAGAAGCCAAGTGTCTCCAACACCTCAGGAATGAAATTATCCTAAATCCAAAGAATCCATGACTTTATGTCACAGAAAACACCGTACTTCCAGTGTTCCTGGGCACGCTGTGGAGCAGCCTACCTGGGAAAGCCTTTTTCACATTTCTGGCCCCAACAAACAATTCCTATCCAGCTAGCCAAATTATTTCCCTTTCTGTTTCACTGCATAGTCCTCAGCCTCTCAGTGTCCCCACTGCACATATACTAGTTTGCACACAGACTCCTGCTTGGAGCAATGCAAGCAGTTCCCTTTGTGAGAGAATCTGATCACAGAAGAGAAGTTAATATGCTCCAACATCTGTTCAGTGCACAGGCCAGCTTGTATCACCCACCACAAGTCCTTAGCCCCACACTGAGGAGCATCCCATGAACGGTTAATCTCAGTCTCCAGCTATACTTTCTTTGCAACTCCAAAATTTCCCATTGGCCAGACACCCCAACTCTACATCTCAATTCATCAGCAAACAAAGAAGTCAGGGCTGGATGCAGGGCCTGTAGTAATGTCCTTAAACAAAATCCTGGAAGTGCCACTGAGAAAACACCTTGAGGCCATCAGTTTAAGAGTTATGAGAGGTTTAGATTGAGTGTGCTACAGTCTCCTCAAAGCCTTAAACATTTACCAATGGTGTGTTGGTTCTTTTCGTATCATCCACCTGTCCCATTTTTATCACAATGATAGGGAAAAAAAAGAGATAAAATGCTAATTTATTAAATAATTTCCCTCACAAGATAAACCTCTTCATTCAACTGTTAATGTCTGCACATTACTGATGGGACACTTTTTATATTTTCTACTCCTATTTTGACTTAGTAGCTTCTGAATTTGAAGGTTACTTAACGCCTACTGTTGTTTTATCTTTGTTTATCCTACTTAGTCACCAAGGCACACTGAACCCACAACTTTGGGGAAGTCTGCTGCCTCCATGGAGGCTAGCTTCAAGATATCAGCAAAACACTTTCCTACCTTGATATAGCTCTCAGATTGCTCTCCACTACTGATTCTTCAGGTAGGCAGCAAAGAAAAAGGGGCATGCAACCCTGATGCACTACAAGGATATTGTGTGATTATGCGGGCAGAAAATTACAAGTGCCAAAACCCAACTAGAATGCTATTTGACTATTGCTGTAAAAGACAATAAAAATGTTTCTATAAATACATTAGCAAAAAAAAAAAAAAAAAAAAAAAAAAAAAAAAAGGGCTAAGGAGAATCTTCATTCTTTATGAGATGTGGGGAATAAAATACTGTCAGCAACTGAGGAAACCAGTGAGATAGTTGTAAGTCTTCTTTGCCTCAATCTTTAGTAGTAAGACCACTTCTCTGGCTACCCTGTTCCCTGAGCTGAAAGACAGGAACAGGGAGCAGAAGGAAGCCCCCACAATCCATACTCAAAGGGAAAATGGTCAGGGACCTGCTACACCACAAGGAGAGACCTTACTGCTCTCCATAACTTCTGTAAAACGGGCTGGAACCAAATGAGCACTGTCTCTTCTCCCAAGTAACAACTGATAGGACAAGAGAAAATGGCCTTGAGTTGCACTTGGGGAGGTTTAGATTGGATATCAGGAAGAGTTAATTTGCCAAAAATTGGTCTGGCATTTGTACAGGCTGCCCAGAGAGTCACCATCTCTGGATTTATTTAAAACTTGGGTAGATGTGGGGCTTAGGAACACAGCTAATGAATGCATTTGGCAGTTATTAGGTTAATAGTTGGACTTGGTGATCTTAAAGGTCCTTTCCAATCTAAATGATTCTATGATCCTGTAAACTGACCAATGTCTGTTTAGCAACCCAAAGAAATTACACTATGAAACAAAATTCTACACTGGCAACCATAGTAGGAATCCATAAAGAAGCGGGAAATAGGAACTAAACATAGACTTAAATTACTTTAAGTGAGAACTACTAATTGCCATTCAACAGGTACACAATTTCCCAAGGAAATTTTCTGGCATGCAAACAGAAGATGGCAGAAATTGCAATTACTGAGCTATGGTTGAAGGCTACTACCACTGATAGCTAGCTTGTGTAAGAATTCTGTCATAATCTTCATGGAGAATGGGAAAAGGCATACTCTAAAGGTTTTGGGGAATATTTTCCTTTTCCAGTGAAAATTTACTTCAGGAGAATATGTGAATATTCTTGCTCACTTGTGACATTTCAGTCTCAACCATAAGTGTTGATTTCAGTCTCAGTGTTGAGTGCTGTCAGCTTCAGGAATCCAGTTTTGCCCATGTGATGCCCCACAGTGTATTTTGCTTCCCCAATAAAACTAAAATATATGGGACACAGTCATGTCTCACTCAGCTCTTACAGATGGGCTGACTCATTTACGAACAAAATATTTAAAAATTATAAGAAATTTAGAAGAAAGATTTACTGAAATAGGTACCTCATCTGCATTTTCTCATTTGTTTTTGTACACCTGAATGCAAACTGTACATGCAGTTTCATTAGTCCTGCTGTGTACTTCTCAGGGCACTGTAATTGGTTCAGAAGCAAATCAGAGAGCTGCTTATGAGGTGCACCTAAACTCAGGAACTAAGTCCTTAGACATTTTTAACTGGAAAGAAAACCCAACCAAAAATCCAAAACCAAGAACAACCCAGCAGCATCACCCAGTGCTTTGACACTCCATTGCAGTTTTCTCACAATAAAAGATAAAACTCAGAAGCTGCTGATTTAGTGGTCAGCCCAAATGAAGTCAAATGAGAGCCAACAAGTATCCTCCCTTTCCTTCCCCCTCCATGTGTTATGAATACAGAGGAACCTAAAAAGAAATCTCACACAGTGATGGAAATAGAGTGAAAGACTACTATTTCCATTATAGTATTTGTATTTCTTTAAACACTAGTCTTTAAAATCTGAGATTTCAGAAAAGGAAAAAAGTCTTGTGCCTCCATAAATAGACAAACAAAGGAAGACATATACTCTTCTTCTTGCCTTGCTAGAGAAGATAGGAACAAAAGACACAAGTGTCTCCTGCAATAGCTATTTAAATGTCTTCATTTAAATAGAACCTGACACATCATTTTTAGCTGCTTAAGATGGTTGTCAAATTCCCTCTTCCACTGTAAACCACATTAAAAATCCTAACAACTAAGAGCTGCCTGGGGTTCTGGACTGTAATGGTAGGCCTAAGCAGCAAAGGAGGAAACCAAAAGCAGATCATGTCTCACACACATATGTCTTGCTCCACACACAGAGTTCAGACACCACCATGTGTTCCACAGTGTGTCTCACCACACAGTGGTGAACAGCAGACACAAGACCAGAGCATCTGAAGTCTCTGCAAATCCACCCTCCCAATCCCCATGAAGGCAAGCAGAGAAGCACAGTGTTAGTCTCAGCAACTGCTTCATGCAATTAACAGACCCATTTACAATTCGGCTCTGAATTTGTTTTCATTGTCCCTTATTAAGTCGTGGTAAAAAAACTGGTTCAGAACCATTTTTCCCTGATCTTTTCACAAAGGATAAGACAGAGGTTACATTTATGTATAAAAATGAATACACAGTATTTATATTTAAAGCTACTTATATACATCAGACTGAGTCCAATTTCTCAGTCTACATAGTGCTTAGATTAGGCTGGAGGAAGAAGTGAGTCTCTCCTGAGCTACCAAAGAACCACACTTGCAGCCAGGTTTATGATCATTAATTCAACATATCTTTTTTCAGCATAATTTTTCTCATCTGCCTGATTTACTCGCATCACATTCAGGAACATTTCAGGAGTCAGATTTTGTTCTCCCATCTTCCAGTGTGCCTGACTTGATGTAAGTCTTCACGTGCTTTTTTCTTTTTTTTAATCTGCTTTTAGTTGAAAACATACCATATAAGATAAATGAGAAAAAAGCTACAGTAGAAAATGGGAATATTACAAAATGCAAATATATCATATAATAATACTATGCAGAAGAGTTGTTTGGGTTGATAAAATGCAAGATAAGAGCAACATTACAACTACTAACAGCTAAATACAAAACCTGCCCAAATAAATTTACCTGTGGACAACCATGACCTAGAAACATTAACTTCTTTATTTTATATCATTGCAATCTCTTATTATCACCTCCATTATTCCTATACATACAACAACAACAACAGAAAAACCAAAACCAAAACAACATGAAAACAACTACAACAACAACAAAAACCCATCCACAGCCCCTTCTTGAGGAGTCTCTGTTTGGAATTGTTAGCCAGGTTTGTCCTCCCTGAGGTAGAGGCAGTCTGTACTTTCTTGTCTTTTTGTCAGCCTTCTCCTTCTGTTCATTATTAACTGATAAATACCTACCCCAAAAATACATTCACCAAGTTTTGGTCTGGAAACTGCTTTTCATATCTAAGACTGCCAATGCAATCTAAACATCTTTCCTCAATCCTTCAATAGCATGTTTCACACATTTCAGCCAGAAAGAGATGTGTCCATTTGTCTATCTTATACATTCAAAACTTGTCATTATGAGTTGGTATTTCTTGCCTTGAAGTCTTTTACAAGCAGTAGGTCTAAAGAGATTTTTTTTTAATCACTCCAATACCTCAATCTGGGATCCTATAATCATGCTGGGCCTCATCTGCTTGCATCACTTGGCAATTTAGGTTGTGCAAGCTATATTAAGTGCTCACAGATTTTCATACAAATGGCATGAACAAGATGTTCCAGCTTACTCACACTGAATCCACCAACTGCAATAGACTGTTAAAAGTTGGTTTGTTTTTTTTTTTTTTTAATAGGTATTATAGTCACAAATATCTCTTTGTTAAAATGTGAAGATGTTTGGAAATGCCAAAATGAGTTAGTGATCTGTGCACCCATATGTTCCAAGGCAGTTGAGAATTCTTAGTGCCTCTGTAAATTTCATGTTTTCAAGTCCAACAACCAACTACCTAGAAGTTCACTTAACTGTTATGACCCACCATCACCTTGTCAGAGTCAGATAATGTAGAGCTCTGAAAATCCATCCATCCACCCCAGTCATGCTTCACCCTTCTATTTCCTTAAGTTTTTTTCTTATTCAATTCAGTATGTGTTTCCCCAGGCAGTAAGTATGAGAGACGACAGCATCTGACCAGCATCTACAGGTCAGGCTTCATCTAGAAGCCCTGACTTTGGTAGCACTGGTCCTGCCCATTGGGGTCTCAGCCACTTTTATCTTCTCCTCAACCCCAAACTCTCCACAGCAGTCTCTGCTGCTTCAGCTCAAAAGTCCTAGTGCCCTGCTGGGCTTTGTCCAAGACTTTACCGTGCTTTTTTAATGTAACAGAACTGGGTAATGTGTAACCATCAAAGAAAACAAAAAACCAGCTGTCATTCAAGCACAAAACAAAAGATATTAATCATTTGGTATTATCACCACACAGCACGTGTGTGCATATGACTAAGACATGAGGGAGGAGAACCATATGCACCAAGCTATTTGCAATGCAGACCTGAAGAGTTTTCCAAATTAGGTCACGGATGACAAGAGAATCAATATAACACACACAGACCCAGATGCAGTATTTTCACATTCCTCTTTTTAGCAGAGATGAGGGGATATAAGGACCTCTTGGGTACAATTTATGCAATATGGGGTTTCATAAGACTGAGCTAACACTGATAACATTGTGAAGAAAAAAAAAAAGAAAGATTTTGTGGAGTTTATTTCAGTTTAGTTCAGGAACTGGAGCTGCTCAATTGCCTTACTGACCAGGTGTCAGCAAAGAATCAGAAAAATCTATTTCCATCTATGTACAGCTGACGTGTTGCCAGTTTTTTCTAGAAATAGACATTACTGAGGCTAGCTCTCTTTTCTTACCTTCCACTTGGATCACTGCAATCTGCTCTGAAGTTAGAAAATATTTGAAAAATTCAGCTATCATAGAAGCAGGCAATATTTTAGAGGCAAACCATTTGGAAACAGCCATCTGGGCTCGGTAATGGTTGGAAAATTTAGAAAAAATGCTACTTTTCTCTTTTTCACTAGTTCCACTCTTTTTTTACCCTTTCTGCAGTGGACTTCTTTTCAGTATTAGTTGTGAAAAAAAGACAGCTTTACAGCCAAATTTTGTGTGATAGCCTACACAATACCAATTCATTTGTATTGACCAGAGACCCTGGCATCCCTGAGCTACTTCAAGCCCCATTTTTTTCAGCTACCTTATCTCTTCTAATCCCTCCACTCTATTATCTCCTTTCTACTTATTTTTCACTCTTTGCTTCCACTACCAAGACTACACAAGCAGCCAAGAAGTCAGTATGTTGGTTTAGGTAGGATGCAACTGCCAGCAAGGGCACATTCACCAAAAATCTACTTTAGTAAAAAAACTTACTCTTTTCCTTATTCTGCTGAAGCTTGGATTTTCTATCTGTTGGACAAAGTACAAACATTCTTGCAGGTTTCTGAAGGAAACAACATTTAGCATCAGTTGGTTGCTACTTATTTTAAATAAAGTCAGGTATGGTGATAGCAACAATGTCTTTATTAAGCAGCAGACCATTTCTTTTCCTCACACATGTACCACATGCCTTCCTACATTTTCTTTAAGCTCAAAAGGCATTTCTGTGGAGTAGATCACTGATTTCAGTTAAAGACAACTGAGAACTCACTATTTGTAAGATGTTTAAATATTCAGCAGGTGAAGAGACTGCATGTGGTTACAAATATATATGACCAGAAAAAAAGACATGTTTACTTTTCCAGTACCTCAGTGTAAGTTTCTCACCAGCATCCACTGTCTCCATAAGCACTTCTTCCCATTACACACGAAAAAACGAAAAGTTCCTTGCATTTACAATTAAAGAAATTAAACTGTTACTTAATATGTATGTTTGATTCACAAAAGTAAACAAGAGTTTCTAAAATTCTTACTAAAAGCACATACATTCATCATGGTAATTTTATGTTGCTGAAAGCCTTTCTTTTCCTATTCCTACTAGAGATGGGTTAAGTAGCAGTAGTATAATATATCGTAACCTTCAAATGGTAAATATCCATTTTTTTTCCAAAAGATTATAAAATTACTCCTAAATTATACCACTTTATATTGTTTCTTCCACTCCCTTTCTCTGAAATATTTAAACAAACATCAGAAAATCCTATTTGTAGCATCAGTGGAAGCTCAGAAAGCTGTTAAGTCAATGTATATACACTCTGTTCACTGACCTAAATTATAAGAGACTAACTTCAAAACCACTGACTGAAAACTAATCTTAAACCCTGAGCAAGTGTAACAGATCCTGTAACTATACCTCTACAAGAAATGCATAAGAGATGCACTAGAAAAAAAAGTCACCAAAAAAAACCCCAAAACCAAGCCAGAACATTGGGTGTCACATTAACTCAGACATGGGTTTCTTTTTTGCAGGCCAGTAGCCCACCGCAGCTCCTCTCCAATTCCCTGTATTACTGAAGCCAAAAACCAGCAACCTCAGAGTCCTCTGGCACACAGCAACACCACAGTGGGTCAGCTCTCTCAGAGAAATTGGTTCTGTGGCTCAGCTTCCAGCCTGATATCAAACAAATTGCTCCTGCTCTTTACCTGACACAGACACACTTTGGGAAATGAAGAGAAAGAAGACCTGGCCCACTTGAATCCAGGGTCTTTCCCCAAATGCGCAGTTCCCAGATGCAACCCACTACTCTGTGATGTCAAAAAAGCAGCCTGTTGACCACAGGACACCCCACTGTTTCCAGACACCAGAACCACATCAGCCTTCCTCCTTGAACCATGAAGCCTGGGAAGATACGGTGTACTTCAGCCATATAGTCAAGTCTCAAGACAATACAAAAATAAGCATTTATGCTTTCTGTTCCCAGGTACTGATGAAATGGAGCTGTTTTTCAGGAGCTGAGTCTGGCCTTTTTCAGAAAAACTCCCTCTTGTCCCACAATTCAGGTGATCCATTATCTTGTACAACTGTAGGATCACTGGCCTACCCAAGAGCAGGATCACTGAAGCAGGGGCGACCCGTTCCTGAATCTGAACAAAATCAATCCAGTCCACGTGCCTCCAGGTAGTCACCTTTGCTAGCTAATGAAATCTATCATTTGCTACCTTTGAGATCCTTCAAACCATTTCTTTGATATGGTCATTTGCTCTACAGCTTGTTAAGTCCTTTATCCTGCTAGTTGCCATTCATCCCCTGGATTTTAAATGGCTTTCCAACGTGAGTAAAAAGTTGTATTTATTTTACATTGAGCATTCCCAGAGTACTTCAAGTATCCACAATACAGCAGTTCTGGATCTTCAGATAAAAATTAGCAAGTCATTCTGCCTTTAGCTTTGACTACAGTCCTTGCTTTAAGCCAAATTGAGGATGGCAACAACTATGCACAGCTAATGCCTTTGGCATGATCCCACATGAAAGCAGCATGACCTTGGGAGGCTCAGTGAAGAAGGAGCAAGGCATGGTGATATATACATAGAAACATAGACACCATCTACTCATCCTGCTCTTTTGCTGCAAATTAATGTAGTACCAATTTCCTCACATTTCACTGCACATAAATCCGGTTACCTTCCATGACTTTATTTGCAATATTATTGACATCTTAAAAATAATTATGGTTTGAATACACACATTTTGCACTGGTTCTGCTACTTTTCAGTCCTATCATGTATCCCTTCATTATATCAACAGTGATTAAAAAGAAAAAAGAAAAGCATGCCTAAAATAATTTGTGGTTCCACTCTCAGATAGACATGCATGAAACTAGCTGACGTTTATGACACAGATCAGGAGTGATGGAGTGTCTATTTCTAACTCGTTTTTAAAGAATTCCACCCCTTCTACAGAACTGTCCTCTTCTCTTTTGAGCATAGTTCTGTTTGTTCCTGCCTTACAGAACAGAATATATCAAAGGAAAACAATAATGTATTTTGGCAGCTACAGCTAACAAAGAAAGCATCCACTTTAAGACTTGAGGATAGCAAACCCAGGTTAAGTTCATCATGTCCTAGCCAAGAAAACCTGCAGAGAAGTATGCTTACAGTGAAAGCAAAGCTGGAAGCTTAGTCCACAAATTTCAGTTACCAAAATTGCAAGGAAGGAAAAAGAGTTTAAAAGAGGTTGTGGAATTGGAAGCGATTAGCCTTCGGTGGCTTTTTTCAGTTTGAGAGTTCTCACCAAAAAATTATAAAAATAAAGTATTTTCTCCCTCACGTCTTACTTGTCTGGTTATAAAACATAACAGGAGAGAGGATTGCCTTAAACTGCAAGGAAGTCTCTGCTTCGAGTGACACTGTGGCTCAAGAATAATTTCAGAGACGGCAACTCAGGCCGCTTCTAAGAACTTGCAAGTGCCTTCCCTAGAAGCAAAGCTGAAATCAGTGGGACGATCCACGTGGTCTGGTCTCCTTCTGGACTAAATGTATTTCAGCATTTAAATCGAGTCTTTCTACAGTGTCAATGCAGAGGGCACAGACCTGGGGCTGAAGCTCTTCAAAGCTCCACTCTCTCCAGCCACATGCTTTACTGCTTTGTATTTCAAGAACTAATGACAACATGCACACAATTAAGCTGTCAGAAACATCCCCAACAGCTCAGAGGCAATCTCAGCATAGAGGATTTTGCTCTCCATGGACTGTCCTTTGCACCTTTCAAACAAGTACCCAAAATCCTCGAGCCTACTTTACAGTCAGAACTGATTCACTTCACTTCTCCATTTTTTTTGTTGCTATTTTCATACCTGCACCTTCCTCTCAAAAAAAGAAAATAAAAATCAAATTAAGTAAATTCCTGTAAAGGGTAAGTGATTTTTTAAACTGCATGACAGCATTTAAATTCATAAATTGAGTGCCCACTGCCTAAAGAAGCAGAAAAAAAAGTTTAACTTCACCAGCTGTCCTAAATATGATTCAAAAGTGAATATTACTTTTAAAATTATTATTCTCAGCAATAACCTTTTAAGAGGGACTGAAGTAAGAATTATCTGAAGTCAGCAATATTTTTCCATGTACGAACCCAGAGGATTTCTTATAATGCTGAGCATTCTTCCTAGTTCCTCTGAAAAGAACATGCATTCTACCTGAACTGAAATACATGATTTGCCTATGATCCTAATATGGAAAAAAAATTCTATTGTTAAGTAAAACTGTAAAAGTAGTTACATTTATTTATCTATTGCTAACCAATAAATAGCAGAAAATATTTTAGAAAAGTTTAAAATCTGTGTCTTTAGCACCATACATCTCAGGCAACAACAAAAGTGGACTGTATTTAATTTTTACCTGAAAACTCATGCAACAACACTTTACAAAGCTGAATATATAATGGATAAGACCTGCACAGTCTGGTTTAAACTGCAAACAGCTGAAGCCATTGAATCACTCTTCTAACCAACCTAATGTGTACAAAACTTCAGTGCACAAACTGCAGTTATTTTGAACACTGCATGTGGGCACAAGCAATAACCACCTGTTAAAGTCCTGATGCTCCTACACGACATTTCAAAATATTTTTTCTCCAGTACTGGCAGGGGTTATTTTTGGAACACACTCTTATTTTGTAAACCCTTTCTCCTCTACTACCTCCACTATTATCTTGACCTAACATTTTCCTTCTGCTCTGAAACTATACTTTGAACACAGACAAAAACAAAATCCAGAGTCTTTCTCAGAATCAAAGAGGCATGCTGAGACTGTAGCTACAGCCATGCAAATCCAGGGTGTGGAGCTCCTATGGCTTTGTCTGATATGGGAGGTAAGAAATTGCTTAAGTCTGAACCAAAGGGACTACACTGATAGAACAATTGAGGAAGAGTCTAAATAAGATACAACCAACAATTTGCATTTAAAAGAACAATGGTAATTTGCATTTAAAATAACAATGATCAAGATGTGGTAAACATCTTTTTGCAATGTAATTATGATCCATTTCATTCAGGAAAAAAATGCCACTTGAAACTATTTTCTTTACTAACAAGATTCTTACGAGCAAAAAAATCAATTTTAAAAAACGTACTTAGCAAGATTTAAATAGGAAAAAAGATCAGGTCATTTGCCTTCATGTACAATTTGATCAGATAGCATGTAATGGAGGTGACAAAGCCCTTTGAATTTTCCTCCACGACTTGAATTTCAGCTAATTTTCTTATGCAAATAAGGGCTAACTAGTTACTTTTTAAATTCCATCTCTTTTGACTACAAAAACTCTAAATAGATTATTCGTAGCACTCAAGTTTAAGTAGTTTTGAGTGTATTCTCATCTCAGTGCAGACAGCTATGCATAAGCCTCTCATTAAGGATAAACCACCTCTCATTGAAATGAGAATATATCCCTAAGGGTTACTGAATTAAACTCATGTTTCGTTATTCATCCAAATTATTTTATATTTTCATAGCCCATTAACATAGTCTGTGTAACTTCGTGGTAAAGGCAGATATACTCCTCATAATCTGCACTAGAATATGAAAACATACAAGACTCTGCAGTCCTAGCACATCTGTTAAAAGGTGATGGGTTGGAAGATGCATTTGGCAAGACAGTTTTGCTACATGTCAAAACCTCTGTCAGTGCTCAAGGATTGTTTGCTATTTGTCAAGACTTATCCGTTATTTTTTTTAATATAGCTTAAGGTACATTTTTGCCAGTCAGAAGATAGGCAAGAAGTTCTGTTTGACAAAATAAATGGAATATCTGATAATCAGGGTAAAGGGAGACAGAAACCATACAAAAGCTCAATTCAGCTCTCATTAATCCAAAGCTTGACTGTGTTTTGCTGCAGGGTCTAGGCATATACCTAGAAATAGATATGATCTAGATCCTGACCTTCACATCGATTGTTTTTTTTTCAGTATTCATGTAATCAATTTGTCAGTTTGTGCTACACTGCCCGTTTACCTCTATCCACACACAGAAGATACTTGTCTATCAGCCTTCAGCTATGAACTCTAAACTTTTCAGTTTAAAGCTATTCCAAATTTTTCCCTGGCTCACTCTCAACTCAATTAGAAACCAATTAACTGATCAAAAAATCAAAACATGCTTGAAATCAAGACCTCACATACATTTTTGTCCTTAAACCTTAATAATGAGCACATAAAAATTACAGACATGCCAATGAAATGCAGGAGACATGAAAAAGAGCAAACTTTTTGTGTTTTCAAACCTATGTGCCTCTGAGGCTAATAGGAAAGAAAAAAGTAATAATTTTAATGTTTGTCTTGGTGCTTATTTTTTCCCTTCCCCATAGTTCTACAATTCATGCTATTGCTATAGTATCCATTAGGGAGGAATTTGCTAAACAACTTTTTCAGATGCATCTGAGCAATTTATTTCTTTAAAACTTCCTCAGAACATCAAAAGTATTTTAAAACAAAGTACTTTATATTTTTTTTACTGTATATTTAATATATCCTGTTTGAAAAACAAAATAGTCTATAAAGCAGTTATACTCGACCTTTAACTCAAACCAAATGTGAAAAGAGTTAATTTGACCCCATCTGTAGATTAATATGCACTCTGTTTTGGTTATGAAGGGCTTGGATCCATTGGTTGCATAGGTCCATACTCACTTGGGATGTGACACTGTGCTGAGCACCTCATGGCATGTTTTAAAAATTCTCAGTTTTCACAAACATCAGCAGGAAACAGTGTCTCTCAATCCACACGACAGCGTACCCAAAGCATAGTACTTTAGCCTGCTAAGAGAACAGCCTCTTTCCAAAGATGATCTAAATCAGTATTAATCACTTTTCATGTATTTTGGTTTAGAAAGCCTGCATAACTAACACAATTGTGCAACTTCACAAAGGAAATTAAATCCTTCAGCTACACAGCTTCTCACTTTAAATGCTAGATGCGCCAGGATTTACTGAGATATGTTTCATATAGCCAAACCCCTAGCTAAGTGGGAGAAAATGTTACTTGGAGGATAATTGGATACCAATCTGGTTTACAACTCATCATCTTCTGTAGGATTAACATTTATTTAAAAATATGGAAGTATTCATAAAGAAGGGAAACAGAATTTCTAGTATACTAAAACAAATTTTCTGCCTTAAATTGTGGTAATTTGGACATTTCAAATTCAACCAAAATGCCAAAACAAAAAGTCTATGGGAGCATTCACTGCTCTGCAACTGCCTCTTAAAAGTTTTACACAGATTTTAATAAAATACCAAACATACAAAAGTAAAGCTCTATATGCCAGCAACTCTTTAATGCTCGTATTAGCTTACATTTCACGCTCATTACAAAATAGGAATACCAAAGTAATATTGAACCCAGTGGCTTTCCTTGGCAACTGACTTTTTTTTCTAGAACACAGTGAAAACAGTTTTTCAAAGTCTCAAAAGGGATTTGGTTGTATACCTTTTGTTAATTTAATAGGTAAACCAGAAAAATCTCAGTGTTGGTATTTAATGCCTAAGATAAAAATGACTGACCTTACCAGGGCACACACTCTTACTACTGATTTCAACATAATTTGCACACAGAGTGATTGCATCCCTCGTGGAGTTTCAGCAAGCACTCCAGCACATTTTTTCAGGATATGCAGAGAGTATCAAACGTGCTCACTCAGACTGAAATGTAGTTCTGGAACACAATGAGTCAAAAGTCCTTAGATACTTTCCAGAAATACTGAGCAGGCAGGACAGGGAGATGAGAAACACTTGTGCATCATGCCAGCAGTAACAGTGTTCACTGGACTAACGTGACTCAGAAGGATGTATCACACATCAAAACCTTTTAGACTCCATATTCTGTCAGGACAGTTACTCTGCTGCACTGACCCACAGCTGCAGAAAAATGTTCCTTTCCAACAGAAAATTTTCTGCCTTTGGTCTCAGCCCAGAGATTCCCTTGCTTCTCTTCTAATATTATTCCCTGCAGACACTTAAGCAGAAAACTATTTCAAGCAGAAAATTAAGACATACAATGCAAAATATCCCCCAAATTCAAAAGAGTTGGCTTCTAATATCAGGTATTCTCCAAAAGGCTTATTCTGACTGACTTTTGCTGTTCACCAAGGTGTGAAAAATGCACAAATAAGAGCACTAAGGCAGCAAGGGAGCTCACAGCCACTAAACACAACAGCAGTATCAGAGTGTCAGTGTCTTCACTGCATCAATGGGAGGCTCTTAAAATGGAAGGCTATAGTACTGACTACTGCATTTATAGGCTATTATAAGGAAGTCAAGCAAATCTGCACCTCAGTAGCAGTGCTTAAAATTAAGAGTGGTAACTAAAACATATGTGAAAATGAGATGAGAAAAGACAGGAATTACTTTAAACACACAAGAAGTCTACTTTCAAATCCCAAGGGGTGGGAGAAATGTTCAGTAAGGCATAAAAACCTTAAGCAAAATAGGGTCTCCAAAGCATTTTTTACACTCACATTTAAGTGAGATCTATAGCTTTGCTTCCTGTGGATCAAGAAAAGTATAAATCACACTTCAAGCTTGCTGAGCTCATGCTGTGCAGGCCAGATTCTTCTCAAACAAACAGACATTAAAATATAAACCCCTGCATGCTACTCTGAAGTAACAAAGTTAAAAACTTGGATCATCAAGATAAATTGACAATATTATGACTCCATAGCAAGATTAATGTAGCCATATAATCTGACATAATTCCCATCTCCAGGACTGCTTTTAAAAGCTCTAGCAGTACTGTTAAATTAGATCTGTCTAACTTCTAAACTTCACAGCACAAGAGCTATTGGAGCTTTATGTCCTATGTTAATAGGATGCATGCCCACTTCATATGTTTCTATACAGCTAAAATCCCTGTAAGAATACATCTACAAATCAAAAGGAACTCTGGATATAAGCTTTATGTCAGAGATTGTTTATATCTGTCATACTGGCAAGCTGTCCAAACCCTGTTCCATGAAATGTGTTAAACTGAGTTCTCAAAGAAGCCATGTTGGTATAGCTTTGGAAAAAAATATCTAAAAATATATAAAGACGGGGAATGTTTCAGGCCCTTGGAGACTCTTAACATCTATAAGACTAGCCTTCATGTTTAACACCACTTCCAGGGTCAGCCAAAGATGTAATATGCAACCTCTGTCCACTATAGCCATACGTGGACCTCTGTACCAGATGGATGTGACTAAAGATTTCTTATAGTTCTTTGATGCTAAAAAAATTCCATTATTAAGTTATGAACAGGAGCATGACAGAATAAATAACAGAAAAGCATGTATAAATATGAATTAAAAACACTGCTTCCCCCCAAATCATATACTTCTTTGGATTATATTCTGAATCTCAAAATGCATGTTTTAGTTTGATGCATTTCATGTACCAGCTTTCACAGCATGTTCTTATTTCCACTGCATCATGAATTTGCTTGAGGCAAATGGCTCCCAAGGGAACTGACATTTTATTTGTATTTTTTCAGTAAGTTACTGAAAATGATATTGTTGTGAAGGAATTACATAGTTTATTCTCTAAATGCTTAGAAAAAGAAATAGAAGTAAAATAGGACTGCATCTTGCATCTCTATTTTTTGTTTGTTTGATTACATTCAATTATCTCATCTACTTCTCCTTTAGAAGCCTGCCCCAGTTAGTGGACTGGATTATACTCCATAAAAAAGCAGATTACATTCCACACAACTGAGCCATACACATCTATTCATCAAGGAATGCAAGTGACAAGTGCAATGACCAGGGATTTGAAGGACAGCAAAGCAATTTTTCCCATCAGATCAATGTTATAGAGGCAAGATGTGTGCAGCCTTTAAGCAAAACATACCGTTTAAATGCATAGAGAAACATATGAGGTAGAGAGGATGGAGAGGCAAGAGAAAGCACATTGGGACTGTCAAATGAAGGAAATGATAGCTGTTCAGAACAGATCTCCATCCTGAAATATCTCAGCTCCTTCTTCTAGAACACTGATTTTCCATTCTTTACCCTTGGGGTGGCAAGCAGTATCTTGATTCAAGTAAGGCAAACAGTGATGATGACAATGACAAAAATGAAACTGTTCAGAAGTAAGGAGCAAGAAAGCTCACACTAACAGATTCACATCGGATGTTCAGTTTCACAGAAGCAGCACCCAAGATTTTCAGGTGACTGATCTTATCTGAAAAGAGAGCTACCAAAATGCCAGCAATCCTGAATTGTGTGTTCTTCTGAAGCCCTGGCACACAATGCCTTTCTTATTAAGAAAAGTGAAAACTGCTTCTTAGCAAAAAATAAGAAGTCAGCAATGCCTGAGATAAGCTGCCTCTGGCTTACTCCCTTGGAGGAGTATGGGATGGTATGGTCAGCTGTAGGTACATGATTGAACTCAGGTATATCTTCTTGCTGTATTTCCCCAAGAAGAAAAGCATTGTTTTTCAAGAGGCATCTCTCAGCATGGCACAGAAAGTCTATCTGTACCTAGGGGTGCAATGGAACAATGCCACACTGCAGCTCCTTAGCAGGAGAGGCTCTATAAAGAAGGAATAAAGCCTAGAGAGGTTTTAAGCTCATTCTTTTAATGTAATCTTTTTTGGTTATATGGTGCCTTTCTCACAGATGTTTTCCTGAGTCAAGAAGCTCGAAGTTATATTGCAGAAAACATCACTATAAACTTCCCCTGTTGTTCTTACATGTTAGTATGATCAACTCTAAGAGCCAGAATACCAGGACTAAGTGAAATTTGTTCCTATGTTGCACTCCAATGTTAAATTAAAACTGAATTACAATAAAGCAAATGAAACACAGCAAAGAATGCTCATAATGGAAAAATATTTTGATAGATGAGCACTGTAGATTGCAAAGGGAATACACTCAGGGTGTATGCAGAGAGGCAGCTCATTAATGCAACAGAAAATATTTGTTAAAGCTTGGTGTAGGTATAGATTCAATGGCTTTCAGGGGCAAATCTCATGGCATTCATCCAAGTATAACTCCAAGTGAAGTGAATGAGTGTTTTCCCTAAAGACCGCAACATTTGTCCCTTAGAAATACAAAATAATCACAAATAAACAGTTTGGATTAATTGAATCCAATAATAAATTAATTTACAAATACCAAAAAGAAAAATACCCTTTTGTTAGCTAATTAAAGCTAATACAGTCCTAAAAGTCTACTTTATCTACATTTACTTATAAAATATACATTTAATGTACTAATATCATAGTTTAGTTACTTAGAAACCCAGACTAAGCTTATAACAATAGCTACTGGCACAACCCGGTTAAACTGTTGGTATTTCACTGCAGATATTGCAGTTCACAGTCTGTAAGTCAGGGATAAAATGTTGCCTAAAACATTTCTAACTTGGTGAGTTTAGAAATGTAATAGAATTCAGGCTCTAAAAGCAGATGTTACGGAGACAAACCTTATGCAGGGATTTGAAACATCATACCTATGGACACTGAACTAAATTGGCTTAAATTGATCTCCTCAGTATGTTTTAAAATGAGATGGTTTCTCACATCACAATCCCAAAACCAGATTCCACTGAAGAAGGAAGACTCCAACTGAGATCAAAGCAGACAAAAGCTTAGCACATGTTTAATCCTAAAACTGAGGGTAGGATATATATGAAGCCGGTGTACTTTTATCACCAAAGTACGGTATCTACAGGCAACTCATAATATTCAGAAGCTTGGTGTACATAAACAGTGAGAGAGATATC
Organism: Trochalopteron elliotii; assembly: GCA_024734555.1. Lineage (NCBI taxonomy): Eukaryota > Metazoa > Chordata > Aves > Passeriformes > Leiothrichidae > Trochalopteron > Trochalopteron elliotii. The sequence goes on along the minus strand of JANPWX010000099.1, from coordinate 3,427,269 downwards.
TCTGGTCTTTCTGTTATTCTTCCCTCCCTTAGTCCATTCTGCCTCCTCTGAAGCATTACCTTCCTTCATTTCTGCCCATTAGAACAATTCAAGTATGTTAATCTTTCATAAAACACTTCATCACAGAGAGCTAGAAGATCAATTTTCTTATTTTAAACAATGATATGTGAGTGTATTCTCAAAAACCACAAAATGGAATTCAGAAAGTAAAGAAAAACCTAGGAAACCACATGACATTTCAGAAAAAGTTTGATTATACAAAAAAGGACATAAATTTCACTCCTAAGAAAGCCCTTGAGACTGAGAACTAACTTTGCAAAATCGTTAATGTCTCCTGTATTATATGAAGTCTTCCTCAATTAGATTGGAAGAGGCCTCTAGGTTCACAAATATTTCTCCCTTGTTATCCACATAACCACATCATATAAGTTCTTAGATAAACTTAGCAAATTCAATCTGAAAACCAATCTTGGATTGTTGCTCTAAAACCTCGTTTAATTGGAAGCAATATTTTTTTTCTGTTTTGCAGCACATAACTATCCATGTGTGGGTCATCTTGTGTATATATCACCACTGTCCTTTGACTCAAATAGCTGTTCCCTCCCTGGCTTTCAGTTCAGTTCCTTGCACACATATAGAGAGCCATTCTGTGACTTTACAGGCTTAAGAAGAACAGCCCTACAATGTAATCTCTTTCTTTTAAGTGTCCTTTTGTCAAATGTGAACCTTATTTTGCAAATGAGTGATTAGATCAACACAGTTATTCAGATGAATTTTAACCACTAAGATTGTGCAGGAAAATGTATTCTTTTGCCACTTCCAGGTCAAACAAAGCATTCTTATCATGTAAGTAAAACTCTGCTTCACAGCCATGAGGAAGTGGCAGGGGTCATGGAAATTCCACCAGCACAAACAGAGAGGGTTGGAAGGGATCATAGGTCTTCAAAAGAGTGAAGATCATAGAATCATAGAATGGGTTGGGTTTGAAGTGACCTTCAAAGCAATCATCTAGTTCCAACCCTCCTGTTATGGACAGGGACATCTCCCACAAGATCAGGTTGCTCAAAGCCCCATCTAATCTGACCTTGAAGACTTCCAGGGATGGTAAACCCACAGCTTCTCCAGGGAACCTGCCACAGTGCCTCACCATTCTTACAGTAAAGAATTTCTTCCTAAAAATCTAATCAAAACCCACCCCCTTTCAGTCTGAAGCCATCCCCTGTCAGTACATGCCCTTGTAAAAAGTCCCTCTGTGAGATTTTTTTAGGCCCCCAGTACTTCCAGTACCGGAACACTGCTCTAAGGTCTCACCAGAGCATTCTGTTCTCCAGGTTGAATGACCCCAACTCTTTCAGCCTGTCCTCCTCCAGCCCTCTGAGCATTTTCAGTAATAATGATAACCAAGCCTAGAGGAAAGCTGCAGGGTCTGGTGATCTCTGGGAGAAGAGCTCTTGGTAGGAATGTAGAGATTTCCCTGGCAAGAAAGGAAGAACCAAGCACACAAAGCATAGGCTTGGGGTCAGACAAGAGGTGGCAGAAGGTTTGTCTTCACAGGTGTCACTGGAGCCTACACATCTCCCTCATCCCTGTCCACTCAGGCATAAACCCTACCTTCCTCCTAGGGCATCCTCCTCCCTTCAGCAGCAGCAGCTGCTTGTTAGTCTGACTCATCCCAGCCTCAACCCCCTGTGCCTCCTGGGCTGCTGATGTGAGAGCAGGCAGCTCTGGGACAGCTGACTTGGATGCATGTGGGGCACAGAGCCATGGCACTGGCCAGCCTTCAGTGCAGGCAGAGCAGCACACTCCACCTCTGCCAGCAGGCTGGCTCCCCAGGCACACACTGTGTGTGCATCTAAGGAAATCTCTGTCCCATTCAGTGCTACAAGTGGCCTTTGCCTACATTTGAACCATTATTGTGCGCCTTTACAGTCATTCTGTGCTCAGTTAGTTACTCAGATTTCTCTTGAAAGCAGTGAACTCCCAAATAAACAGAAATAATCTGAATAAGACCTCAAGTACCAGCATGCTTGCACACTGACCTCTTGCACACTGTAAAGCTAAACTTCTTCACATTTCTGCAAATCTAGTCCTCCTCTGAACTCTAGATTTCTCCAAAACATTGACTCATTCCTTAGCATACTTCTCCACTTTATGCCAGGGTTGACAATGCAATACTAAACCACAATAAATCTGAAGACCTAACTTTGATGAATCCCTATCCAGTTCTGCTCCTTTCACCTCAGTGGTATCTCCCTTGCCCAGTATCTTCTCCATCTCTGTTCTTTGCTGTTCATAAGTTTTCATGTGGCACCACAAGTGCTTTATTTAAGCTCATCTTGATACCTGCCATATTTTCATGCATTAAACAATCTTCACTGATTTTTTTTTTAAAGGTAGAGCTTGTTTAACAACACCTGCTTCTGCCAAGTCCATATAAAATTCCATGCAACTTTTTACTGACCTCCACATTTCTAATTTTTCTTTCCAGCAGTATTTTTATCTAGGTATTTACCAATGTTAAGTCAAAGGAAAGGTCTTGCCTCTGCACATAATATTTAAGTGAAGGAGAGAATTATCAGCAACAATTCCATACCTCCCATATCACTCCAACTGGTGGACATTGACATATGTCCTGCAGTCACTAAGTGCTTGTTATGCCTCACCTTTGCTTTCACAGTCAACTGTATCACCCTTACTGAGAGAAGAAATAAGGTTAGTGCACCTTTCAGTCTACACCTAAATGACTACAATGAAATTGCTGTTTAATCTTCCCTTGGCATATCTCATTCCTAGTTTTTCTCTGTTTCTTTGTCTGAAAAATTGTTTGTTGAAACATCTCTTACTGTACGTAACTAACTCCTGCTTTTAGAAGCTTCTATTCTATCTTTTAATGGATTTCTTTTTTGATTAGCCTAGAAGGAATGGAACAGACAGACTCCCTAATTGTAAATAACTTCTGGAGAATGACCATTTTGTCCAGCTAAATGAGGAAACATCTCCTACTAGTTTTTTTCTTGGCCACTAGTTTCTGATAGCTTCTTCCATGATAAAGACAATGGTGTTCCCCTCGCTCTTAAAAAAATCCTGAGTTTATATGTTCAGCAACTTCCCTATGTGCTTTTCCCAGTTCTAAATATCCTGGTTTGAAACTGAAGACATGAAACATAATGTTAATACACTTCCATTTATGTTTCTATTTTAATTGAAATGAATGAGCTTGTGAACACTCCATTCAAAGTGATTTTTACAACTTCATTTTAAAATAAAACTATTTTTCTAGTAATGACAACTTGCCACCTATAGAGCAAAGCCTTTAAGGCTATCACACTGATAACAGTATATGCTCCCCATTCTCCCCCTCTGAATTGCTGTGAGTGAGTTTTATCTTTCCTCATAAAAGTATAGAGATCTCAATCCACACTGAGTTCTGTCTCTGGAGTTTCCAGGTAGGTCTCTCTTCATAACCAAGATAGCTTCTTTTATTGCTTCTCTCCAAAGATTTTTATCTAACAGCTTCTTTTACTTACACTACTCTTTCTTGCAAGCCCACGGCCATGACTAATTAATAATTTTAGGAGCTGCCAGTATATTTAATGAAGACACTGTATATTATTTTCATGGGCAAAAAGAAAATCTAGCCTTGCAAAAGACTATAGATGTAATATCTAGCAGAATTTGTGTTATGGTTCAGACAACTAAAAGTATTGACATGAGTTATTGACTATATGAGTTATATGAACTTTAAAAATAAAAAGAAATTAGACGTGAACTCCAGCATCCTTTAAGGTATTTCTTCACATTAAATAAGAAGGGCACACTTCACCTCCTAACTTCCACTAATTTATCAAGGTTACATTGTTTCTTTGTACTTTCAAACTAAACACCCAACCAAGACTTTGAAGAGGGTTTACATAGTGCAGCAGTGTATCCATAAACTATGAATATTTTTAAGGGTACCAGAATAAAATGGTAATTATTACTATTATGATACATGTAAAACTGGTATATGGAAACTGGATGTAAATACATCCCTTATTCAGAATTAGCCAGAGGGACAAAGTGGAGACCATACACCTTGTAAATTGTTGTATCATTCCTTCCTTCTGTACAAAAGAAATTACTGGTGAAGCAACACAGCTTTAAGGTGAATCATTTCTCTTTTGCTACTTGTCAAAGAATTTTCTATGAAAATATTCACAAAATACAGGGAATATCATATTACAGATCTGAAAAACAAGCAAATGAAAGGGAAAAAGCCCTAACACAAAAGCTATACCTTCGTCAAAGAGGGCCATTAATTTAAAACATAAACATAGGCTTCTTTAGTATATTGAAGTTACACAAAGAGAGAAAATAAATAGAAGATGGTGAGCAATAAACTTAAGCAAAAAAGAGAAGTCAGGAAATAAAAGGACATTCTGTTAAAGTAGGTTATGCTTTATACATACTTCCTTTCATTTTTTTTCTTTTAAGATACATTTGTAGGTAGAGATGTCAAAACAAAAAATTTGCTGAGGCAAGTAAATCTGCATTCTTCTTGCTTTACTTCCCTTATCTCACCTATATACTAAACTCAACACTTATTTCTTAAAAACTCATAGATATGCATGATTAAATCCTTCAGTGAAGTTACTGAGGTCTGTCACAAACTACTTAATATATCAAGAATATAAAATATAATAGGAAATATCACTCTTTAAGAAAACACTAACCCTAGAATACTATTCCAGCTATTTCCCTCTTCAAAACAAATATTTGCTGTCATAAAAAACAAAACAAAGCAAGTCCTATTACACTGCTGCAAAGTAACTCTCTCTACAACTGTAGCCACCAGGTGTTGATGTTACAAATTGTTAAACCATTTCCTTTAATAGGCACCATTTTCCATTTATAACAATAACTAAGAATTTTACCAGCCAAGTAAAATGTTAGCATAAGAGTGGTTTGTGAATTGACACAACGATTCACTTTTATTTTTTTATGCCTCCTCAGAGGTCAACAACATGGAGATCAGAACAATGTTAACTAATGAGATCAGACCTGCACATGACTTCATCTTGTTTAGCTTCTCAGAGGACAATAATAGGTTTCCCTGAGCCCATGCTATATCCAGTCTGATCACATATACACATTTAAATCCAAGGTCCTGGGTGATTCACTAAGATCTTGGGACTTCATTAAAAAACCTCAAGTAAAATTTACTATCTGTTCATATGAGTCCTTCCAATAACATGGCAGTTACAGATCAAAATATCTATCCCCAAATTTTCCTATGAGAAACTCAGAGTACCCTGGGAGCTTGATCTGCAATACAGTTTATGTAAATTTTTGTTTGTAATGCCCATTCAGAGACAGACTTGCAGAAAATTAGACTTTTGGCACAAGTGGTGATGGTGGTGGGAACTTTACATTCACTGTCTCACCTCTGTATTTTACTGATCAACAGGGTTTGCTTTTGCTTTAAGTAAATATGGAAGTGGATTGCTCTTCAGACAACACAAACTTCTCAGGTCAATACATTTTGACACACACGTCCCTCAATGCACAAAGTCATAAGTGGTTATTACCCAAAAGGGAGTGGAGGTTTCTGGTACAGCAGCTCTTAAAAAACTTTGGGGAGTAGTTTATGTAGCATAAACCCATATTGAGAAAAATTCTGCTACATGAGGGAGGAAGCCAAACTTTGCCAACCTGCTAACAGCCTTTCCAAGAGTACTGTTGCTTTATGGAGAATTTACCCAAAAAATGGGTCCTCAAAGGAGACATCACAAGGTATTCATTAAGCAACACAGATGCTTAATAGCATGAAACACAGGAAAACTTTTGGGGAACTTGGTTAGTTTTTGGGAATACCAACAAGACAGAAATTCTGAGGTTTTGTCTAACAGGAGACTGGCTCTTACCCAAGTGATATGGGGATGTAAATTTCGTTTTACACCTCAAAAGCCTAGCATGCAAGGACATCACTAATGACCTAGTTTCATGCTAATCAAAGAAGTACACAACTTTCCTTACTTCCAGGACACCTGAGAGAAGAAAATATTAATGATATGATTGCCTTACTGGCCTCCATGGAGAGCCCATGACCACCCTGAAAAGTGTCATATACATGTGAAAATAGCTGCACAATGTTGTGATCAGCAAGATTTTTAGAAAGATAAAATATATTCTAAATATTAGCCTACATAATTCAAGAAGAAATTTAGGGAAAAGGTTTAGGGAGGACAGTCTGACATTAATTAATCACCTATATTGATTATTAAATAGATTTGCCTTTGTCTGATCATAAATGCATAACTATGACCTAATTTGTTGGATTTGGGGATTTTTACTCACTTATAATTTCAAAGGGTAGGGATACTAAAGGGCAAAACTGATTTTCCAGAAGAAGTCACCAATATCAGTCTGGAGCTGGCACTGCAATGACAAGAACATTAACTACAAATAGAGAAAATGTACATATAATGTGCAAAATATCAAAGAAAGCAGAATTTGGGCTCCATTCTTGCCCCCTCTCATTATAGAAGGGAGATAAAGATCTTAAGTTAGCTCTGAGCACCACCACAGAAACACATGGAGTTGCATGAAAACTCAATTTAGTTTTGTGACCCAACATAATCCCAAAATATCTAGAGGTCTGCAGATATTGAGACAGCATTTGTCTATCTGTATGTGGGTTTTGTAAATTTTATTTATATGTATGCAAATTCGCAGCATAAATTGAAGTTACAAAATTTGCATACTTCACTTTGTTCATGACAAAATTTCAGGTGATCTAATAAGGAGTGAATTTAGAGGGTCACTAAAATCAGATAAAAGGCACAGAGTTTACTTATTGCATTTGCATTAGAGTGGCATACACTTGTCCTCATTTTAAAATCACAATTTATTTGTATATCTCTATATAGTCTGAGCCCAAGGCTGCTTCCCCAAATGAGCAGTGTATCTGAGACCAGGTCCCATCCCGACATTTCATCCACTAATTCACAAATTAAACCAAATTTCTCCTGCTAGCTCTGAGGAGAAGACCTTTCAGGACTATGCCTCAGGAGTGTAAGAAACCTAAATCTTCATACTCAAAGTGAGAGAAAGGAGAGGATTAATGAGCTTCTGACTACCAAATGCAATAGTTCCAGTGTAGCACCCTCTGGTCACAGTGGCCCACAATAAAAGAGATGTTGTTTTGGTGGGTTTAAACCCAGGTCACAGCTTCCAACACAACTCCATGTTACCAAGTCTAAAAAGTCACTGGATACAAACCACATCAACAACACAAAAATGGTTTCCAACAGTCAAATGCTTTATATAAGTATAGCACTGTCAAACATTGGATAACCTGCATTTGTAGGAAAAAACCCCACTTTTTCCTTGATTTGATTCTGCATGCAGTAGATATAAAGCCCAAGTCATTTTCCTTCTTGAAGCATTCTTGTAAAAAGGTCTACAGGAACAATTGTGAGACATAAGCCCTTCAAACAGAAGACAAGTGGGAATCCATTGAATTTCAACATATCTCTCAAGTTTCCATATATATCAGTTTTTCCTCAAGCCTTATCATTACACAGTTAGTGTAATAAACCATTTTCCTATACTAGTTCCAAATGCATTTTTTTTCCATCTTATCGTTTGCCTAAAAACGATCTGAAAATAGGTCATAATTTCCATGCAGTTGCTTAACATGCAGGAATTTTCACCCAATATTTTTGCAAAAGTCTTTTGTGACTATATGAAAGACACAGGAGTATTAAATATTCAAAGTTTATTTTGATGTAAAATGAACAGAGTTAACTTATTTATGGTCCTTAACAAGATGTGATTATGAAAGAACAATAGTTTCAACGCCACAAAGGAACCACCAAAATGATCACAAAGGTACTTGATTTGGGTCTGTTTGAAACCCATGCTAGGATCTGTCAAAATAAATTAAATTTATATTAATTGCTGAAGCTAAAACTCCATTTATTATCAGCAAGAGCATAGTTTAATCCTCTATAAAATCAGTTTATAACTAAATAATACTGTTAAAATATGAGATTAAAAATGCAGCATCGTAACATCAAGGAAAACAAGCAATGCTGACTTCCCTCTGTTGCAATGTGCCACACCCACAGTTAATAAAACAGGCAGCCTCTGAGCTCTGTCGGAAACAAGATGCTGCAGTAAGACACTCAAATAAATGACACATCAAAAAGCTGTAATTAGCTGGACAAGAACTGGTTCTTCTTTGGAACAGCAATTTCAGTTGTATTAGGTACATTTAATGGGTTGTCTGCCACAGGAGAAAAAGACCCGTATCCTCTCTTGCACCACAGAACACACAAATCCAAGTAAAGCCTAAAGAAAAAGACATAATTAAATCTTTTCTCTGAGGGACAGCAACACCTCCTGAATTGTCAGCTGAGCAGGAGTATTCTTCCTCAAGCTATCGCTTCTATGATGCGGTACTAATGCAGAAAAAAGGGTAAGCATTAAAAATATCCCTAAGCACAGTTTTCCACACACCACATACAAGGTTCCAGAGCTTTTCAACAGAAAACATGGGAAATATTATTTTACAGAGAGCACTAGTATTATCTCAAGACACTGAAACACACAGAGTGTTTGGTGTCACCATTAAGTGAGTATTTTAGTTGTGAATATGATTTGAGAAATAAGGTGATACTGAAGATGAGTAACATTTATATGGTGCAGATGGGAAAGAAAAGTGGGTTTAATATTAGCAATTGAATAAGCTGTACCCTCTACCAAGAGGCCTCCAAAACGTAAGCAACATACATAATTTTTTTGCAAAGAATACCAATGGAAAATAAAAGCTAAAATAATATTTAAAAAATTACATTCTGTTTGAGTGAAAACAATCTCATTACTCGTCCTCTATAAAGAAGCTGATGTTAGATTACATTTGATTTTATTGCACTAAGGAGCATAGATCTGATCAAATCAAGTTAATGTTGTATGTTAAAATGCTTCTGTTCAACTACTAACAATGATTAAAGGAGAACTTTAAATTCTTTAAAACTATTTCAAGCAGATTTCAGGTACATATTTACTACAACAAAACCACAAAAATTAATTCAATATTAAAAAAGACACTTAAACTACAAACATGAGGAAATATATGAGGAGATGAAGCTACAAGCACAGCCTTGAGATAGCACTGTTTTAAGAACACTAGAATTATAGCAGGAATTAAAACAAAAAGATCATCATTTGGCATCAGAAAACTAAAAAACAGAGGCTATACCAGCTGATGATGAATGTATTCACCATATTCAAGTCCAGCATACATCACAGCAAGCAGTTTAGTTGATTCCTTATCCTTTTGGGCATTGTTGCAGTTTCTCCAATACAATTCCACAAAGAAACAGCAGTATTTAGTAACATTTATCCTCTCTCTTTTAAAGAGGGTCCATTCATTGAACATTCTCTTGAATTACAAGTGCTTCCTGTCACAAGGCCAGTTTACTCCTAATAATGTGGAAATACGCTGTGCAGTTTTCTGCTGGTATATCATGGAGTGTACACCTCTAAAGCAAAATCTCCTCTCTTGTCAGGAATACATAATGGGATATAAAACTGAGCACATCAGTTGATTTCTAAGGTCACATTCACCTTCCTGAGAGTGCTTTTCCAAACAGCTATGTCATCTTTTCCCCAAACAATCCTAATTAATTGCTTTTGCGTTAGGATCTCAATTTCTCGGCTCACTGCCATAAGAAGTTTTTTTGTGAGAAGTCCTGGCAACTCCTTTAACAGCAACTCAAAATTGCCCTCCCTGGCCAAGTTTCTCCTGCTCCCATGTCCATCAAAGCACTTTTCAGCTCTACCTCTGGATTCGAGTTTCCTGTGAGTATTTAGCACCATCCACTGCTAAATTACAGACTCTAGATTGTCCTTGAAAACAGCTCCATATGAGTGACAGAGAGACTTTGCACAGTCCTGAGTCATCCGTGATATATGACCAGTAAGTTCCTGATAAAACAATCTCCCCTAGGAACAGGAAATCCACCTTAAATGGCAATAGGCTGCATCTCTGGAGTCCCAGCTATTTGCCACAGCCAGACTGATCTTAGTTCAGATTTAATCCTTTAATTAATTTTGTTCAAATAAAAAATGTGAAATAATCTGAGTTACAAATGAACTGAAAATTCCTGAGTTGTTCAGAGTTGTTAAACTTTTTTAGAAGGGCAGCTGAGATACATCTGAACATATCAGTTAAAAAAAAAAAAAGTTTTGTTGAAGTTAAATTCTTAAAAATATCTCACAGAAAAGGTGCCGCTCCCATTTTTAAAAATAGGGCAGCAGGGTTATTCTGGCTTGAAAGTAATACAACTCACAAAAAGGTGGCCTTAGAAATCTGCTGTTTCATCTCACCCAACAGGAGTACATCAGAAGTTGAAATAAACCTCCTCTTTGTACCCCAGTCCCACAGAACATGCTCCACCTGCAACAGTTGCCAAACACACCTGAATCTGCAGGTGAGCAAAGAGACTTTGTCATTGCTTATTGCTGTTCAGTGGGGCACAACCACATGAATGCTAAAAATGAGATTAAAATTTACTGTTTCTAGTGCCTTCTATGCTCCATCCATGCTTTATGGAAAGCATGACAGAGGTAGCATTTGCCATAAAGCAGAAAAAAGGCAGTAAGAAGCATGGTGCACACAGAACGAACATGAGTCAAGATGAGGAGACAAAGCAGTCAGGCTAGGGGAGACAGATGAGACAGGGGCAGGGAGATATGCAGTCACTGAAGTGTATTTCATTCCAGAACTTGGAGTGGAGCCCAGGAAACCAAAGTCTCAAACCCTCCTCTGCTGTCAGCTAGTATTTACAAAAGCTAATTGCAAAGCTCTTCTCACAGATTTGCAGCTGGACACAGAAAGGGCAACAGTCCTCTATAGTAACTCACTCCTGCACTATTCCAAGAGTCAGACCACATTGCATTATAGTTCTTAACATTTTTGGATCTTGTATCCCTACATGATACTATTAAAAAAAAAAAAAAAAAGCAGTTCTGTTAAATTTAAAAAAGTACATAATTTAGTATCACAAAAGTGTTCCAAGATTAAAAGTGTTGGAAAAAAACTTATTTCAGTGCAGAATGAATGAAATATTCAAATACTGCAATTGTTTCTATATACACTACAGCATGCACACACACAACTGGAGAATGTATCTGTTCATTTGCAACCCTGGGTAATTAACACATGGCCCATATAAATATGTATGCCAGCATCAATGAAGTTTCCTTTCTTCAACTTTGAAAAAAAGCTTCATTCTTGCTCCATGACACATACTTTCAGCCAAATGTAAAGGTTGCAATACAAAGAAAATGGCCTTCTGATCTAGCCTGAATGGAAAACAAGGCAAGGAGGAAAAAAAAGGAAAGTTCAGCCTGATGTACATCCAGACAGCACCTGTCTTCTGCTCCAGCAATGCAATTTGTATCATCACATCCAGTTCTTTTTTCCCCCATTCCCTCTTAATATGCCTCAAATACCAGGATGCCCACAGTCAGCAATGAGTGCCAGAGCTGCTTCAAAAGGTGAAGACCATGAGGTTCACTGAGAAGCATTGTGAGCTCTCATCCCTCAGAGCTATGCTGAATGCCGCTGTCACCCTTAGGGAGACAAATGACATTAGCTCAGGGATTCTGAGTATTAATTGCATGCCTCTCTACAAAACCTTTCCCTGTAGGGAAATGTTTTGAACCTCCAGAATTCCAAAGATTTTTCCACCAGCAACTTTTATGAAGTTGCTGTTATTTCCTGATTTGGATTTATTCACAGTCAGTAATCAGGATTTTCCTCACACATCACATTTCCTGAATAGCAAAGTTTCTCTCTGCAAGCTCAGTCTAGCGAATGTCAAAGTGTAGAACTCTGATGAAATGTTAAACAAAGCAAGAGATAGGCAATGACCCACAAAGCAGAAGTGTAGCATCATTTAACAGGCTTATGGACAAAATGTATTTCTGAAATATTTCAGCAAGCATCTGCATAAAGCTGACTGTTGATGGGAACTAAAGCTGACAAAGGCATAACAACATAAAAATGCATCTGTGATCTTACCCTGTACATACTTAAAGTGACAGCCCATCAGGGTGTAATTATCATATATTACTAATGGAATATTAATCAAACATTAATTACTCTAATTAGAAAAACTTGTCTTGAAAAGCAGCCTGACTTTTCACCTCTGAAACTGTAATTGACACACAAACAAATTTGACAGTCTTGACGACTATGTCTCCTTAGTGGGAGAAATAATATCTTTATCTTCCAACATTTAACTTAACTGCCAGTTTCCATCCCCTGTATGTAAAATTCAAGTCAGCTTAGATGATCTCAAGCACTACTTCAACCTCTCTTAAGTACTACACATATATCTAACATGAGACAGAGATAAAACCTAGGCTTCATGCAGGTTTACCAAGTGGAGATTAAATTCTCCTTTGAAAGAAACCTGGAATATCTGTCTACAATGTAAAAAGTCAAGCCTGAAGCAGGATTTCAGCTATCCATGCACATTCACACTTTTGAACCTGTAGAGCCTTTTTTGTTCCTTCAAAACTGTCTTTTTTGTGCACATACAATGTCTAAACCCCCACAAATACTAACCACATACAAAGGAGACCAAGTAGCAGTATAAAGTCTGCCTTTCAAATGATTCATGTGGGAAAGCAAAGCATTTAGGAGATAACATTCTGAAGTGCCAATATCCCAGCAGGTCTCAAATTAAAAAAAAAAAAAAAAAGAAGTGTGATCTTTTTGCTCATCTATTGACACAATCCAATACCTGCTTAAGGAAATAAGACATTACATTCGCAGTGGCCCACAGACTTCAATGAGGATCAGATCAGGCTCCTATGGATTATTCTAGCTATGCCCGATCATGAGATGCTTTTAACAATAAAAATTATATGTGTATACACTAGAGGCTTCACCAGGCTATGCTGGATTATGGACAGTGTTCTCTTTATACCCCTCACTGAAGATGTTGAAATCTGTTTAAGTCTGCTTTTTATTTCAAAGTGTGTTCTGATTTTGCCCAGTCTAAGACCATAGAATATCTCAAGTTGGAAGGGACCGACAAAGATCATCAAGACCAACTCCCTGCAGGACTCCCTAAAATTAACTACATAACTAAGAGCTTTTTCCAGAAGATCCTTGAACTCTGACAGGCACAAAAGATACCACTCTGCCAGAAAAAAGCCTGCAATAATGTTTGACCTTACAGGATAATCAGAAAGGTTATTATAAATTGAAATTCAGACTGGTGACAAAATACAATGGAGAATTAATTATAATTTAGAACTAAAAGCATATTTTAATCTGGTTTGACTTCATCTACTAGGTAATTATTTAGGGAATATGCAGCATGTTACAACTTTTTAGGACTGGAATATTTTTTTCAATGTTACTGTTCCAAATTACTGCGCTATTTTCACTTGTATTACCACCCATGGTCTGAAAGCAGCAAAACTCTATCATATCTGAAACAGGAAATGCATTTGGAACTGACGTTACAAATAAAAGAGTAAATATTTGCAGATCTAAAACATAACTTTAAATTGTTTAATCTTTGTCCTTGGTTATACACCTTCATTATGTTACAAAATTAATTCAAATTATGTGTTCGCTTGCAACAAAGTTGGCAAGGAAAACTGAAATTATCTGTACTACTTCAGTGTGATGTGATTTTCTGTTATGTAAAACAATTTTCCTATGAAATCATTTCTCCTTGCTAAACTCAAGACTCATTACTACCAAATAAATAATGACAATGTTGTTACTGCAACAGGGATGGCAATATTGTACTGGTCATTGAGGGGGAGACAGAGAACAACACATCTCATGTATTACTGTGTCCTGACCTCCACAAATGATCTGCCAGTTGTGATATGCATTAAGACATTTCATACACACATTCTGCTCTTGATTTACTCGGACTATTCTGAGACTTCATATTCTATGTATTAAATCTTAGGGTCCTAAAATTCAAATTCATTCCTTAATTGGCTAAGGAAACTATTTTTAAGTGAAGACCTTGAGTTTTTTGTTCATTTGTTTTGGAGTTTTTAGTTTGTCTTTTCTTCCCTCGAGTTGCTACATGTTCCACTATCCAGATGGTAAGAGGGAACTTCTTTCCCTCTCTTCCTCATAAAAAAACCCCCAAAACCCAAACAGTCCAGGGTGAGAAAAAAATTTAAAAATCTCCAAATAGTAGATGCTGAAAAAAAGAAATTGCTTAACAAAAACAGGTTTTCATCTAGCTTTGTTACTCACATTTCCACCTACTTGAATCTAGCATTTAGTCAAATCCATTCCTGCTTTCATCACACTGACCTCCCTGTAAACACACCAGTCACAAACCCAGTTGTCTGCACTTTGCATCTACTGAAATAAACTCTACTGCAAATACATTTCTGTTTTCTATTGATGCTATCTCAACTATCTCAGTTGGTGCATAAAGAGGAACAAGATCTGGTCTATTTAGATAAAATACACAGTTTTGAGGTTTTTTTCCCAATGTTTTTTGTTCAGTATATATTTCATTTAATTTCACCTTTATTTACCAGCACAAGCAGAATTATTTAAAAGTAGCTGTTAGATAAAGCATGACTAATTTCATCCTACTTTCAAAAAGTATTTGACCTAGCAATAAGTACAAAAAATTAATCCTACCTTTTAAAATATGTTCATGCAATCTCTAAGAAAATGCTTAACAAAATGACCATTAATACTACATTTGCCACACTTAATTTTCCAGCACACACACAAACTTAGCTCCAGAGAGACTCCACTGAATTAATTTACTTACTTTAGGTGGTATATTGTAATGATAATAATGGAATCAATTAAAAAAAGGACTACATGATTAGGCTCCATAAAATTGTGGGCAACAATCCATGACTAAGCTGCAAATTCAAAGGGGGAATCAAAACTAATTTTTTTTCATTATTTATCTATTTTAAACAGAGAAGATGTGCAGCACACATACTGATCAATGTATTTAAACATTTTCTTTCTAATACTGTGTCCTAACTTTTTCCAACACAAAAAACACAGCAGGCAGCTTGGCTTAATCAAAAAAAAAATTACAGCTGAACAAACTGGAAAGTGACTGAGTATTTGGGTTACACACAGGTTTAGTATCAGATGTTGGGAGTACCCAGTTTGGCTCCAGCATGATTTGTCATTGAAATTCAACTGGATCAAGAACTGTTGTCCTCTTGACTGCTAAAAAAAACATTTTCTGATGATTGATTAAACAGTATGTGCTGAAAAATTTACTTTTTTCCACCTCCCAAAATACATATAAACAAAATAAATACAATTTTTTCAAGAACCTCACTATCACACAAAGCACGCATTCAGCTTTGAGTAATAAATTACTACACGAATGTAAAGCAATTTGTTTGCATCCACTAAAATAGAATGAATCATATCCATGACACCAAATTGTAGTAATAAATTACCGAGCTCTGCAAGTGGTAGGAAAAGCATTATCGTATTAGATTTTGAAATTCAGATCTATTATAGGCATCTTGTTTATTTATTTATTCAGCCATATAACACAGTATACTAAATAACATATTGGCTACATACACTCTGTAGAAGGCATGTGTGTGCCTGCATCAATATTATTTCTTTCACCAAGAGTACGGGGTGTTTACTATTATCAAAAACAGGATTGCAGTGTAACTGCCACCAGTGCTCCCAAAATTCTGGCCAGTCACCATGACTATGCAGAAAAACTGTCTAATAATACACCCACTGAGTGACTATTCCTGAGAAGTAGACTTGTGACAGCTGGGTCTGCCCTGTGTGCAGCCAAGTGAGCAGCACCACAGGTCTGACTGACCTGGGCTTTGTGCAGTCTGCTATAACTTAAGATACCAGGTCTATAAATTCGTGTTTTCCAGGCCAGCTGATGACAATAGCTGAAGTGGCCTCTTCAGCCCTGAGATGCGAGTAAGGAGTGCACTTACTGCCTTCAACACCTTCCAGAAAGGAATTCACCTTTCCTCCTTGAAGTTCTCATTACTGCCACCAGAAAAGCAGCAAAAACTCTTTAAAACATCCCATGTGCCTGAACAGCTAATCCCAGCTTCTCTTCAGCCTTCCCTACAGAAACAAAGAGCAGGGAGAGATCAACACCAAAAATAAAGGAGTTTTGACTGAGGAAAAAAAAAATCCCCATCAAAAAATCAATCCTGACTTAAACCTAAATTCAAAGCATATGTGAGCCTGAATAGGTGCTCCACATTTATCAAGCATATTGCTAACGTGGGCGGTAGCTGCCATGAGCTGGATATGGAAGGAAAGATGAGTTCAGAGCAGTTTATGGTTACACCAAACGTAAAGGCAAAATCGTCAGATAAAACTGAAATAATTCATGTTCTACAGTAATACAAGGCTCTCACGTACACACAAAACTGGAGTCAACATGATGTTCACGTTTTAATACAAATCAGTAAAAAAAAAAAACAAACTAATTGCTCTAAACCAGGACACTGTCTCATTCAGCATCTGTTCAAACCCATGTATAAATCAGCTGCAAGGACTCTGTATGCTAACGAAGCCAGAAAGGCAAACTACATCTGGCAAACTCATCAATTAATTAATTAATTATACCACAAATAATCAATGATCCCAGCTCTGTATAAAAACAAACAAACAAAAATAACAGTTGAACAAGAAAAAACAAATCCACATACAATTTATTCATCAGTGTATGTCAATTTGCAATAAAATACTGTGGTTTTCTGCAGTAGCCTCAGGTTAAAGCATTTTTTCTTTCATCAGGGAAAGAGAGATCCCTGGGAACTGTGCACTGGTACCATTTGTTCTGAATTATGCAGCATTTTAAATATGAAAATAAACTTTAGCATGACACCATTACAGAATAAAAATATTAAAGCTTTTAAACAAATAAAATTTACATTTGTAGTCTTTCCTATGTATTAGTTTCTCAATTCTCAGAGAGACTATAAGTCCTTGGGAAAATGGACCAGTTATTTTTGATCCTACAGTAGCTCAAAGCAAACTACAGACAAAGTTCAATAGTAAAATCAAGTTAAGAGTTTCTATAAATGTGCAAAGTATGCTAGAAAAATTGATTATTGGAAAATTTTCTTATTGTACACAAAATTTTCTTTTAGTTCCAAAAGAAACTGAAAGGAGCACTGAGATGAACCTTCATCTTTATCTCACCATGCTTAGCTGTGTGTTGTCACAGAGGACCAGGAATTTAGAATAAAGAAACACAATGCAATTCATTTCTCCTAGGTCCTGTAGAAATGCTATGATCCTTGAGTAATCCCTTCACAAATATTTCTAGAGTCTTCAGAAGGGCTCTAAAAGTGTAACACACACAAGTGTTGCTACAACATTTCAGCATTTTTTCACATTAAAAAAACCCTCCAATATGGGCCTGACCAACTGGTGCTCAACATTTAACATTTCACAGAGGGCAGGCAGCCTGCTCCTGCAGTTCATGCTCAAAACGCCAGTCAGCATAAAGAGCCAAGGATCAGGTCAAGAACTTGAGTATGCTCCCATATTTTGCCTTGATTCTGTCAAAAACATCCTCTGGAAAGTAATTGAACATAACACATTAATTATTTTGCAGCACAGTGTGCTGATTTTACAAGTACCTCATGCACTGCCTGCTTTGTAAATGACCAAAATACTTGAATACTGCAGAACGTCCTTGTACTTAGCTTTTGTTCGTATATAATTCTGCTGTATAACTCTCCCTTGCAAAACACACCAAGCAGATTCCCAGTAGGGACATTTATATCATGCCATGGAGATGTAGAACACCATACAAATAATTATGGAAGTCAGCCCACGCGCCATCACAGTATGACAAGACACACCACACAGATTGTCAGGTTACATACAGAAACTCCAACTAACGTTTCTACCCAAGGTGGAGTGAATGCTCATCAACTACCATGCCCCTGCAACTCTGTAAAGGACATTACACAGATATTGAAACAGCGCTACAAAGAATGTCATATTTGAAGTAGTTGTCATGGACCAAAAAATCCCCCAAAAAACCCCAAAAACAAAACAAAGGGGGAGATGCAACCAATATTTTTTACACAAGTAAGTTCCAGGAATTAAAAACTTTTTTTTTCCTGAGCTAACAGGACAGCCAGTTGGTTTGAATACCATTCAGTAGCTTCTCCTAGTGCAATATCAGTAGCTTGTTTCTTTTGTTTCTTTTGTTGCTGTTGTTGCTAAGAAAAGAAACCTGCATTGTTTTTTTTCCAAGGAAGAGCAAGTTCCGATTGCGTGAGAAAAAGCTTTCATCTCCAGTTTATAATTGCACTTGAGTTTATTTTATCATGCAGATATCCACATCAAAATTTTTAAGACATCCATCTTTTTCACTAAAAATTACAGTGCTTCCTAAACAGACATTGTATCTGTTCTTCTAGAGTATTTAATTTCATATAATAATATACATACGGTACTTTGAAAAGTACCACTAATCTAGTAAACCCTAGCCCAACTTTGCTGCTGTTATTAAAGGACAGGTGCCATCTAGATATTTGGGATATCCCAACATACCACTGGACTGGGTCTGAGCAACAGATTCCCAAGATGGGGATTGGAATTAATGACCTTTAAAGTCCCTTCCAGCCCAAACTATTCTGTGGTTCTGTGATTCACCTCGCTGTTCCTCCTAACATCTTTACTTGCAGATAAGTGCTTAATGCCAAATTTATATACGATTTTGTAAGTAATATTGATGAATATCCCAATGGAGCTTTTTAGTGGCAATAGGATGGCAAAGTAGAATTAAAAGAGAAAAAAATCACCAAGGAAGGAATGAAAAAAGTAAAATTAGGAGAATTTAATGTTATTTTGTATAAGTTAAGTATTGCAAATATCGTCAAAACAATTTAGATTGAAAAAAGAATGGTAATTCTGCAATTCCATTCATAGAAGAACTGTGCAACCATAAAATGTAATATTTGCGAAGATGATTAAAACCCTAATTCCAATCCCCATCTTGGGAATGCACACTTTCCAGCAGATCAAGTTGCTCAGACCCAGTCCAATGGTATGTTCTTAGAAAATGGGATCTGATGGGAATTTAGTGATGTTCTAAAATACAGTCACACACACAAAAACAGAACAAAAGAATCAAAAAAAAAAAAAAAAAAAAAGAGAAGAGAAGAGAAGAGGGAGAGGGAGAGGGAGGAGAACCCTACAACATTATGGAGGCAAACCAGTTAGCATCTTTTAAGAACCAAACCACACCCTGACTATTATGCCCACCCAATAGATAGCCAGAAGACACAGACTGATGAGAAGAAAGGATCTCTGAAGCCCTTGTGAAGCACTTGCACCAATGCAGTTCCAGCACCACAGAACCAGAAGCTGCATTCCTCTATGAAACACGAAATAAATGTCACCCTAAGTGAATGGTATGCTGCAGAGACTCCAAAATTCCTCCTGCTGCAGGATGGAAAGAAGATAAAGATTCTCACATGCTTTGGACATTTGAGAGACACCTTGCATCCATGGAGCACACCAACTCTCAGTACTTCTGACTGGACAAAGGCAGCTGCACACTGTCTGTTGACCAGCTATACATAAAAAGACACAGTTGAGACCACTACCACAAAGCAGACAGCTCAATTTCATGTCTACCCTTCTTTAATTTTTTTCTTCCTTTTTCTCTTTTTTTTCCCCTGATGACAAAATGAAAGAAACACACAAAGCAGTAGTGAGACAGTAATTCTCACTGTTGACTTTCAATGCTGGATGCATACTGCTAGAACTGAAGTAAGTTACCATGACAAAGGCAGGTGAGACTGCTAATTATTGTATCTTATTGTTATTGACCTCCAGTCAGATACATCATCCTGTTCTACCTGAAAAACTAAACAGACACATAAGCACAGAATCAGCAACTGAAGTCACACTCAGCTAAAAAAACACTCCATTCATTTGAAAAAGTAACTCAGCTACCATACTATCAGCGCATTCCTTGAAATACCTTCAGAGAGGATGTACACCCAGAACAATTAATGCAGACTTTCAAGCATAATTGATGGACACAATTTTTGGGCATCCTCACCCTCTTATCTTCCTTTCCCACAACAGAAACAAAAAATCAAGAAATCCTTGACTTGATCCAGCAGAGTCACCATATCAGGATATTAAGATGCTGAAACCTGTAAGATGTTTCAAGTCAATTCAAGCTACTGCAACCTACATTCAAAATTAACCCACAGCGCTTAAAAAGCACCTTCTAGGTAGATGACACCATCTGTAACTACTGAGATATTTGGTTATGAGCTGATGACACAAGCTTTTGTCACCTGAACCATGGCAGCTGAGGTTCAAAGCCTGGATCTGGGCATCTAGAAGGGTCTATTTCCTTCACACAGACAGGAGTTCATCTCCCAAATCCCTAGTTTACTTAGCATAAGAAATCAGAAGATGAAGAACCTCCCTACTTAGTTAAAGATGATGCTAAATTTTCAAAAAGAGGGAAACAATTGCAATAAGTGACTTTCATTGAAATGCCACCAATACAGGGAACAGGGCAGCAGGCAGCAAGAGATGAGAAACTGCTCTCATAGACAAAGGCTAAAGAAAAAGCTACATAGGCAACTATTTTTAAATGGCTTTCATCTAGGCAGAAGACACTGGAGAGATGCATAACATCAAACTTACTTGGAAAGCCAGATTATGAATGTACTAGCTGAGAGAAACCATCATTATGGTTTCTCGAGCAGATTTTCAAATGGCACAGGCAATTCTTTAAGAAACAGAAATACAGAAAAGTAGGAATACACTGTGTGGTTTCAAAGCACTGCAAAGTGTTTCAACAGACAATCTGCCAACTAGACAAGTTAAGAAGGCCAAAGTCAGCATCTGTCTTCCAATTAGAGAGCCACAAATGACATATTGCTCAGTGACAAATGATGACTGCTGTCTTATATTAAGATGGTTGCTTTAGCAGATGTTTTCAAATTATCCCAAGATATGTCACAGGGAAAGGCAAAAGAGCTGGAAATAAGCCCAGAGAGACCTAGTGCACCAGCAGCCTAAGGGAGCCATTTAAAAAGCCATTTGGTATCCTCTCATGAGAGTGTAGCTACAAAAACTGAGTACAGAAAGGAGAATGGAAATAGAAAATATGTTACATTCCTCGGTGAGAGTTTTAAGTACCTGACTACAGGATCATCTAGAATAAAATGTGTTAACTTCATCTCGACTTCGAAAGAGACACAGTCTAGGTAGACAATTCTTCAAAGAAGAGAAATGGAAAAAAAATCCCAGTGATTCACCCAGAAAGAGTTGTTCCATATTGCTGCTCTGTAATGACAGTTAGGGCAAAAGAAAGGCTTTCTATGCTGAACATCTCTAAACAGTAACCCCAGTAACACATCTCACATGCCAACTGAAAAAAATTAAATTCAGCCCTGCTCCCAGGTGAGAAGAAGTAGACTGCTTTTACCACTATGAAACATCTGAAACTTCAAAAACAGCACAGACAAATAACAGAGAAGAAGCAGATGAACACACTTTCATCTGAAGAGGACTAATGAGTAACGTTCTGTCAGCTATTACACAGAGTTAGAGACAAGACAGGTCTTCAAAACAAAAATGTGATGGGGAAAACAAGCTATTTCCCAAAATCCCACAGTAAAAATCATATAGGTACAGAAGCACTTAAATACAATGCAAGCAGAAGGGAGGATTAGGGCAGGGAGAAAGAGAGAAGCTGTGCTCATCCAGCGTAGCACGGTTCTCACTCTGGAAGCATGAGGCAACAGTAAATGCACACACCAGGAGGCAAAATAACCACAGAGAGAAAGGTGCCAATGAAGGCTGCTACAAGTTAAGGAATGGGTAGGCGTCTGATCTTGACCTATGGTGAGGGAGAAAATCCTCTCTCTCTCAATCTCTCTGTCGTTACCATGGAGATTCACTTTTCAGGTTCCTTTGGATGAGCTATATTCACAAGTGCAAAATTTGGCATAAGAGGAGAACAAGTATTAATTACGTGCCTCTGACAAAAATAGCTTTCTTAAATCTTGAGAGATAATACAACAGAGGCAGTAAAAATTAAGTTTGGTTACAGAGATAAAGGGCTGGATAAACTATCTCACTTAAAAGTACCTTGAAACCTCATCTACTTAAAACGGCAATGCCAGTCTCAGGGCATTGCATCTATCTCTTACAATCTGGGTGAAAATTTTAGTTACTGTATGTATGAGCTCAGGGTGAAAATGACAATGAAAAAAATCCATGGATTCCTCCTCCCGTAGTACTCTTCCTTGGTGTGGGATTACCCTCATTTATTACACTATTTCATTAATTATTTAAGCAGATCTTTTTATATTTCCAGGTGGGAACATCACTAGCCAGAGCTGCACTGAGATGCACCACCTTTACAGAAAGAACATTGCAAGGCTTAACGCAAACAGATTACGTTGATATGCTTCCAAGAGTTAATTCCATAAGAGACAGATAGAATGAGCCTTGAATTAAAATATATAGAGTTCTGGTGAAGTAAAACAAAACTTTAAATCAGAAGCATATATATATACCCATATATATATATATATAAAATATATATATAAATAAATATATATATATAATGAAACACTACTGCACCCTTTATAGTACTTGATAAGCTCTCTAATAAACAGCATATTTTGCTCCCATATGTTTTAGTTTGTTCCTACTAATTTAAATAGTTACCTAATTTATATAGTTATCTGAAATATGCAGCATCAAACAGACAAGTAAGCTGTAACAGGAGAAAACAAGGAACTGTGTTGCTGCCATTAACTATTCCTAGTTTTCATGTAATCATTACTATGAGCAGCAATTTGATCTTCAAATATATATCCTATTTATCTTTCAAGATGCACTCTTTACACTTCTGGATCTCTTGGATCATTGAACAATGCTCAGACTCGTAATGTCTTTTAAAGGAGGGGAAATACCTTAAGCATCTACATTGGACCCACACAGGAGGAGAAATCTGTGTTGCCTTTTTAAAGGTGCATTAACACTGAAATACAAACCAATACAAGCTGAGTATACACCATGCCTGTGAGCACACGTACCTTTCACTTGTAAGTAGGCTATAAGCTAAGAAGTACTTTCTTTTTTTTTTTTTTTTTAATAACCAACTTCGCATGCTGTCCACTACAGTTCTCATGGATGTTGCTTCTCTTACTCTTGTCTCTCTCTTTTTTTTTTTTTTTTTCTTTTTGGCTTCCTGTCTTTAACAGCTTATTTAGGTACAACTGACAGGTACAGAACGCAACACGAATGAGACGTGATTAACCAAAAATCGATCATGCGTGAAACTAAAGCACTTAAGCATTGTTATTTTTTTTTTTCTCCGAGAACAAAACAATCGGCTTCCTTCAGAAACAAGCACCGTGTAGTCGTTTCCTTGCCGGCATCCTGAGCCGGGTTTAGTAACAGCACCAAGAAAGGGGAAGGAAAAAAAAAAAAAAAAAAAAAAAAAAAAAAAAAAAAAAAGCCGTAATTACATAACGGACCTCGCTAAATGCCTCGCTTCCCAGCGGAGGAGGAACAGGGGGACGGCGGCAGCCGGGGCCACTCCGCTCCAGCACCCGCAGGGCGGGGAGCGGCGGCGCCGGTCCCGTTGCCCGGGAAGCGATGGGCACCGGCACGGCGGAGAGAGGCCTGCCCTTCCCGGCAAGCGCTTTAACCTCCGCCCCGGGGGCTGCCCAGGCGGTCCCCGGACCTCTTCGCCGTTAAACGCTCACACCTGAGTGGCGCAGGAGCCGGGGCCGGCCCACGGACAGGGTGCGCCCGCCCGAGGCTGCTGCCCGGCCCAACCGCCCCCTCCCCGCGGCGGGGGAGCTCCGCTACCCGAGCGGCCCGGGAGAGCAGGCACCGCAAACGCCGCCTCCCGCCTGTCCCCTGCCGGCTTGAAGCGCACTCCCAGGCACCCGCGCCTCTGGGGATGGAAGTCTGGATCGGGGTCCCCTCGGCGGGGCTGCGCCGGACCTCTCGGTTCCACGGGATCCCCGCACCACGCGGGCTTCGCCGAAGGAGGAGGCAAATATCCACCCCGCTGTCCTTTTCCTACCGGGGAGGGACGCGGGACAAACTCGGCCCGAGCAAGTGCCGACAACTATTTACGGAGCGGGGCTGCGGGGGCGGCGGGGCAGGACCCGGCGCAGGCGATGCCCCCACACTGCTTGCCCGCAGGCTCCCCGGGGAAGGGGGCGATCCCCCGGGCAAAGGAGGATGGCATCCCACAGCGGTTGGCAGAGCCCCCGCGGATGGGGGCACACAGCCCCGCAACGCAAGGCCAGCTAGGAATTACTCATTTCAATGATGCAGCAAACGGGGAGGGGGGACACGACGCGGGGACGACGACGAGTCCTCCCGTTGCCACTCTCCAGCCCCGATTAATAAATAATGCCCAGGTTCCCTGCCAGGGGAAGCGCTCTCGTCTTCCGCGCAGACAGCAATTAATAGCCAGCCTCCTCCCGCGAAACCCTGGCTAAGCGCTCCCGCACGCTCGCACCCGCGGTGCCAAGTGCGAGTAGCACAATAGCGGGGAACCCCTCTACCTCGCAGCCCGGGGGAAGAGACAGGAGGGAGGGCTGGAGAAGCCAAACCTCTCGCGGCAAAACCCGAGCCGCGGAGAGCCGGGGAGCGGCGGCCGCGGCAGCCGCCGGCGCGGCGGGAGGGCAGGCAAGGCAGGCAGGCTTGCCGGCGAGCCGAGGGCGTACCGCGCAGCACGCCGCTAACACCATCACCCCTCCGTACTGTCAGCAAACTGCACGGCCGCATTTACCTTTTCCTGCCCGCCGTCCGTCAGTCAGGCGTTTGAGGGAGAGAAGGAGAAAGGGAAGGAAGGAAGAAGAAAGAGACAGGGAGATAGAGAGAGCGAGAGGCGGCTGCTAATCCCCGTGTAGAAAGACTTCCAGCAGCAGCGGCAGAAGCAGCAGCAGCATGCGTGTGTGCGTGCCCGGAGTGAAGCACAGCCCTCCTGGCGATGCACCGGCGCTGGCACCCAAGTGCTGTCATGTGCGTGTCTCGGTGTGTGTACCCATGGCAAGGAAAAAAAAAAAGGAAAAAAGAAAAAAAGATAGACGGGGGGAGACTCGTCAGTCACACGCCTGGCTGTGCACTGCTGGGGGGGACGAGGAGGAGGAGCTCAGCGCTCCCCAGCCCAGCCACCGGAGGAGCAGCTCTCTTACTACGGCGGCGGCCGGGAAGCCCCTCCGCGCCGGTCCCGCACGCCCAGCCGCCCTTCCCGCCCGCTCCCAAGGACATGCCTTCGGGAAAGACCCTCAGTGCCTCCGTCCCAGGGGACTCCGTTCCACTCCCTGGGCTACCCGAGCCCCACAGGAAGCAGCTGAAAAAAAAGCCCCCGCGCTTCTCCCCAAAAAAATGCCTCCCGGAGGCATCCCCTGGGCAGCGGGGATGCCCCGCGTGGGACTGCGATGCGGCGCCCTCCCAGGGGTCCCAGCCGAGCCGGGGAGGGCTGAAGGGGCTGGGAGCGGAGTCGCGGCGTTTCCCTCGGGGTGCTGCTGTAGGCGGAGGCGGGGGCGCCACAGACGGACCTACAAAGCACGCGGGTCGCCCGCTGTCCTGACGTGGGGCGCCCGGCGGCACCACTGTGGGTCGGGGGGCTGCAGGTGCCCAGTGTGGGCTGGGCGTCTGTGAGAGCTGCAGGTGTAACTACAAATGTTTGTGGTAGCGAGTACAGAAAGTGAAAAGGCGGTGAAAGGCTACGCTCATGCGGGCCACGGTGCGGGTACCCTAATCCTCGCGTGTCCAGTCAGGGACGCTTAAATTTCAGCCACGGTGAATGACCTATTAAAAGGTGTTTGAGCAGTGGTTCAAATCACTTCTTTGCTAAATTGTAAATACTATACCTGTCTTTTGGCTGTATAGTAGCATATATGCATACAAATGAGATTTTCACATACAATTTACGGAGTAGCTAAAACAGAATGTGAGCTAACAGAATGCTCATGTCTTACTGTCCTAAATTTACTAGTGAGTCATACCAGCAGGTTTCAAATGTGATTTCTTTAAGCCTCAAACCAGGAAAAGTTAGTGAGAAATATACTTGATGTTTTATTTTTTGTAACAAAAAAGAACACATATAGACTAAAAGATAATATTAGTCATAGAAAAAGGTTTGTTATATGACAAGCATGAAAAAAATTTGGTAGGGATGTCAGGTATGCTGTTTATACTAGTTTAGTTTTGTTTTGTTTGTAACTGACAAGGTAGACCTACTGTCTCAGGAGTAAAAAGGAGGAAAGGATGAAGTGTTATTGACATTTTTAATCACAAGTGTAGGTCGTATCTAAAGGCTGCATAAGATAGGAAATTCTGATATGTTGAAAATTATGTTAATTAGCAAGCAGTCAGTCAATTGAGTGGGGAAAAAAATTGGTCAGTCTATTTAAAAATAATTCATGGGGGCTTTTTTAGTTGTAGGTGTAATAGTTGGTGTAAAGGGGAAATCACTGAAAAGTCTGTCCATCTAATAAGGATGGATTAGATAATTAGGATTTAGCTGCTGACAATAAAATATTTTGAGACTTTCCGTAAGTCCTGCAGTAAAATAAAAATGACTAAATTTGTCGTTACTAAATTGTACAAATCAAGTCAGGATGACATTGTTACACCAAATTGCACCCTAAAGCCATATAATGACTTTGTTTTTATAAAATAAAGGTACACATACTCTCTTAGTTCCTAAACTGAAACACAGATGCTGAATCTGAGCTAACTCAGGTAAATAAGCTAAGGAGTAGAGGATTCATTGTTTTATTTCAGTGTTTGTACACGCAGCACTATCCTATGCTCTTATCTCTTAACAAGAATTTTTTGACTTGTTATCATAAACTGTATTTTAAAGTCAGTTTCAAATCTGGCATAATCTGTTGTTTAAAATATGATGGTGTGTGAGGACCTAATTAGTAGAGTTTATGTAATATTTGCTGTGTAATTACATGAAGATTTTGCCTGTTTTCCATAGGCCTGTGAAGTTAAAAAGCAGAGTTAGTCATGTTACATCTGATAGTTTCATGAAAATTTTATACCAAACTGGCTGATTATATCAGTTAGTAGAACTACTAACTAATCAATGCAAAACCAACACAACCAGGTAGTCATGAAAACAGATAACACATTTTTAGCCTTCATCCAAACTTCCTGAAAATTAAGTAGACCTAATTTCCTTTGAAGACTGAAAAGTAAGAAGGAAAGAGGAGATATTTGTGCACAAAATTATCTGATCTCAAAGTAAATGCCAGCATGAGGATTTTTGTTTCTTTTGTTACTTGCACTCCCTAAGGCGAATGTAAGACGTCTAGTGAATTTTTTGGATTGCCCTTGTTTGCCTGACTTCAGTCCAGCTGGGCCAAGAGAGTAGGAGAGGGAAGTCTTGTTATAAATTTTCTCCTGATAGTTCTAGAGGAATCTCCATCCTGGAGAAGTGTTCTTCTTTCTTCCTGGAAAGAAGTTCAAGCTGTTTTACACAATGATGCAGATGGTACTTGTGAGCTACTAATTATTTTGATTTTAGACATAACACTTGTCTGTACTAGAAGCCCCAGAACTCCCGGGTGTCTCAGAAGATGTGCAGTTTGAGGGAGAGATTTCCAAGAGAGAAACAAAGATTCTTCTCCTGGTTCTGTGAGATATGGCACGAGCAAAACTGAGAAGAGGCTGCGAAGCAGAGGGTTTCAGGAAGGACAGGAAATGAATGCTGGTGAGCAAGAAACAAGAAAGTAAAGGCTGGGGACAAAAAGTTCCTAGTTTTTAGATTAGAAAAGTAGGAATCAGAAAGGAAACTTTTTAAATGCCCTGGCGAAGTGAAATAGTTCAGTATGAATATCTTCAACCATCTGCAGTTTGTCAAATGACCACAAATGCAAAAGCCCTTATACTATACTCACACTTTGATCACTTTCTTCTTTGGAGGAAGTTCTCTTTGTTTTGACTGATGGTGAAAGAAGTCATCATGACTGTCATTAATGCATAATTAAACTATATGCACGCTTAAATGAACTCCTTTCATAAGCTGATATTTACCACGCTACAAAATTGTCAGTGTGAAAATGCAGTGAGTTTTTGTGTATCGCTGCCCTCTACTGGAGAGAAGGTCAGAACCGCTCCATCCGGTCTCGGTGCGAAGCCGTAAAGCCACGGCCGCTGCTGGTAGTCCTCCTTTCTTGGTGAGTCACCTTTCTACGACCGAGGTGTAAAGGTGTGAAGATCTGGCGTGCCAGCATTCATAAAAAGATTTCCTTTTCCACGAGAGTTCAAAGAATCGATCAGGGGATTTTATGTCTGCAGTTTGTTGAGACAAAGTGATGACTAAGCAATGGTTGCAGTTTTTAGGATGTGTATTCTTCATTGACTTCTGTGAAAGGGGCCTCTGAATACATCACAGAGATGCTTAAAATTTTGATCAGTATTTCTTTTTATAAGTATTTGCTTATAGCTTTGTAGATAAGCACATGTAGATATTTTTCCTGTCTAAATACTTCGGTTCACTCTCTGTTGCATTACATTGTGATTGCCCTCCATCCCTTCTCCTGTCTGACCTTTCATGCCTCTATACTTCCCTTTTGCCATCTGTATCAACACTGCCAGAGTACCACATTTTTGTTATATTTTATTTTCATTTTCTTCCCAGGCTGGGCATTAGCAGAACAACTGAAACATGCAGAGCACAGCAGTGATATTCCCTCAGTTCCTCAGTGTTTCATCTCCTCCACCTACTCTCACAACAACCCATACACATCCAGAGCAGTTTCTGTTGGAATGCATTGAGTTTTCCAGGTGTCTGGGTGCATGCATTGCCAAGGCACTGTGAGAACTGTGGAGGATGAGGCCTGATCAGAGCAGGCATGAAAGAAAGTTTCACTATCAAACTCAAAAATGTCTTCTATGCAGAAAATCCTACCAGTTTGTGTTCATTTTTTAGTTTTGCCAGATGTGGGTCAAGTTTACAAAGATGAAGATCAGATGTATGCTCTTCTCACTCCTTTGTGGCATCAGTTATTTCTTCAAGGCAAGAAGACATTCTGACTATCAGAATCATTTAGGTTGGAAAAAACCTCTGAGATCATTGAGTTCAACCTCTGACTCATCACCACCTTGTCAACTAGACCGTGACATTAGGTCCCACGTCCAATTGCTTCTTGAACAACTCCAGGAATGGTGACTCCACCACTTTCCAGTTTATTCCAATGTTGAACTACCCTTTCCATGAAGAAATTCCTCCTCACGTCATGCCTGAATTTCCCCTGGCACATCTGGAAGCCATGTCCTCCTATCCTGTCGCTTGTTGCCTGGGAGAAGAGGCTGACCCCAGGCAAGCCACACCCTCCTTCCAGGCAGTCATAGAGAGAGATAAGGTTCCCCAGACCCTCCTTTTCTCCAGACTAAACAACTCCAGCTCACTCAGCACTCCTCATAGGTCTTGTGCTCCAGACCCTTCACCAGCTTCGTTGCCCTTCTCTGGACTCCCTTCAGCACCCCAGTGTTTTTGAATTTTGTACAATATGGGCAAAATAACAGTTTTGATGGCTTCCACACCTAACCTGATTAATGGCAGAGCCTAAAAAAAAATCTGCTTTCTTTTCCTTCTCTGAGTACCCCAATACAGACACCTGCCTAGAACATTTAATTGTAAATATTTTTACTATCCTAGTGTTTTAAGTTACTATCCACCACAGCCATTGTAGGTCTGTTAGTTGTATTTTACTGGACAGCACTGAAAATAGTATTGTCCTAGGTAAATGAATCTTGTGGGTTGCTTCATTTTATGTTATCTAATTACTTGCTAATCACTGCAGTAAATTTCTTCCCTGATCCTAATGGCTAACACAAAGAAGTTAGTCGGGCATGGAGTAGAGTGGTTGTTCCCAAAGACTGAATCCTAAATGACAGGTGTCCTTGAAAGGAAAGGTAATCAGGCATCAGCTCACCTTGTACATCCACACTGACTATTAACTGGTCAGTTAAAGATGGATGATAAGGCAATGTACATATTATTTTATGATTTAGAAGCAAAACAAGTACTTTGTTGAAGGTAGTATCCTTGTGATCTTTAGGCTATCAAACACACAATTCCACAAAACTTGTGACTTTCAACCTCTATCAGGAAATAAGTTGCTTGAGGGGCTTCTCAGCAGGGTGTCTCTTTTGAAAGATGTAAGATAGAAAATTTGAGTATGCCATCCTTCCCCTGCACAACAAAGATCTTTGTTTGGTATTAGAAACAAGCAAATTGCTGTGACTTTCAGATACCAGAATGTATTTCAGTGGTATCAACAGCAATATAAAGAATAAACATAAAGAGAGAGGAGGGAAAATTAGTTCAAACCAATAAACCCCATGAAATTCCCTCACTAGAGTGAAAATACTTTTTCAGATATTGAAAGCCCTGGGAGAATGGCAAAGTGCAGATTAGTTTCTGAACATCCACAGCAAGGACATACATTCAGTTTCTTAATCAAGGAGGGCTTTAATACCATATGATATCATGTTTTTTAAGTATAAGCATACAGTGCTAAAATGAGGTGCGGTACCATGGGAGTATTTTTGTTTCTTTGACAGAAAAATGGGGAAACAGAGAAAGCTTTGTAAGAACTTTCTGTGAATGGGAAGACTAGTAATCATGTAGAAAATTGTCTCTAACTTAAGATTTTAAATTAGATATTTTTAGGTAAAAATATTTTACATCACCATTAATTTCAGGCAGCACAAATAGCACAAAGCATCAGAGCTATCTGAATACTACTGTGACTAGTTTGTAGGAAACCATCATTTTGTGCTGTATGAGGTGGGATTACTCCTTTCTTACAAGAGGTAAAAGTGGAAGATATTTCTTACGTACTCAGACCAGCTGCACATCAAGGAGCTCACAACAGTCAACTGAGAGCCAAATTGAGACCATGACTTCATTTGCCTAGGAATGCTATCAATTCAAAGATTGTTGAAGGTGAAAAACTGTTGTAAGCAATCTTTTTCATAAATAATAATTTAATCCCATACAGCATGAGGCATGATAGGAAAAAAAAAAAAACATTACTTCCATTTTGCAGGTAGAAAATTGAGTATTGATACAAGAAGAAACAGGAGCTGGACTCCTATATATACTTGTTTTAGATTTTAACAGTAGGGTTATGATTGTGTCTACCTTGGTCTGTTTCAGCCATAAAAGATTTTTAAAACAAAGGCCTTCACACAAAGCACAAGTGTACTGCAGAGAAGTCCTAAAAACGTTCAGCAGGGCTTTCTGATGTGACAACTCAACTCCCTCCCTCTCTTTAAATGGGTGGATGGAAAAGACTGGTAGCTAGATGTGTCCAGATTTAATGCTGTGCAGTAATCCTGTCATTTATACAGAAAAGGGAGTGGGGAGATGGCAGTTGTCTGCCTTCTTATGAAGCCTATTTCAGGATGAGAGAAATTGAGCATAAAATGTGCAATAAAGCAGATGGAAAGACATCCAAAGCTTTTGAGATGGAATTCATTCTTTTCTGCAGTGTGTGCTTGTTTTTTATTTATTTTATATTATACGAAAAGGCATCAACAGTTTGGTTTCTTAGCCATTTTTCATGATCTTTTCATGTGAATCCCAACAAATCAAGTAGTAAGCACTGCACAGTTGTCAAGAAGTCCCAATATTCAAGATTAAATCCACATTTTTACAACATGCTCAATTATTTTCCACTTTGTGTCTGGAAGATACACTGATATCTCACATGGTGTTTTTGAGGAGAGCTTTTAACAGGAACTTCTGACAGAGTTAAACTCCAGAAAGACTGATAATTAAGACTTACATGAATAAATCTGTCAGTCAGATATGAGAAAGGAACTATTTTAAGGCACAATAAAGAGCTAAAAATGACAGTGAAGTAGCATACAGAGATATTTCAGGCTTGTTTTTCCTGCCTTGGAAGTCAACAGGCATTTTATGGTGAAGGTAGCAGAAAAGTAAGATAATAAAATATCAGAATATGGGAAATATAATTTCTATTTTCCATGTGTGATCAGTGAAGTACCCAAAAGAGGAATGTGTGTAACAGTTAAGTCTAATTATAATTAAGCATCATCTTTCATGGAAGATCTCTAGTTAAAAACAAATGAAAGACAACACAGGAAGAAGCTACTTAATGATACTTTTTTAAATGTATGAGAAAATATTCCGACATATGTTAGTCTCAAGTAGAACAAGGTTTTCAGGTAGTGATAAAAATCTACAGTTGTTCACAAAACAGGGTCCTTGTATGGATGACCACACTAAAAGTTTTGAAGCAATTGGGTAACTGAATATTCAGCCAATAAACTAAATTTCACTTCTCCAGAGAATTCCTTTATTGTTAAAGCATATAGATATATATATACACACACACACACATATACATATATATATATACACACACACATACCTATTTCCTGTTGTTACAGCAGTTATGGAAAATCATGCACACTGCCTGCAAATGTCTGCTATTAATGGATAGGGAAAAAAATGTGTACTGAGAACAAGTGACTTTATTCTGCCAGGTATTTGGGATAGAGGTGTTTATTCCCTAAAAAGCAAAGAGGACGGCTTATTCAACATGATTGAATGAACTCTCCTCAGAGAGTTTTCTCCTCATCATAAAGCTGGCAGCTGTTGAACAGCACTGCCCTGTTCCCCATAAATTGTACTCTGGCAACACCCTTTCCCATTCCGAGCAGCCATCCAACGTCAGTTCATTCAGTGTACTCCTGCTATTGCTTACGTCCAAACAGCTGAAGCACAAAAAACCTCAGACACATATGTGCAGGAAGAAGCAAGTTTTATAATTACTGTAAGAAGAAATCTTTCCGTAAGAGGAAATGCTCTTCTTCCATTCCAGTGTTCTAGCTACCAGCTATTCAGAGATTTTTGTTTTCTAATGATCAGCAAACTAATCTGTCTTCAGCTGAACTAGCATGCCTTGGAAATCTGCAAGTGCCTGTAAAATGCTGTGGAGCTCAGCATATTTTATAAAGTTGTTTGGAGGCCACAATAAAGTATATCTGACACCATTCTTGTATAAATCATTCCTGCATACCAGAACTTCAACACCAAAAGCTTTGATCTGACCCAGTAACATCTCATTCCTAGAAGCTTATAAATAAAAATAAAATGGCCAATTCACTCCTTTTTTTAGTACTCATTACATTTTAGTTTAACATTAAAATGCCATTCTTGCCTTCAGATAGAGGATGGCAGGCCACCTGGAATAAATCACCATGCACTCACAAGGCAGCATCTCTGAATGCAGGAACTCCTAGCAAAAGTTAAACTAGCAAATTGCACAGCGTCCACAACCTTGGTGTGGTGGAAAAAGAATTTGGCCAATCACAAGCAGATTCCTCAGCTTGTAAAAAGTGCCACAGCACAGCTTAGTCAGCACTTTGGTGCTGAGTTACGGCTGGGGGAAGACTCCTGGCTATAGAACTTTGCTGTGTTGCTTCAGCAACACAGAGACCCTAATGAAACTCTTGTGAAGGTTTAATTGACTATTGCAGAGGGAATGTGAAGGCAAGAAAGAGTGCCATTTTGAACTTCCTCATAAAGGAATCACATCATGTAATATCTAATAATAACTAAATTTGCTGCTGTCATCAAGATGTAAAAACCAGCAGGATGACCAGATATCAACAAAGGGAATATAATACTTTAAGCACATGTAAAATACCAAAGGACATTGCTACCAGTAGCATTATAGCGTACTGTATTGATTTCTCCTCAATGCTGCCTCCATTTATGTATTCCAAGAGGGTTTTGATTTTTTTTTTTAACTGCCATCCTGAAAACTGAAGCTGAGTTTGGAACCCAGGTGTGGTATTTTCTGCATCGCTGAAGGAAAGAAAGTGTCAGGAATAGGCCACTGATGTAGTACTTAACAGTGCTGCTCTTTAAGCCACTTATAAACCATTTCTGTCACCGATACATTGTTTCTGCATGGTTAACAACACTAAAAAGTGGTAACATATGCTTTTGTTTTTCAAGAGAATGATAGCTATACTTCAAAAGAAGGAATTCTTATGTGAAAAATGTCATTGTTTTAATTTCATCGTATTTCCTTTCCTACCATAAATGCAATGGAAAAAAGACCTAGGAAAGAAAGGAGGGAAAGAAAAGTGAGATATATCCAATCTGACATGTTACTTCATCTATACTGGGTTTCAATTAGTCTCTGGAGCAGATTCCTGAAGGAGAGTCATTTGAAGGAAACACACAAGATTATACTCTTGTTTTCCCAAAGTAGATAAGTAGACCTATACAAACATAAAGATTTTTTTAGTATTGACTTTCATGTTTATTTAAATGGTTACATCTGAAGCTCTAAAATAAAGTAGAGTAAATTCTAGAGATTGCTAAATACAGTTATAAATACCTCTGTGTCCGATGAGCATGGTGCTATTCTGTCCTGATAATTTAATACTTTGTTTTTTCCTTGTGGTCTGGTTATCAATCAGTATTCCTTAATGGGAAGTGGCAGGCTATAGGAGCCAAGAACTGGTGGTCTGTAAACTGCTTGTAAGCTGTTCTAAATCACCTGCATGATTTTGAACCCAAGACCACCAACTATATTCTCACCTGCCCTGACCAAAGCAAATGGTGTCTATTTGAAGCAGACAGTTTCATTCAGGGAAGAAACTAATACAGTTTAAGGTCGAAAGAGCTGGTAAGATGGCCTCATATACACACACACACACATATATATATATATATATATATATATATATGTATATATCACCATTTTTGAATTTCCTGTACAGGGTCTGATAATTTGATTTACTTTTTAAAGAGATCAACCTAGCCTGAAATGTGCTCAGAAAAAAGGATGAGTCTTCTCCTTTTCCATGAAAACAAACTCATCTAAGAGCATCAAAAAACCAGCTTTGTATAGTTACATCCCAGTATCAGACTGGGCTCATAGAGGAGTTAGCCAAAGGCCAATTACAAGCTGATCTAGCTAAAGCCAGTGTATTCTGGACCTAGGACAATCTGGATTTAGGCCAAGAACTAGGATGGAAAGAGCTTTACTGGATGATGAATTATCTCCTGCTGTCAGCAGACAGTAGAAAGACATACATTCTCCTCCTCCTGGAATTACACGCCATAAAATAAGACAAGTGCCACTTAAAGGTGGCACGAATCCTGAGAAATACATTCTCAATTGCTTGTGATGCCATGCCTGCTTATTTTTTAACTTTTCTGTGACCATATTATGGACCATATATTGCAAATTTCATCACTTTGCATCTCATGTAATCAAAACAACTCTCTGCACATAGAGGGTGTACCCCAATTTAGTAGCTGGCTTTAACAAAAACAGATTGTTTAATATTCATATTGTTGAAAGGCCTAACAACTATGCTCAGGATGATCAGTTCTCCAGTGCCAAGTGCTTTGCAAATACAGAATAAAACAGTGTCTTTCAGAGAGATAATAAAGAGTGAGAAATAATAAAAAAGTGAGATCAAGACTGGATGGAAGATAAGGAAAATAGGAAGGTAAGTGGTGACAACCAACATGATTTCATTGAGGACAAATTGTGTCCTACAGATGTAGTGACCTTCTGTGATGAGGTACAGGCTTGGTTGATAAGTGAAGAGCAACAGATGTCATCTACCTGGACTTCTGCAAAGCATTTGACACTGTCCCACACAACTGGACAGTCATGTATTTGACAGATGGATCACTTGCTGGATAAGCAACTGGCTGGATGGTTGCACTCAGACAGCTGTGCTCAAGTACTCCATGTCCAAGAGGAGATCAGTGACAATTTATGTTCCTCAGGGGTTGGTATTGGGACCAGCACTGTTAAACATTTTGTCAATGATTCTATGATTCTAGAAGAATCCCACTAAGGAAGAGTAGGGAATGCACGAAGAGAACATGGTTCAAGGTAACAAAAGCTTAGTTCTACAACCAGCTTTGTACCAAAGAGGGAGGACTGCCGGCTTAAGGCCAACTTACTCATTCAGCTAATAAAAGAGTCTTTTAATTTCAGACATATTAATGTTATCATTGAGAATTTGTTAACTGGGTTCAGAGCATTCATTCCAGCTTCTAAATATAGAGGAAAACATCCAGATATCACTTACAAAATGCATTTACAAAATTAATTTTATGGAAATGTATCAAAAACTTTTGCATCTCAGAATTTTCTCTGTGTTGAAGAAGTGTTTAATCTGGGCAGGGGACTGGGTAAAAGTTCAACCAGCTGATTGCTTTGAAAATTTTTCATAAGCCATGTGTCTTTAAAGGTTGCAGCAAGAGTCACAGACAACTATGCTTTATAAAACATCTAAGCTCAAGAACAAGGCCAATTAGCTTTAGAAGTTAAGGACATGCTAACAGTGCAATAAACATTAATCAGAATTAATGCTTGCATATGTTCTTACAGCCATGACATTAATCAAGTGCAAAGAGAACAGAAAGTGGTATATATGGCCAAATTTATGCGTCTCTGGAAAGGTTTTCCCACAGGGGCAGGGTTTTCCTATATATTTGACAGGGAGCTCTACATCTTCAAATGTTTCAGTTGTATGTAACAAGTGTGATGGTGAGGGTAAAAGCTGTACACAGTGGTATGGCCAAGAGCAGGACTGTTTGAGAGGAGGTAGTAGGACAGGGAGAAAAGCTGTGTAGGATTTGAAAAGAGACCTTATTACTCTAAGCTGAGGAGCTTTCTGCATACCCTCTAAAAAATGGGTATCACACATTTTTCTGTGTGATAAAGGAACATTTTCTTTATACACTGATAAAGAGGTATTTTCTTTGTACCCTGAAGCCCAAAGCCTCACTCCTGGTTGGTACAGGCAGAATACAACCCGTCAAGCTACATGATTTGTCTGAGAGTTGGAAGCTGTGCATGCCCAGTGCTCAGCATGTTCCAGATGTGGGTTCTCAGTGCAGTGACAGCTAGCAAGGTTACCTCGTAAGAGTAAGGTGGAACATGCACATAAACATCTATAGAATTGGGGTTTTGGCCTCTGTCCTGGAGCATACACTCTCAATTTAGTACTTGCAGTTCTAAGTATTGCCCTCTGAGAAGCTCTTTGTACCACTGTTCAAAATGCAGTTCATCAACCTGCCATTCCCTAGCTGCCTTTACTGCTGCATTGTTAGCTCTATTTTCTCTTAGACAAGAGTATATATCCCTGTATCCAGAGGCAGTGTCAGAGGAAGGGAGTGAATGCCCTTTTAAGTGCTAAACCTGAAAATTTTATCACTGTTAAAACAAGTACTCTAGACATTATTAACTCTTATGTGGTGAAAAAATAGGTGAAATAAAATGAAAGTAAAAAGTTAATAAATATTTTAAGTAGTTTTGGACACATACATACTTGATAAAATAAAGTCTTCTCTGTATATTTAGCCAATGGCTAATTTTCAGGCTCCTAGCTCGTAAGTGGAGTTTCTTGGTGCTTAGCTAACTTGACATTAAATTTAATTTGTCTCCCCACCTAAGAAACTTGTCAGAAAATCTTAGAAGGTGCTTTTGAGCCTCCAGAATCTCATGTCTTTGACTAGGTTTGCAGTACAGGACATTCACTCCAGAGGTACTCAGCAAGTGACTGGAGCTGCCACCTCCATGGAGGCAAGGTGCCAATTTGACCTGACAGGAGGCTGCTCATTCCAGGGAGCTGTCAGAAGGTGCTGAATTGGCCAGAGAGGAGGAATTGCTGATCCCTTTACTGGCAACAACTGATCCACTGCTGCACCAAGACAGAAAGGTTTGTTCTTCTAAACCCATGTGAACATCAGGGTCAAGGAAAGCCTTGTCTGGTCTTTCCAGGAGTAAGTGGATACTGAAAGAGGAGAAAATTAGCTTTGGCTTTGAAATCTAGTAAAATATCTCCATTCCCTTAGACTGTAATAGTTTTCTAAACACTCAGTGTTAAAGTACTAAATTCTACAGCACTAAAGCAATATAAAACTCTAAGTTCTGTACAGACACATGAAGTCCCTCACCAGAACCCATACCTTCCTCTGAAAAAGAAGACTTTGATATCAAATTCAAAACTCCTGACCTATTTAGCTATTCTATAAAGAATTTGTGTCCTCAGAAAAGGTAACATTATAACTCATGCCAATTCTTCCAGTCACCTTCTTCAACTTCAGGCTCTGTTCTAATCTTTTTCATTTTTATTTCATACAGCTAGTTCTCACCCCAATCTAATTCTCAGTCAAACCCTGGGTCATTCATTCCACTGCTTGTTCTGAAGCAACAAAGACAGAAAATAATTATGCATGATTGAGATGCAGATTATAACACTTGAATTTGTTTATGTCAAAGCTATTATATTTAAAAAGAAAACAGGAAAAAAGTTGCAATTGAAATTAGGAAAGGGAGATACAGAGAGAAAGAGAAATATAATGAATATGTTTCTCCACAGATTTTTTTTTTCCCCTCGCATGAAGGACATTATTCCTGACACCAGTGAACTTGCATTTTCTTTTAAACTACCAGGGGCATGGAAAACAAAAGTGTGTCCAATTATAAAATTATCTCACAAATCATCCTGTGTGATATTTCTGCAATTCCTTGTTCTACTGAAGAAAGCATGCTAAGTCATTCTAATGGTCTTTACAATGTGTGAAAATAAACAGGCAAGAGTTATTGAATAATTCATTTAAGTGCTACTTGATAAACACAGAGGAAGAGCTTATGTTAAAAATGTCTCTGTGCTTATGAAGCAAAGACGTAGCCTTATGACTGGCTTGTATTTTGATAAATTCACATTGCTAATGTCAAAGAAGTGTTTGCCTTGCAACAGTTTTGCATATTCAGATGGTAGCATATACCCTAGCACACTGTGCTTGAAGGCAAAGGTAGTAGATCCATGCAAATAGAAGCAAGGACAATCAGGGATAATTTAGAACAGTCATCAGAGACCATTTATGTTATTTATTTAAAATAAGTGGGTGATGTACATTCACCAGGTACAGAAAACCAGTACATTAAAACCAATGGCTTGAGTTATTCAGAGGCTAATAGTGTTCTCTGATTCTGTAAATAGCCACAAAAAGGCCTGTCATTTCCTTTGTTTGGTTAGTTTTTTGTGAGTTTGGGGTTTCTTTTTTGGTTTTTTTTGCTTGTTTGTTTGTTTTAAATCAAGCAGAGGAAGTATTTTATGACTTGGCAGAAATATTTCAGCTAATTGTATCTCATAGAGAAGATTCTACTAACTTTATCATTTAAATACAAAGATACCATTGTAAAGCACCATTAGCATTCCTGCTAAACTCGAAAAAAAAAATAAAACAAGCAACCCATAATCAATCAGCAAAGTAAATTAGAACCTTGCTGCTCTGCAGGGGAAAACTGAAATATCCTTTGTGCACTGCATTTCCACTACAATCAAATGCAAAGTTACCATTCTCGGTTTTACTGTTATAATATTCAGCAGTGACTAGATGGGAAAAATGAACTCTGCAGTGAAAGAAAATGAAACTTTAACTGCATGCTACTTATGAAAAGCATATTGAAAACAGAAATAAAGATAGCTAGCAGTGAGAGAGCTTGGGGAACATCTAGAATCGATCCTTGGTAATATAACTGTCCAGTGCACCTCAGTTTTTCCTGTTACTTCATCTGCAGATGCACACATTTTAGAAGTTATTACAGATGGTGTGAGGATGTCTTCCACAGTGCTTATTTCCCAGGAGGGTTGCTAATAGTTAATAAAATAAAATTAAAATTTACGTGGTAATAAAAACTAAACTGGAAAATAAATATGCAGTAAATGAGAACTATTATATTGAACATTTATTAGCTTGTATGTGTCCTAAATCAGAATTTCTTTATTAACATAGCTCAAGCTGGTAGCAGAACATATTTGAATTAATGTTTAGCTTTAGATACACTTTTTGGGAAATTGAACAACAGGAGTAGATTTGAAGGAATGTAAGTGAAAGAGAATTTGCTATCTAATAAATATGGCAACAATGGAAGAGCTACTTAGAAAGAATGTCTAATGTGAAAGGAGTGCAGTCATGCCATAGTATATGGACAGAAAAAGGGTAACTGGCTCTAAAAAATGAGGTTTATTAGTTATTCAGGTGCTTAATTTGCTATAACCTTTGTCTACTGACTATTGAAGCGGCACCAACATTTGGAAAGTGACGTAAGCTGACTCTTTTTATGGCAAGAAAGGAGAGATGGAATTTTCTGGCACACTGAAGTTATTTAAATGCCAACATACATGCACATTCATTCACTTTGCCTGGCCATAATTAAAAATGTTAACTCCACCCACTAAAAAAACCCCACAAAAATGAGTAAGATTGACCTCTTTTCATGCTGTTCTTTGTTTACAGAGTGTAGATCCCTTCACCTGATTTGTCCACATACACAACGTTATGGTATTCTGTGTACAACCTTTCTGCCTATAAGAGGAGTTGAAATAATGGTGGCTGTTTCACCACCAGCAGATAACCTTGGAAGTGCAGATCTCTCCACTGTACTGGCTATGAATTTAGGTCGTTTCAACATGTATAGCATTAACCACAGCACAACATTTGAGACCATTTAGGATGTGAATTAGGAACAACAGCATGTTCAGAGTTAAGTATTCTGAGAAGAAATCAGTTTTTAAACATCATATGGCTGTGAATACAATGAATCCATCAGCCTATGGATGGCTTGGATTAGGCCTGGATGGCTTGCTTAGTCATCAAAAAAAATGTGTTTCAGGTGGTCTTTACAAAGTTAAAAAACACTGAAGGACTCTAATCTGAAAAAGATGAAAAACAGACACACTTCACGGCAAGGAATAAAAAATTGGCATTTCCTGGCACGCTTTAGTTATTTAAAATAGATTTTGGCACAGTGTTAGCATTTGAAATAGCTGTACATTTATAGAAATGTTGGATATCCCACAACAGCTAATTCCTTGAAACACATCTCCCTTCCTATTCCCATAGCATCGCCTGTGTCTCATCTGGGTTGAAAACTCCTGAATTTTTATTTTTATTTTTTCCAAGTGATAAGAAAATTTGAAGGAGAGAACTTTTAGCATTTACTGATTTCAATACACATTAACATTCAAAACTCTGTAATGAGTAAAAAAAGAAAATCAGTTAGGAGTCTTTGCAATAACAATAACAATAATGATGATAATAATAATTTGACCAATTTTAATCAGAATCCTGCTAAGGTGTTGTTTCATGATGAAAATGTAATAGGGGTAGTTCAACACTGAGCTAGCCTTATTCCTGGAGTGGTGTCTCCACTGGGACCACAGACACAGAGAGCTTTGAAGCAAATTATTCTCTTCAAATGAAAAAAAGCTCTGACCTCTTCTGCATCCATGGAAAAGAAGATATTGCAGGCATAAAAATGAGGACATTTATGGAAGAGGAAACATGCCAGTAACCTCATAGATGGAATAGATGTGATATGTCAAATTTAAAGTCTTAGGTGGTGGTGGTAAAACGAATTGCTTTCACCTTCTGGTATGAACATTTGTATGCTAAGTCTGCTTTCTAGGTCTTCTTATAGGAGTTAAGTGAATCAAAGTACTTGGGGCAAATCCAAGTTAAGCACTTAAGTGCTGTGGAAGCTTTAGAGATAACTTTACGCTGTTTATGTTACTAACAAATATAGAGCTTTCTACAGAGTTTCTAGACCTGATACTCAGATACAGGATTAAAGCTGCCTCTGACTAGAAACTGTAAAAGTAATGGGAGAATGATATGTTGGATGATATCCTATATAATATTTCTTTTCCTAATTACTTTTTTTCTCAGCAGTAATGTCTTTCCTTACTGTTGTTATCCTAATTACTTCATACAGAATCTGTTATGGGTGACTTAGCCTGTAATGCTCTCACACGAGTTCATGTTGCCAGTTCCTTTTTGCTTCAGTAGAAGCTAAGACTTTTTCTATCATTGACTGATCACAAAATATACAATTTCTGCCTAATTTGCACCTTCTTTTTGGCCAGCTTATAGCTATGAACAGATTTTTGCATTATATTATTTATTCATAAGTATTAACTCATAAACAGTATTTGAAATTCTTCAGTATGCTTGCATATATTAGGAAAGTAATATTAATTGTACTTCAGTTCCATGGGATTTTTCAGGAGCTGACCTTTGCGATATGAGCCAATTAGACCAGACAGAGTGTTCCTATGCCCTTCTGAAAGAGGTAAAATTAGAAAATGCCTTATTATAACTTTCTGAAAAAGGTGGAAAGCTGAAAAATTTGTGTTTGAAGTCGTCCCAGTTAACATCTGTGGACAAAAGATTTCCACACAAGTTACACATGCAGATTTCAAAATCTAATCTCAGTTCCTCTCTGAAATTTTTTGTTTTCTCTGTTAGTTCTTTGCTAGGAAGAAGCCCATCACAAACACTGAAGATGAAGTCCCAGGGTGTTTCTGAGTTCAGTAGTATCTATTGCAATTTTTGGGTGTTGAGCTATTTGAAATGGAACCTCTTCTGTGAGCACTTATGGTCTCTTATGTATCAGGGAGACAAATTCTAGGTTTTGAATCTTTGTCCTGTACCATGACATGATCAACATTTTGGAATTTCCATTGAGATAATTTTGCCTGTATGGACACTGAGCTGACGTGTTTGCTGTTACTTTCCAGAATTAGTCACAGAAGAATATTGCTTGACTTACAACTTTTTAAATAATATGCATAAAAGGGTTTTTTCAACAGTTTTTAATTGTTTGCAGCTAGCTGAAGCAAAAGCAAACAACACAGTAACACACACAAGCTTGAAACTAATCACTACAGAATTTCCATTTTAAAGGTCAACCAATTTTCTTTACTTCATTTACCATTTTATATACGGAGAAGAAATTTAATAAATTAATAAAGAATAATGAAATTAGAATAGAAGAAATCAAGACTTAAAGTCCATATGTCTAAAACAGATTTTTTGCACATTGGTTTGTACTTATGTAAAGAATGTTTCCACTCTAAAATAGTCTGAGGAGGCAGATTTAGAATTAATAAATAAGCCATTCACAAAAAAACAGTACAAGATGGCCTAACTGGGTTTTTCCCTTTTTTATGCTTTATAACTAATGCATAGAAATTGTATTTCAAACATATAGACTAATTTGGTAATTTCATTTAACTTTCAGTAACCAGTTTTCTCTGAGGCCAAGAAGAATTTCTATCCAAAAGTTATGTCTAGTTTTCCATCTAAATAGACAGACATGAACCACTTCTCAGTAAAATTTGTATCAAAACGCCCCACAGAAGCTGAAAAACACTGATGAATCATTCCTCTTAAGAATTGGAATTCAACTAGTGTGCTATATTTATCAGAAAGGAAATTGAATTTTCTTTTTAAAAAGGCATTTTTCAATTCACATTTCACCTTTTTTTTTCTAGCTCTCCCTCTATCTTATTATTTTGGTTGGGTGAGTCAACTCTTTATCAAAAAAGATGACAGTTCTCAATGTTCTTAAGGCCAGCTTACAGAATGTAGGTAAGCTTTCCCAAATTTCTGATTCACAGAAGTTCCACTGTTTGTGTTCATTAACTAATGTTCAGAGCTGAAGTTAAGCACACCTTCCAGAAAAGGTCCTCATGTTGATTTTTGAACTACTGTTTGTACAGAGTTCATCACAGGCCTTGGTTACGAGTCTCAGTAATTAACACCAATCTCTTCAAATTGGCACATTAGTTTGATCTCAGTGTTATTGCAAAAAAATTCGGTATCCTTATATTTAGGTTTACTTCCAGAGATTTGGTATTATTACTTTTTTTTCTAGACAAAGTTAATCTTTTATCTGATTTGAAATGCTTCAAGATTGATAGAAGTATTTCTTAAGCCTCTCTTTGATAAACTAAATTGATTGAGATCCTTAAATCTCTACCTGTACGGAGGAGTTTCCATCTCTTTAATGGTGGCTGGGTTCTTCTCCAACCTAGGTTAGTTTCTCAAGATCTTTCTTGAAATATGAACACCCAAACTGCAAAACGTGTTTCAGTAATGTTCATATCAGTACCATAACAGTTACATCCTGAAGTTACATCAAGTTTCTTACTGGAATTACAATTAGCTATCACCATGATCATAATACTTATTTAGAGTCAATTGCTCCCTGGAGTGGAGTCTCCTGTCATAGATGATTGCCTGCATCTTTGCTTCAGATGTAAAAACCATCTGTCTCCTATTGATGCACCTAGTGGTTTACTCTACCTATGAAGGAAACTACCCATATTGCTTTGTATTAGACATCTGTCCTTGTCATGATTTCCCTTTCCTTCACTAAAGAGTTTTTGTGTTTTCTTTCATGTCATTGACAGACACATTAAATGGCACAGCCCAAAACTTGGATTAGAGAGGTAGTATTCTATGTGGTTCAGAAAGTTCATTTTTTTCCAACTTGTTTTTGAATTGTTACTTGCCAGCAAACTGTGTGTTGAGAAATACAAACCTTCCTCACTCTTTCTACTTTCAGAGTTCCTCAGTTTGACTGTGAACTGGTAAAATTAGATTTAAATTGAATTAGTGTGTATTGTGTATTCGCCCTTTGTCTTAAAGTTTCTTGTCCTACTTGATGGTACTGTTCCATACATTAATGTAAGTTCTATTATGTATTTAACTATTAGCACCTCTTA
This sequence comes from Trochalopteron elliotii, assembly GCA_024734555.1. Lineage (NCBI taxonomy): Eukaryota > Metazoa > Chordata > Aves > Passeriformes > Leiothrichidae > Trochalopteron > Trochalopteron elliotii. The sequence goes on along the minus strand of JANPWX010000099.1, from coordinate 3,382,601 downwards.
AATGATAGACTTTCTATTTTAAAAGGCAACCATAAATACCCTGCCAAAAGTAGCAGCAATATACAATCCCTATTTTAAAACATCATATGATTGCAAACACATGCGATTAGATTACTCACTTAAAAAAAAAATAATCAAAGCTGTTTGTGTATTTAAAACTAAGCATGTACTTAATTACTCACCAGTTTCCCCCTTAAAATATTGCACTCTTCTGATCTTTCTCCTTCTCTAAAAATGCCATGGAAACCTCATTCACACAGAGCCCTGGCCAGCAGCCATGAGATCTGCCCAGGTTACAGAGCCCCTGCAGAAAGAGTTGCATATCCTTGGAAAACTCCTTTCTCAAACTGCAGATTCTCTTTCCCCAGCTCCTGCTGCCTCAGGTGCCAGTTGGTGCTGCTGGCTCTGGTGAAGGCAGCAGCAGGAGCAGCTGCAGCAACTGGGGCAAGGCTGCCTGCCTGAAATCTGTATCTTGACTTAATTTTCCTCGTTACTGTGAAATACATACGCATTTGTCTTCTATACCTGAATTGTTAGCATGTGTCTTTCCATAGAGAGCTGCTTCTGAGTTTAGAAATAGGGAAAATAGTGAAAAGTAGAGGGAACTAATTTTGAGAAGTTTTCTGATGAGAATCCACATAAATGGAGTTGGTTAAAAGTCATATTTCATCAAGCATCCGCTTTCTGTGGAAAGTATGTAGCCCATTCCACTTCTTAAACTAGCTTAACAAAAGTGGCAGCTGATTTAAGTCAGTATGACCTCTGGAACAGGACAGGTGAGTTCTAGTGATGAGCAATATTTTCCACTGAGCAATATTTGCAGTTCTTTGGGAACTGCAGATAATTCCACTGCCAATGGTCCTTCAAGCACAGTGAAGTTTCCCTTGCTATTTTCAGTTTTGTATATGATCAATCCCCATATACTTTGGATCCCTCATATTAAAGTTAGGAATTTTTCAGCCAGGATTTTGGTTCTGGCCATTACAATTTTAAGTTAGATTCTGAAAACATCACACTTCTTACAATTTTCAATATTTTTTTCATTCATGTCAAACCACTTTGCATGATCTAAGGATCATTCCAAAGGATTTCTTCAAAACATTTCCACTGTTTTTCGAAAGGAACCTGAAATCTGAGGTCCCATTTGGGATTTTTTTCTGTGGGGAACAAAACCTTAGAACACCATTACTGATAATCCCGTGGAAGTGGATAGGAACTGCACAGGTTCTCCAGCTGCTGTTGGAAAATAGTATAATGTTTTTTGTTGCTGACCAGAGACAATTACAAATTCCTTTAGATTACATGAGTGGAGATAGCATTTTCTTCTCTTTAGTATGCCAATACTGTCAAGTATTACTGAAATATTAAACCCTACAACTGACTTAAATTCCACACAAGTGCCTTATCCAAATTGCTATGGCTGTTATCTTGAAGTGCATTGTCTGTATACTGTAAATGGCAAACTTTGCTTATTGGGTTATAATTCCTTTTCTGCCTTGAACACTTTTCTAATGGAAAAATTTACTATAGTAGGAGCTTTTGCTCAAGAGTGAAATTTAAGGCATTATTGAATTTTCTGCAGCAAAACATCTACAGAGGATTTTACTGTTATCTTTTTGTTAGATATGAAAGATGTAACTAGCAATGTGCATCCTTTCTATTTTCCAGCAAAGAAAATGTGCTTACATTCATCTGCAATTTTCTTCATATTACCCTAGACACTTCTGCTAAATGTTAGGGTCAGGAAGAGAATTAGAGTTCACCATAGAATGGCTTTGAATCTTGGCATGGCCATCCCTTAATCTCTGCAGTGATCCATTCCTCTCCATATTCTTAGTAATACTTGTCATTTACAAGCCACAACATTTTTTCTTCTTCTTAAATATGGTATTGCAGAGTTCTGGCTAAGATTAGATGCTCTGAATGACAAAACAAATTAGTGGAGACTCTCAGTGTATGAAGTTAAATCATGTAGTATTGTTTGAGAAACTCATCTTAGTACCAGTACCTGAGAATTGAAAACTCTTGAGTTACAGGTACAGTAAAGTGGTGTTTTAATTGTTAAGAAACATAGGCCAAGCAAATATGGAAAATGGAAACCTGTCAACACAGTTGTCTTGGTAGGTGCATTTTAGAAATGGTAAACGATATATTATAAAGTCACAGTACTAATATTAATCAGATAATTTTAAAAAGGGATACATTTGTTAGATTATAAATTATTGATATAATACAGACATTAAAAATAATTAGACATGTTAAATATGTAATATTTTGGCCAGCTTTGTAATACCTTTTAAAATAGATTTGGGGGTTGGATCTAAATGATGTTTAAGACTCCTTTCAAGTCAAATTATTCTATTATTCCATGTTTGGGTTTTGTGGGGTTTTGTGTGTTGGTTTTTTTATTTTTTTAATTGAATGTCCTCACTGCATAATCCAAGTCACAGCATTAAAAAAGAGCAAGAATATCTTCCCTGTACAGTAAATCCAGTAGTCATTAACATTTCTGGTGACTCATGCAGTGTATTTCCGAACAGGAAAAGAGCTGGGAGGCAAGGACAGAGACAGAAATGCTACCACTTAAAGCTCTATTGCTTCCATTAATTTTCATGCAGGATTTTTGTTGTTCTCTGCACCTTAGGTAAAACATTTCCCCCAAAAAATCCAAAGCTCTTTCTTTTTCATCCCAGTGTAGGAAGGCCTGGGCTAGGTGACAGTGAATATTTGCAAACAGAAAGGTATGTAAGAAATCATGGTGTAACCCATCAAATGCCAAAATCCTCAAGCCATATGATTCACATAGATAAGGACAGCTTGTGACAAAATTATGTGAAAAGATGACAGACATCACATTGCTTCCTGTCACTTTTTTCCAAGAACTTCAGAAGTGAATCCCAAGTTAGTCAATGTTGAAAACCCCAGAAAAGAAGAGACAATACTCTCTTTAATGAGCGAGAAATGAGAGATGATCATGATAGGATGATTTGTTCTTTTTTATGTAGAATGAAAGGAATTCAAGTCTTGTGAAAGGAAAGTACAAAAGCTAAGGGCATCCAAAGTGAATTTAGAGGTATTTGATTGAACAATTGTCAGTGATCTCTAGGAATTTAGGGCCATGTGTTAACAGGTGGAAATATGAGTAGTTTTAGAAAAGGATACGTGGATTAAATTATACAACCTAGGTTCATGAAAAGAGTGCAGGAGGCAACAAGAGATGAAGCAGATGTAGAAGTGAAGAAGATCCACAGCCAAAAGGAGCTTGTGCTAAAAGCATTAACAAATAAATTAATGGCTTGAAAATAAGTATTTTGTCAGTAATATCTTTTCTAATCAAACTACGCTTGTAAGAGAATGCTTTGCCACAGTCAGTGAAGCTCTCTGGGTTAAGACCTCCATTATCAAAGTGTTTTACACTTTGACCCAACAAACTACATCACTTATGTACTTTACATGCCATTCTTTTAAAGCTGATGCCTTACTGAATAACCTAAAAACATAAAATTGGTTTAAGACAAGATCGGTTTTGGTGGCATTTAGCCAAATAAAAGTAGTAGGTGCAGATTGATAGAGTAGAAATACAAGCCCATCTGATCAAGTCTCTCTTGTATCCTTGAAAGCCTAAAAACTCAACAACGGGAGGTGAGTGGGGAGTGCAGAAAAGGTCTTGACCCATATAAAATATTGACCTGCTGATTACAATAAAGATAATTTTAGTTGGAAATAAAAAGATTAAAAAATTAATTTATATTTTGTTAAATACATGTGGATAACTGACAAGAGTATCTATAAAATGCTGAAGAAATTAAAATCTAAGAATAACATTTCATAAAGAACCTCCTGATTAGGAAAGGTAAGGGCAAGAAGACCTCCAATTCAACATAAGGAAAGAAAGGTGTTGACATGCTTAATTAGTTAATTTCAGCAGATTTCATTCTGAGTCATTCTAATTAAGATGATGAAAGACGAGTCTTTTGAAAAAATTCCGTTGCTACCGAGTCAGGGGAGGTTTAGGTTGGATATCAGGAAAAGGTTGGTCACCCACAGGGTGGTTTGGTACTGGAAGAGCTCCCCAGGGAAGTGCTCACAGCACCATTCCTGACAGTGTTCAAGAAGTTTGGACAATGCTCTCAGACACATGGTGTGACTCTTGGGGTGTCCTGCACAGGTCCAGGAGTGGACTTGATGATCCTGATAGGTCCCTTCCAACTCAGCTTATTCTATTATTCTACGTGACAAAAAATATTTCTTTTAAAAATATGCATAAGGAAATAGTTTGATTTCCATTCACCATGAATGATCACAGTAAAATGACTGTGCTCAACAATGTTTAAAAGTCATACTCCAGAGTAAGGCTTAAAAAAGTCTCTAATTTTATGGTGCAAAACTGCACTGAAAATATTACAGAACTACAGTATGGAAAATTCCAATATTTGCCAAACCAAAAAAAGCTTGATTGATGCAATAAAGCTAATGTGCAACATAAAGAATTAGAAAATTTCTGATATTAGATTTTGATGAAAAAATCACTGCAATATGCCATAAAACCTAGACAAGGGTACAAAGTATCATTTTGTAGCTTGCCAGATAAAAGTACTTTCAATTATGCTCATGTTTATTTTGAGACATTTTTAAGCAGTAATTATTTTAGAAAAAGTTATTACAAATATCTTATTTCTGGACATGAAGAGATACTACTCAATAGAGAGTTACCATTTACTTGATTTGACCGAACATCATAATTGGCTTTTTGCCTGTGCTTTTCTTTTAAATTGGTTTTGTTTCAGCATTCTTGCCATGTTATTGATGTCAGAAATTCTGCAGAGTAACCTCACTGCTATCATACTTTGTTTCTGAACAAGAGTGATTAAATTTTATATTCAGGTATCTTTAATACCCCTTTTGTGTGTGTATGTGTGTGTCTGTGGTTACGTGTCTTAGAGAGTGAATTTGATCTTTTGAAGAAGTCAGCCCTGTGACATATCTTACCTCTCTATGTTGCATGACCCAAATCCTTCATAATACTCTGTTTTCATGAGAGTGTGTTAAACTTTCTATTAAAAAAACCTCAGGTTTTCAACACACTTGATCATGTCAATGTGAGAAACTGAAACAGATGGAAAACAAGTTTAATGCACATGAAATACAGTTCAATCATCTTGGTTAGGAATCATGAATTAAATGTGGCAAATTTATTCAACTCTTGTAGATAAGGAAAAACACAATTCTTTGTTGGCGTCTGTATCTTGAGAGGCTCTTCTACTAAAGACTACATATGTTCGTGTGAGCTATTAGATGGCAGAGAAGAACTTCATATTCAGCTAAGCTTTTTCTAGAGACAGCAGCTTTGTGTTGCCGCCCAATAAATGTCACACTTTGCTATTCCCTGCTTCTACTCTTTAGCAGTAATCCTAAAGATGAATGCAAAACGAGTTTAAAGTGAACTGGAGTATGCTAACAGCTCATGACTACTTTTCACTGAAGAGAAGCCTTCTTCCAGAAATCCTTATGAGTAAAATAGATCCCTAAAAGAGTCATCATTAGAAAAGGCTCTCCTTGCCAATTTGCTTAGAGGGAATGATGTATGGAAAAGGGATACCGGACACTAAGTCTATCAGAAGTCTGCTGAAGCCACCAATGATTTTTGAAGCTTTATCTTCAGAACAATCTTTACCTTCTGTACTTCAGAAATGTAATTTCTTATTTCAAAAATTTAATAAAATGGGTGATGGTATAGCTTTATCACATATAAATGATGGTACAAGTGGTAGCTCTTCCGTTTCAAACAGAATGTGACAGCCATTAAAAACAAACTTTGGTGCTGTTCATCCTGGGGACAATTTTCCTGTGTTTAAAACTTTGCAACCAAATTCTGGCAAAGTATGAGAGAAGGTTATCTTACCTAAAGTGTGAGCTTGACTCATCATGGATGGCAGAAGTAAGTGTAATGAAAGCAATTTAAGTGTCTGCTAAGGTGTTAGACTATAAATTTAATTATGATAGGTGCTAATCCACAGGGATAACAAAGGCATCTATTTTATTGATTTTTCTTTCAAGTAGCAGCTTGTCAGCTGGTGATCACTGTGGAAACCTTGCGGGGTATTAATCAAAAGTAAGCTGCTAGTTCAGCTCTTGGAGTGAAGTCTTCTGTGCTACCTCTCCTTAGATGTATGGGTGGATAGACCCACATTCTGTTCCAACCTCAAAGCAGTCACGGACCCAGAAGAATGAAGAAAGAGCTGAGAGGTCTCTTTGCACAGGTGGGAAAAGTCCAAACATGGCAGGCAGTTGTGAGCTACTTGGTGTGGTCTGGTGCTGCAGCCTGTAGTAGGAATACTGCTTTGCTTCACTCCATAGCCCCAAGGTACCCAGGGATTTACTTACAGAGAAATTAATTGAGGTCCATAATTACTTGTATTGTTTCTTTGAAATGACAGCTGTTCTTGCAACAGTCCAAATACTTCATGTTCAATGGCTATGTGATGTTTTTGGTTACGATTTTCTAAAAAAATATTTTCTTGGTATCAAAATTTTAAAAATAGATGAAATACGCAACTACAGTGTATTTATGTGACCTTGAAAAATCACTTTGAAGCAAATCATTAAAACCACCATTTCAAGTTGCATATTTGGGAGCTTAAATTTTCAGTTTTGAATACCTGAATGGGGCCATCACACATTACAGAACTGGGCTTCTGGAAGGACACAGTGCAAACGCTCTTGCTGGGCTGGGTTTCTTGGTGTAGAAATGCTAATGGATTTACTCTGGTTCACAGAAAGCCAGAAAAGAAGACTGGTTATCCTTGGCTGGAAAGACATTCTGTTTTCTCCTGGTGGATGATATTTCAGCCTTAATTATGTTTGCCACTTCTGGGGGAGGGGAAAAAGGTCATCAATCTTTAGGAAAATACCCACACCAATTTATCAGCGTACATGACTGTTCTCGCTTTCACCTCAACTGAAAGCTCTTTCTGCCAAGATTTCTCAAACATTATAGTATACATAGTAAAAGGAAAAGAAGAATTAATACCCTGCTAAAACATCCTGCTGTCCACACAGATTCTTTTTTCCCCTGGAAAGCGGATGAAAGAGACCAGGAGACACGTGTGACATCTTACTGTGTCACTTAATGCGCTACTGGCAGCCCCTTGGATGCTGTGGTGATAAGGGTGGCAAAAGAGCCTATAGAGAAGAGATTAGCCAGGGATTTGGGAGAAAGGAAGCCAAGTGGCAATCAAACTGGCTAAAGAAAATAGTGGGAGCACAGAGAGGATTGTACAAGAAGCACCTGCCTACTCTGAGTATATACTTATCTCCCTTTAACTGTTTTCCATGAGTCAGACAGCACTGGTAGCTACAAATTCGAACACCACCAGAAACTTTGGATATCAGCTTGGCCTGGTGATTCAATAAAAGCAGTTATCTGTCATTGTTCAAGAGCACCTGGAAGCTGCTTTTGTATTGCTAAAACACTTTATGGTATAATGGAAAAGCAAAATTTTATCTACTATTTGAAATTGCTGGGTGAGATTTTTTATGACTACCTCTGAGCTACAATAGTTCTTTCTCCCTCTCCCACCGCCTCCTTACTTCCTTTCCTCTTTTATTTTTTCTATTTTTTGACCCTAAAAAGATCAGAAATTTTGATTGAACTCTGTAGGTAGGACATTGTCTTCAATGATACATAAACACTGAAAAAGAGATTTGTTGCCAGCTGACTGTGCAGAACTTTATTTTAATATGATAAAGTCAGGTAATTGCCCTTTGGCTTCTATTTAATTATGTGAAAAAGTTAGTACGAAATGCTGCACCTTAAGAGCACTGAATTAGGATTTTCCTGTTTATAGCCTGCATATTTTCTCTGGGTATTTTCTGTTAGATAAAAGTAAAATAATAAAAAAATATAAATAAATGAAGAGCAAGGTTTTTTTTAAAAGAAAGAGTAATTTGTAGTACAACAATATATAAACAGCTGAACCTTGGTCTAAAATCTAGTTGGTTTTACATCAGCTTGTAAGCAATGATTTGTTCATATTTTTCTATAGTTTTTCATCTTTGAAAAATATGATATTTATTTGATTTATAGGAGACTAATTTTAATCCAGCTGCAAATGCACCCCATTGTCTCTGTTGACACTGAGCATACCTAAAAAACAAATGTACTTTTTAACCATCTCATGTTGCAGGCTGCAACATGGGACTGCTTTTGCCAAAAGCAGCCAGAGAACCAAGACATTTGTCTACTGTACCTTTAATTTCAAATAAGTATCTAGATGCACATAAAAGTTTATGCAAGACAAGCATTTTTGGTTAATAATTTAGCACAGAAGTCTATTCAAGAAAAAGCTAAAAAAAAAAAAATAATTGAAATATTCCACAGTGATGACACTGTTCATAGATGTCTGATGAAACTTAGGAATCTAAGTCAGCAGACGATTCCAACCTCTCAGTTGTCAGTGAATGTGCTGCAATGAACACTGCACCATCTCTACCTTCCAGGGTTAACATAACTGGAAGAGAAGATGTCAAAGCACAATAAATTTGTGTAACTACAGATACGAGGCTGTCAGAATCTCATCTAACAACTCCCTCCCTAAAAAACCCCTTAAACTCAAAATGTGGATGCCCATCCCTGGCAGTGTTCCTGGCCAGGTTGGATGAGGCTCTGGACAAACCTGCTTTAATGGAAGATGTCCCTCTCCACGGCAGAAGAGGCTGGATCTTGATGATCTTCAAGGTCCCTTCCAAAACAAGCCATTCTGTGTTTCTGTGAAATGCTAACTTAGATGAAGAACGTGCTCCTCACCTTAGAAAACCAAAAAGAAGAATACTCAAAGTCTTATTTTAAAGCAAAAAAATAAATGTAGGGTCTTCATAAAGAGGGGAGAGCCTTTGAGAGGTTGTTTAGTTCATCCTCAGTCCCTGAGAAAGTATTGAGCACCTTCAATTCCTTCATTACCTTCTCTCACAAACCTGTTGTGATGAGACTCTGCAGGCTTACTGCACAGTCTCTTTCACTGCTTCACTTAACAAATGATAAGTTTTCCTCACATTTAACATGGATCTTTCTTACTGCAGCTTAAAACTATTACATCTCGTCTCTACCCATTCTGGACATGAATAATAGATTGTTCCCTTTTCTTTGCAACAGCTTTTTCATGTTGAAAGCCTGTTGTTACATTCCCCTCAGATTCTTCTTCTGTTTACTAAAACAACTAAAAAACCCCAAATACCTTTTCTCATAAGTAACACTTTCTAAATATCTAGTTAAAGGATTTTTGTTTTTCCTAGTGCATTTTAATTGGTCTACATCTTCCTGAGATGGCTCTTGGCACAGCAAATGCGGTTAGGTCTTACCAGTGAGAAACATCACTAAACAATTTTTCCGCCCTTCTGAATAATGGCTGAGTACAACAATCCTTGTACCTGCATGGCATTAAAGAGTTCATTTGACTTGTGATCTGCAACAATTTCCAGAGACTTTCCTCAGAGCAACTACCCACCTCGTTGTTCCACCTCTCTTCTTGTGAACCTGGATACTTCTACTTGTTTCACTGACCTTTTATTTTAATGTCAAAGTTTATCATTGTATTTATGATATATATAATGTTTATATATATACACACATATATAATGTTTATATATATACATCCAAGTATCATTACAAATTATAAAAATTTCCAAATTTAATTGTTGATAAATGTAATGCTTTTAATTTCTTTCCCTAATTCAGTAATAAAACTAATGAACAAAAAAGACCCCACCTATGAATTGTATCTGCTGAATTTGACTAGATGCTTCCTTCCAGTTTGACAAGGAACTCTCTGGTATTTATTCTTCAGATACATTATCCAATCAGTCTTTCACTGTAAATCATATTTCTTCACCTTCATAGAATCTTATAATGGTTTTGTTGGGTCTAAAGACCATCCAGTTCCAAGCCCCCTACCATGGACAGGGACACCTTCCACTAAACAAGGTTGCTTGAAGCCCCATCCATCCTGGCCTTGAAAACTTCCAGGCATGGGGTCATCCCCAAGGTTCTCTGGGCAACATGTCCCAGTGTGTCACCACCCTCACAGAAAAAGATTTCTTCTTAATACCTGATCTAATCCTACCCTCTTTCAGCTTGAAGCCATTTTCCCTTGTCCTATCACTAGAAGCCCTGGTAAGAAGTCCCTCTTCAGCTCCCTTTCAGACCCCATTTTGGTACTGGAAGGCTGCTCCAACGTCTCCCTGAAGTCTTCTCCTCTCCTGGCTGAACAACCCCAGCTCTCTCAGCCTCTCTTCATAGTTGCTCCAGCCCTCTGATCATCTTTGTGGCCTCCTTTGGACTTACTCCAACAGGGCCATGTCTTTTTTTATGTTGGGGGCCAGAAATCTGGATGCGGCACTCCAGGTGAGGTTTCACAAGAGTGAAGTTGAGGGGGACAGTCCTCTCCCTTGTCATGCTGCTTTTGAGTATATTGTAGGAGACAATGTTATGAGCCTTACTAGAGCTAAGATACAGAACAGAACTCATGGTTAGAAAGGAAAGAAGGAATTCAGATTGGTTTGATCTGACTTGCTAATATGAATCCAGTTGATCATTATTAATCTTTTGCTTATCTTGTAGATGCTTCCAAATAAGTGATAACATTATTCATTTGAGTTGTTTTTTCATGGGTTTGAAGTTTAGATGTCTGACTTACAATTTAATAGATTGTCTACTAAAAATAAAAAAAATAAAATAAAATAAAATAAATTAAAATAAAATAAAATAAAATAAAATAAAATAAAATAAAATAAAATAAAATAAAATAAAATAAAATAAAAGCAGTTTCTTCAGTATATATGTGTGTAGTTAATAATCTATATCATGTCTACCTTACACCTTAATGGTTCTGAAAGTGGTCTGGGGTCTTCTAGGATAAAATTCATCAGGCCCAACTGATGTGACAATAGCTGACTTGTCATATTAACCTATAAACCATATTTTTCTGTGTTCTAGACTGAGCTCTTCCCACCATTTTTTGTGATACTCATAGCTTGGAAGTGGATCTTGTCAACAGGAAACAGTTTTAAAATCTGACATAGCACCTTTATGGAACACATTTGTAGGATAAAGCATCTAATTTTAAGTGGGTTTGTAGTTGTTCCATGATTTACCTTCAGAATGATCCTCCCTGGGTATGCAGTATAGGGCACAGCATAAGCACACAGACCTGCACACCTGTTTGGTTCCTGATGTAGCTACTGAGAGTGAACACAGGTCATTCAGGCTGTAGTGCAAGTAAATGAAGCCTGCCAGAAACCCTAGGTACCTGCTCTGACTACTAATTCAGTTAAAGACTCTGCTGCTACATTTTCTCTGCTAATTATTATGCTTGTTAGCAAAACTAAACATAGTAGGTATGTATGCCAATGCTACAGGAACTCAGCTGATTTTATATATATCTATATCATCTGTTCTGAACCTCATCATGTGTCCCTTAATAAAATACCAGCAGCAATGAGGGAAGAATCAATAGAGTTAAACTGCTTTCTCTTTATGGTATTTTGTTGGCAACAGAGAGTTATTTCCTGTAATTCCTTGTTTATGCATTACTATGTCATAAATTACTTTGTGGCAGTGTTTTATTCTTTAATCAAAAAGATTGAATTCAAGTTGTCTCTTGCATTAATTATCCATCAGACTTCTCATATAGCTCAGTTTATTTATTTAGTTACTATATTTTAATTTACCAGTTGCATAAAAATATAAATGGTTAGGATATAAATTCAATCCATTTTAGTAGATATGTAGACCATCAGGATGTATAATCATATATGTACTGCCAATGTATATATTATAATTTTAGTATATGACTCAAATGCATAACAGCAAGATACATGAAAACAAGCAAATTAAATATGGGATAATATGTAAATAACCATAATCCCTCACTAAAAGTTAACTAAGTAAAAAATTAAGTATACAAGATATTAGTCCCCTTTATTATTCTCTGAAAGTTCATTTTGTGAAGAAAATCATATTTTTCAAAACTATTTAAATTTTTTTTTGGAAGCCAGTGGTAAAGCTTTCAGCACTGACACATTTTGGAAGACCTTTGTAGTCCACTGGCAAAGTCTCAGGCACAACCCAACATACAGAGGGAACATAAAATGCAGTGAAATGCTGAAGCCACGGAGACGGTGGGTGGGACAGGGATGACAGAATTGGAAACATAGTACAGGTTCATTTTAATTTCAATTTTAAATTAGTGCTGGAGCATTCAACTAGAATAAAGTTTTCAGAAGCAATTAGTGTACCCCAGCGACAGACAGCAGTCACCCTGAGAAGCCATAGGAAGCAAAACATTCCCTATTTTTGCTTCAGTGTTTGGAGTGACCAGGACTTCCAGTCAGACCAGTAAAAGGAAAGGAAAAGGAGTTATTTGAAGAAGTGTTAGCATTCTATGAAACCCTCTACAAAGGTAGTTTAAAGATGGAACAAAATATTTTTCTTCCTCCAGTCCCACGCCCTCCAAATCAATCATCTCTCCCCTGAAGAGAACTCAGAATTGAGTGAACTTGGAAAATGCTTATGGAATTATTCATCTGATTTCTTCATTTTGTATCCATGGCAAAGCAATCTGCCTGATTGCCAAGAGACCTTTTTTGTTCAGTTGAATTGGGAGAGGGGTCAGAGAAGAGGAGAAGAAAAGGACGTTTCAGGGAAAATGAAAACCACACAAGAAAGAAATAATAATGCAGGTCAAGTTAAGATTTAGAGTTTGTTGGAAGACGAGCATTTGGTTTTGTCTAGAGGTTACTTAACCTTTTTTCTTAACTCCCACTCTATCACTTAGTTACTTCAAAAATAAAGGCCATTTCAACGTGAGAAGATGAACTATTTCTTTTAAAAAATGTCAAAAGTATTTTGAGTGTTCAGCTATTAGAACATTTTAACATTTTTGAATAGTCTTTCACTTTTTTTTGGCAGAAAGTATTTGCCCACACAATCTCTTTAGAACTGCATGCAATTGTGAATTTACTATTTGCTAAGGAAAAAAAAAAGCAACAATCCAAAGCTATCTGTTATTGAAAAGCACAAGATTGCCTAGGTAATAATTATTTGTTGCATTTGTGTGGCTTTAGGCTTTACATCTAGAGATTACTGGGGAACTATTTTTAAACAAAGTTTCTTGACATACGTAGAAATCTCTGTAGATCCTGAAGATTTAAACAGTTCACATAATTCTCTCTCTTTAGGAAAAAAAAAATCCAACAAACCACTAAGTTTTTTTTTCCTGTTATAAAATATGGAAGAAAATACAGTATATATCAGTTAGAAAAATCTTCCCAAAATGTTCAAAGATTAGTCTTTTTTTTTTATTAGGACACCATCAAAACACTACAGGGGTCTTTTCTTTTTAACTATAAAAATAGACACTGGAAATATATTCATATTAGTTCAGAGGAAAGGTTACACATGTGGGAGACAGCCCTGTCTTTTGTCAGTATCCTCTGTTGGACCTATTTAAACCTTACCAAAAAAAGCCATCCACAGTCACATCTGACCCTGGATTCTCACATATGCCAAGGTGAACACTCACATTAGTAGGCTAAAGCAAATCAGTTTGGCTGATGCACAGGATGAGCATCTGAATTATAGATTGTACTACAGAATCATAGAATCATATAATGGTTTGGCTTGGAAGGCACCAAAGATTATCTAGATCCAACTCCCCCTCCACTGATAGCAACGCCATCCACTAGATCAGGTTGCTCAGGGCTCCATCCAGCTTGGCCTTGAACATTTATTCTACTTAGGTGCAAGAAAACTACAGGTTTAGGACGTTTAGTAACCCAGTCTGCTAAAACATGAATTCAAGAGAAGCCCAGGGGGAAGACTCCCACCTGTTTCAATCTAAAACCTCTTTGTCTCAAGTGAGTGTGTGATGTAGCTATGCCAAAATTAAGCTAAGTCACACTTTGCAGTAATTTTCTCAGTAGGTCTTAAAGCAGGTTAATTTTTAATTAAGCTTTAAAGTAATTACTTCTCTTTAAAAATTAATTAGTTCTTGCTCCATGTTCTTTTTTCCTTACATGCAAAAGCTCTACTTGCATACACTGTTTGCTGTAATGTCAGCCTGTTTGGAGCCTGAACACAAAATTTCACATTTGGTTATAGCACAATCTGTAAACCCTGTCAAATGGAGCAGTATTACCTCATTCATGTAAAGAAAAATTAGTCTGCCAGCTTTCTAGTAAGATGGGAGATTTATGAGAGAAGAAAAACTGTTCCTCTAGAAAGAGGTTTTTTCCAAACAAGTCCAGTTTGCCTCTTTGCTTACTGTATCCTCTGGAGTTCTTACTGCTCTTCTAATAAGGATAACAACTTCTTTGCCTGTCGTGTCTGGAGACACCCTCTGAGAAGGCTTGGTTTACTTTTTAATCCTCTTTGTCAATGCCTGTGCTAAGATCAAATGATAGTACAAACAACTCTTTATTGTGCTAATGAGGGTCAGGATTTTGTTGGAGCTGATTTTTCCTTTGAACTCTTAGAAAGCTGTACAAAGGCTTTTGTTACAAATGAAATCCTCAGGAACAAAAGCCTGTAACTGTTGCTGTAGTCCTGAGGAATGTAAGATATCTGTAAAAAGTACTCCCTCCCTGTCCTAAGGGTCCATTACTGATGACCTGACATGGGGCAAAAGAATCACCTCAGTGAGAACCAAAACCCTGGTACCACAACAATCTGTACCACAACAATCACTTCTGCCAGGACAGGCAGCAGCAAAACACAGTGTATATAGTTAAGGTATGATCACCTCACCTCCCTCAAATGCATCCATTCCTGGCAGAGACAAAGTAGTGATAATCAGTGCTCAAAGCATTGAAGAATAATGATTAGAAATAGGACAGGCCACAGCAGGGGAAATTTTTTTGATTTCACTGTGTTCCTATCACAGCTTTTTAAAGGCATCCAAACAATAATGCATCAGCTTTTTCAGTCAGGTTTAATTTTATCCTCTAGCTTTTCCAGCTAGCAGAGGGGAAACGTTGTTGCTGTGGATAGTTCAGTTAAAAATACATATACATCCAGGATAAAACTGCATGATAGAAACATGAACATTATGACAAACATAATTGACGTTATTTAGGAAAAAATTTAGTTGAAGCTCTGCCACATGTGCCTTGGAAAGATTGATTGAAATACCAAACCACCATGTGTTGTTCATAGATGCTAATTGAGAGAAAGGAAGAAAATGGTCTGGTGATGCACAGACTAGTTCCCAGGATACTGCTTTCAGCGCTAGTAGTCCCCATTCCTGAAGGATGTGAAGCAGCAGAAAGTGGTCTCGCAGCTGGGAGCACACGAAATGAGTCATCTATAGGCTGGAAATAGACCTTCATATACAAAGCTTAAAGGGACCTTAAAACACTTGAATGTTCATTTCATTCAGCACATTTCTTTGAAATACCTTTTCTTTTGAAACTTTGAGATATACAAAGTGGAGTTGGTCTTTACTACAGTAATTCCAGCATTCAGGTTGCATCCCTACAGGAGGCACAAAAAACTGTAAGGAAGATAAGCTCACAGCATCCTGGGTTCATAAAATTCCTGAAATTCCCCTTCACCACCGCAGCACTAACTTTTCCCCTCAGTTTCTAATTAGTCTGATTACACCTGCATGAGCCCTTCAGTTCTGGGATCAAAATTTTGTTCATCTGCCCAGGCTGCCAGTCTGCAGTCACTATCACAGTGTCACCAATACCCAAGCATGGGCAGACACAAGCAGATGATAAGACACAAGGTTTTATTAGGTTAAACACTTATTGTGGGATTCTACATAAGTAATTATCTGTAACCAAAATGTGAGCACTCAGTTCAGGTAGATAAGGAACCCTGCCCTGAGGTCAGACTACCAAGGAAGAAATGTGAGAGTCTACCGGACACTGTACAAAATCAAAGGTAAGTAGATGGCAAAACTCAAAGTGGTCTAAAACTATTAAGACAATAGTGAATAGTGGTATAAAATACCTAAGTGAGAGAAACTCCCTTTGGGTGAATAGCATGGAAGCACAGTAATGGGAGTCCTGGCTTAGCAGGGGTTCACACTGAGCCAGAATTAACAAATAGGGCATAAAATCAGAAAACCCAGGGCTAGTAAGAAAGAGTAAAGTCAGCTGGGGCTGATTATATGTGAGAAGGGAAAAAGAGAACACAGGGCAATGCAATCAGGGCTCTTCTGGGTCCCTCTGAGCAGCTCTGCACACGATCAGCTCAGCTCAGGAAGGTGTGAGTCAGGCAGCCTCCCATTCTGGCTGCACCCCGTGTCAGACTGGCTCCTGTAGCCCAGGGCACTGTGGTGCTATCCTTCCTGTGAAAGCAGGGACACTGAAAAAGGGGGAGTGGAGTGACTGGACCTGCCCTAGCCCAGACATGGCTTAATGCTGGTGCCACAGGCTTGGCTCCCACTCCTCTCTGCTAAGGAAATTCAGCAGATTAGCTGAAGTTCAATTGAGAGCACTTGCCCATCAATCTGATTCACTTTTCTATTAACTCTCACCACAGACTCCTAACAGTACTCAGAGGGCAGCAATTTAAATCCTTCCTGATCAGAACCGGGAAATGAAGAGATCACATAGATGCAAAATACTTGGAACAACAGGAGCAGGACCAGAGTTACAGGGTCAAACAGAATATGGCACCTCTGGAGTTAGAACATTGCATTCTCACTTCACTGCTGCTCTATTTTATGACTAGACATCCTAGACTCTTGTGAGATTTTCCAGGAATTTGAACAGAAATTTAGTGATGCTGTCTTGGCAGAGCAGACCTTTATGGAGTACATGGTGATTCTAGTGATAAATTATTCTTTATAGTAAAAGCAATATAATTTTCCTGAGTTTATCACAGAGAGTCATTCTGGTTATTACAGAAAACTCCCCAAACATTCTCATTGATAATGATTATTATATACTGCACGATATTAAACCTCCAGAAAAATACAGACTTGTGAAGAACATCAGAAGTGTTTTAATGATCAAACCTGATTTACTTTCACCATTTTTACTCAGTATTTCCCTGTATCAAAATATGGAATACTCTGTGCTGCATTTTATAAAAGGTTGGTACAGCATGTGTCTGATTTAATAATTCACAGCTGCTTAAATTGTAACATCTAGTGACCTTTATTTGAATTATTTAACTTGAGAAAGAGAAATTGTGGTTATTGCCAGAGTGCAAACTTGTAAATTGAATCACTCAAAATTAGAAAAAAAATTGTATAAATTTTTGGAGGCAAAATCTACTGCTTTCTCACAGAGTCAGTTCAACTTAAGATGGAGAGCAATAGAATTAATCTACAAACAATCCTTTTGGAACAACTACACAGGGACTACAAAATCCTCTTTATGAGAAATGTCATGACCCAGTATGTTCTAAGACTATGCTATCACAGTACTTGTATCAAATCAATGTGGAAAAGTTGAAAAAAAAAAAAGGAAAAAAGAAAGAAAAAACAAGAGAGAAAATCACACCTCCTTCCAAAGCATGAGATGGCAGGGATAAGTGAACAACGACACAAATGAGATAAAACTGGATTTAAAGAGTTGGCTTTTAAGGTTTAGTTCTTGTATCACATTTTTTTCCAAAACAACAGTTTTTTTGCTTGTACAGAGGTAAGTTCTGACTCCAACATATTATATGTTATTTTTGCTTAATAATCCTTAGAGACTTGTCCATGTACAGTTCCTTTCACTCTGACATGAAGTACAGCAAATGATCCAAAGCATTGTTTCAGCATTTATATAGGTAAATATGATTAGTGGGAGAGGAGGAGGAGAAAAAAAAATCCTGAAATATATTACTGGAGACAAGGAGTGTTTGATGGATGTAACATCTGTAACGTAAGTTTTAATCTGGTTCCTGGATGTTTACAGCTGGATGCAAAATCTTTATCATGATCTGGAAGGATCATTCTCCTCATTTGTGATGAGCAAAACTGATTTAGTTTACATTTTTATTTTGATTTAATTTGGGGGTTTTATCACCATTTCAGATGCAGATGTTCAAGAATAAATGTTGATATTCCATTAATTACCTTGAAGTTGTAAATTTGCAAATTTAATATGCATCATTAGAAGATTAGTACCAATCTACCTTCTCTGGACCATAACCCAAACTGATGAACATTTAATTTAATGAGTAAATTAAATACTAGAGCCGGACATAATTCATTTAAAATCACACTGGTTTGATGCAATGTTAAAATCAAGGTGCAAGAACCCAATTGCAGTCTCAGAAACAACCTCAAATAAAGGCACATGTTACCAGCAGCACAGGCGTAAGATCCATGCAAATTTTTTTTTCTTTGTTGGGAAAAGACAATTCCACTCTGATATTTTATTCTGTTTGAAAATTCCTGCAATGTGGATGAATGGGTTCATCCATGTGCAAGGAGTTTAGCTGAATTCTTTAATTAATTCATTGGAAAATAAGTAAAAACTAATTTTCTACTTTAGTAGCAGGCTAGCACACACATCTCTGAGACATGTATATGTCTCTTGCAGGCACAAGGCAGGAGGTAAATAGACCTATGACATCCAAAGCTCATACTATTGACATGCAGTATTCCACAAAACTGAACTGAAAGACATTTTTTCTAAATTTGCAGAGATTAATTTCTATTTTTTTTTTTTTACTACCCAATCAGCATAGTAACTGATTTCACTCATTTTTATAAATAGCATTTATCTTCTTATTGCCATTCAAATATAATTTACTCCAGGCAGAGAGATTACAGACCTTGATTTTATCTGAAATGTCTTTGAGTCATAGTGAGTAAAATGACTCACTTCCATCATCACTGTTCAGTAAAATGATTCTGGGATATCAAAATTATCTGTTCTGTCTAGTCCACCCTGTTCTATTTATTATCCTTAAGCTTGACTTCTGATGAGCAATGATTTAAGGCAATTTCCAGTTTTCCCTCATTGTTTTTCAGACGAATCTTTCACTATTATAACTCCCAACTTCCAAACCGGAAGACCTGCCTTTTTTGCAGCCACTGTCAAAGGCACATTTTGCTTCACATATCCTTTGCATTCCGATTCAGACTCCAGTCAGCAATACCAATATGAGATCCCACTGGAAAAGACAGAGCTGACTGGTCCTCAGGAAATCTCACTCTGACAGACAAGGAAAAAGCTTGTCTGGTTGACTCAAAAGAATGCAAATTCTTGGAAGCTATCTATGCATGCATGTGACACAGAATAAAATTTAGGCTTAGTTCTGGACTCTGCAGTAGAAGAAAGACATTAAAACATTGGAGTGATGCAAAGGGCTGTGCAGGTGGGTAAGAGATGGAAGTATCTGACAAATGAGGAGAGGCTGAGAGAGATAACTCTGTTCAGCCTGGAGCAGAGAATGCTTTGGACATTCTTATCAATGTGTATCAATACCAGAGTGGAGGACTATGGAGGGCAGACCCAAACTCTTGTCAGTGATGCCCACTGATAGGACAAGAGTCAATGGGCACAAACTGAAATACAGGAAGTTTTGTCTAAAGATAAAAGACAAAAACCATCACTTTTTTATTGTAAGGATAGTTGAACACGAGAACAAGTTGTCTGGGCAGGCTGTGGAGTCTGTCTCTGGAGAGACTCAAAACAAAAGTGGACATGCCCTGAGCAATCTGCTTTAGATAACCTTGCTTTCAGCAGGGGAATTGGACTAGATGGCTTTTGGAGGTACCTTTCACTCTCAAGTATTGTGTGATTCTGATAGGCAGGAGCTAACATTACTTGCACTAGATAAACTGTCCCTTGGATGCATCCTGTGCAGCATACTAGGGGAATACTAAATAGATCTCTGTTCCCTGAGTCAACATTGCTTTTGCATTAATAATAAAATGGAGTTATATTTGACGTGCTTCCTGCATCCTTTTTTGGCAACTATGTTTAAGCTAAATTATCTTCATGTCTAAATAGCCAAGGTAAGGGTCTTTACTCCTCTGCCTGCAAAAGGAGGAAATATTTGCTTCTTTCTCTACTACACCTGCAAGAAAACAAAAGCAAAGAAAATAGAAGAGTTCAGGCAATTGCATGCCTGAGTGTGAAACCTTCAAATCTGAGGTAAATAAAGCCTATTAGCACTAAAACACGTGATGAATTTTGTATGAAGCAGATCAGTTTAGTGCAATTTTTCCAGTTTCAACAAAACCACTAATTAATCTTCCAAATGGAAGAAAAAGAGATTGTGCTGATCTCTCCCACATCAAGCTACAAATAATATTTTCCCTTATAGGAAGAAGAATGGTGGAAGGGGTATCACATCTGTAGGAATAATAGAAGAAACTTCCCATGCAAGCATGCAGATGTTATACTGAAAGCTGACTGAAAAGTGGCCTTTCTACAACCTCTATAATTTTATAGGTTTTTTCCTCATCCCACTCAAAAAATATCACTGACTCCAACTCTTTTAACAACAATGGCAGAAGGAAAAAAATTGTGCAGCTAACTAAAATTCTGTCTTCCCCTCTAAGGGGGCTGACATTACCTTCTTTGAAACTCTGACCAGCAGAACAGCGTCCAGCTGAGCAGAAACTGGGGCAACAGCAGATGTTTGCACAGCTGAAAAACTGTACTACTGGGCCAGATCTTGGACAGCAGTTCCATTTTCTCTCATGAGATTTTAGACCTACAATTCACAGAGTAGAACAAGATCCTTTTTCCCTTGTTCACCCAAAGCAGAGGCCCAGAAATGTCAGATGCACATTCTCCAAGCTAGGTAATGGTGTTGACAAGATAAAGGAGCCCTCGAGGAGTAGAAGCAGTTCATTTTCATCTCCACAAAGTGCTTTCACTATAATTTAAATAAAGTCACCTTTTGTCCCATTTCCTAGAGATGGAGAAAAGAAAAAGCTGACCATGCAGGAGCAAAATAAAATAAAGAAACGTTAAGCAAGAGATCTGAGTTTCAAAGTTAACATCCTTGCTAGACCCAAAGACACTATGCCCTCTTACATCTTTAGACTGTTCCTTGTTTTCTGTACCTTCTGTATCTTCAAAGCAGCTGTTTTCCTTCCAAAGAGGATGCTGTTAATCAGTAAACAGTATTTCTTTTGGTTTTCTAAAATCTATCCTAAAATTACTTCCAATATCAATGCTATTACCCTATGATAAATGCAAATTTATGTGTCAGTCTTCCCTTCATAATTAATAAGTTGCATTACATATAGGAGGCAGAACATGACTAAATAGTAATCCTAGAATATCTGATTTATTACAAATTCATACCCTTAATTAACACATAATATTTTTACCTACAGTCTTTTCCTAGGCAACTTACCTGTTTTTCTGATGCAGAAGGTGGGAGAATGGTGTCCCTGTTTTGTGTTACAATGTACTGTTTTATCATCCTGCTATGGCATGGATGTGGCACATAAAGAATGATCCAGTTTGTCCAGGTGCAGCTGGGGCAGCATATACTTATTTTTGCATTTTGCCACAAAATATCCAAAGAAGTCATAATGATGATGCAGAGAATGTGGAGTTTGGTTTACATCAAAGGAATTCATGAAAGTTAATGTATATCAAGAATAAAAAGGCATCTGAGTCACTGCACAAAAGCTATTTTTGAGCTTATATAATCAAATATACTTACGTATGATATAGAGAGACTGTGCCAGCTATGGCATGCATATCCCTCTACTGTAATTAATCTTTCCAAGCACTTTCAGTCATTTTAGATCTACATTTACTTCTGCCTTACACAGTTGTGGTGTTATCTCAGTTTTTACCATCTGTCACAGACATCAGAAAAAAAATTACTGAAACCAAAGATCAGAAAAACAATTCTTAAAGCATTCTGGTTTTCATATTTTACATTTTCTGTAGGCCTGCACATATAATTAAGACAAAAAGCACCGTGTTACTGAATGAGAATGGAACAGTATCAGCAAAGAAGCTCTGACTTTCACCAGGCCTTTTCTTAATATACCTAAGTCTTGCATCTTTGACATTGTGGTTCACACCTTACATTTCAAGTTCCTCTCTGTTTTTAAATAAAAGATCCGATGGAAATAGCAGGGGAGGAAGAAATCCTTTGGTAGATCAGCAGTTGCCAGGGTGTCTTTTCATGCTCTGGCAGTCGTTAGAGTCTTACCCAAGAGCTAGGCCATTAATGAGAAGTCTAATGACTTCCATTCCTTTTCTTAAAGCATTCAGCGTGTCACCAGTATTTATGAGGAAGCCTGCTGTAGCTACAGGGACATTATGTGCTTCACTGTATTTCAAGCTGAGAGATGTTGAAAATGGAGCATAAGTTTATCTATTTTGGGGATTTTTTTTGGTTTTTTTTTTAAGTCTCCCTTTCCTTCTGTCCTTTGTAAATAAATGTGCCACATTCCTCACAGCCTGAAGCTAAAGAAATATCTTCAGGCTTGTTGCCAGATCTATTTTCCTCCAAATATCTACCAAATCACCAGAAGCTCTTATTAACTGAGTGAACTGAACCTTCAGACAACAACTGTTCCACTCCCTCCTGGGGATTTTCTATCTCTATATAGTAAATAATTCAAAGTTTGAAGTTTTGTACACTTATTCATTTAGTTTGCTTTATTTTTTCAATGCTATCAATGGACTTAGCAAACAAAATGGTGGGGTTTAAAACCGAACAATTCTACCAATTAAGGAAAAAAAAATTAAATCTAGATAGATCTGTTTTCAGACTCTCTTTTCCAATTTCGCAGCCAGAAATTTGTTTTTGTTACCTTCCTGAGACAATGGCAATTTGTTAAGACCCCAGTTTTGCAAACACATGCTGCCTTACTGAAAATTTCAGAATCACAGAATGGGTCAGGTTGGAAGGTACTACAGAGAGTCATCTGGTCCAACCTCTCTGCTCAGGCAGGGCCATCCCAGAGCACACAGCACAGGATTGTGTCCAGACAGTTCTTGAATCTCCAGTGGGGAGACTCCACATCTCTCTGAACAATCTGTTCCAGTGCTCAGTCACCTGCACAGTACAGCTGTTCTTCCTCATACCCAGGTGGAACTTCCTGTGCATCAGTTTCTTCCCACTTCCTCTTGCCCTCTTGCTTGACACCACCAAGAAGAGCCTGGTTCCATGCATGCAAGCATACCCTTATATATTTGTAAGACTTTTACCTTGATTCCTTAGTATCTGTTTATCCTCTGGCATCTATGTTATCTAACAAGTATTTTGTTTACAAGTGAACTTGTCAAGATATTAATTTAAACCCTTTCTTGTTATTTGTCAAATTACCCATCTACCTAAAGGATTACATATAGGAAAAAGAGAATCCTGGAAGTGGAGTGACAGTCAATAAGATCAAAATGCTTTGAAGTGTAGAAATACCATTGGAATACTAATTCAGCTCTTAAAAAGCTTAAATTGTTCCCCGACACATTTATTTTGCTATCATTTCTCATGGACGCAGAAAGAAGATTCCCTCTTCTTCAACCTTCTAAACAGCTTTGAGTTCACTACTGATACCCTTGTTCTCCAATCCATCACCAGTTGCCTTACAGATTAAATAAATTATGTTTCTCAGCAAGTTCCATGATCTCTTCTTTTAGTGGTTGTGCAAGCATGATATATACACAAATTCTCTTCCCATTTTTGAAACTGGAGAAACTTTTTGCCTTGTGTGCAGAGAAATCTCCTTTCAAATTTCCTTTTCTTCTCCCCTGTCATGCCATCTCCATTTCATTGGTGTTTTCCTCTTGTGCTCTCTTTTGGCCTCACAGTCTAAGGGAATTGTATATCAGTGTTCAGAGATAGGTGTCTGATTGTATAAACAATTTTGGTTATGTATTAAATGATGATTACAGGGAGATCAAACATTCACATCGCTTATTTTCATCCTTTTGCCACCGTGGACCCCCATTCAGATGATCTAGTGTGAGCACAAAGTGACATTTTGAGAAGAAATCAAGAAAAACGGCAGAATTTTTACTGGATACTCAAGAATTTTATCGGATGTGCAAAAATATTTCAAAGCAGAAGTTTTGCTTCTAGTAAAATCTACCTGAAAAACTACTGAAAGCCAGTTATAATCTCACTTTTATGGCATTTTGTTGTGATTAAGTATCATGGGATGGTAAATGAGTCATAGAACAGCACAGAATGAGGTGTTAATATCCTCAGTTCTGTATTTTTTTTCTCTTGCTATGACTAGAATTGTCCTGCTAATCTGTATCCACTGGTACATTTATAGCATATACCTTCAGCTATAATGCAGTGATATGTTCTTTGGATGATAATAAAAAATGGAGTTGGATTTTATATCTTTATTACGTCAATGATCTCCAACTTTTTCAAGCAGTTTTAAAGCTATCTTTTCTTAAGTGACTCATAAAATTCCCCATGTAATATGCACTCCCTGTAACCAGGTTAACAATAATTAGGTACTGCTTGGTGTGCTCAGGTAGTAACAGCACACAAGAGCAGATTGTATCATTAATCTCAGATTTGATAGAAATAACACAAGGATACAAGAACCAGTTAAAATAAAAAGAAATATTGTAACAGCCAAAGATAAGTGTTGACCTAAACTTCTCTGAAAGCTAATGCACCAGCAGCAATAATTCAACCCACTAATGTCCACTGCCTGAACATGCTATCATCAATCAGGTAACCCTCCCAGGACTTCAAGATAAAACCAAATGGAAGGAGTGTTTGTGCAGAGCTGTTGTGCTAAGTGAGGAACAATCTCAAATGCCTGTGAGGCAAGGAGTGATACACAACAAATAGAGGCAGATTTATAAAGGATTTAGGGCTAATCTCTGTTGGACTCGAGCCCCCTGAGACATTACATCTTGGGGAAATAATGGATGCCATTGAAAATAGCTATTTATTGCACTGTGCTATTTTTGACTTACAGGATTTGCAGTATTCCCTTGAGAAATCTCCTAAATACTGTGACTACCTATATCAGTAGTCAATGGGAATTATAATGCCTAATGTGGGAGGTGTATTGCAAAGTTCAATTTAAAGCACAGGTCAGAGAAATCAGACAAGGGAAAACTATAATTGCATACCATCGATTAATCTAAATGACTCTCTAATTATGATGCAGACTGTTATGAATCCAAGTGTTATTGCATGAGATAGACTTATTACTCACAAAAAGCATTTTAATCGCCTATGTCCCAAGGAAGGGACAATACAATGCAAAAAGCTATTTTTCTAGTCAAAAGTGCACAGTGAATCTGTGCCTTATAGCTGAAAGCTGTGAAAAATTACAGTAATCAGGAAAAAACTCAACAACTTTCATTATAGCTAATATTTCATTTTAAGCCATGTGCGTCATAAAGTGGAATTTTTCTCTGCTGTGATTTTTGTCACAGGAACCCCTTTTATTTTGTATGATTATTTTTAATGCTTAATCTTAAGGAATGTCTGGTTGTTATCAATGTGGATGTGTATGTATTTACACAACTCTAACCTATATATCAGAAGACGGTTTTCCCAAACCAGCAAAATGAAGCCCATAAGGAAAGGCCGTGGCAGTGAGTACTGAGCAGGTGGGGGGAGCAGGCTGCCTTGTCATACTCTGACCTCCAGAGCATTCTAAAGGAAGACTTTGATCTTCTGTTATTGGCAGAACCAAGTACACACATTTTAGCAAGTACATATACTCACTAAATAGTACAAGTAAGTACTTGAATGGAGGCATGCATGTAAAGAAACAACAGTCATATCTATTGCCTCATAAATCAAACACTAGGAAAAAGCAGTCAAAAGCTCTACTAAGTTTTCCATTAACAGACACTCAGTTTCCTTATGAGGATTTCATTTTTAACTTGTAGAAAGGCAGCAAGTGAGGGAAAATGTCCTGCCTCAGAGCTAGTTCAATCAGTAAGCAGCAAATGTGTTGGAAAGCCATTCCTGTCCATCAGTAGGTAGCAAATGTTTTTAAAAACCACTGCTGCCCAAAATAACCTTTTAGCAAAGAGAGTCATCAAGAACCCCATTGTACTAGAGAAAATCAGTGGAAAGGCATCAGATATAAGATTACACTTCTGCTGGAGCTGAGAAGTAAGCAAGTGAGCAAAGTGGTCCAGGTAACAGTTTACCTCCTTTTCATAATACCTATGCTTGTCGTATCTGAGACCATCACAGCACGAGACTCAGGCACATTTCCCACTTCCCAGAGGCCAGCCTCAGCATTTTCCACATTCATCTGTCTTCCCCTTGGGCTTCATTGTGAAACACTGCAGATATGTGAATCCTCACAGCTGGATAAGATCCTTCCAGCTGCTGAGTAATCTCCTTGTAACATACGAACATTAATCCCAGCTGGCTACTTTTTTCCATGGTTTTGCCAACAGACACAGAGTCTTGTATACAGCCTTTGTATTAGACAAAGCATCTTTTGGGTACAGATGACCAGTTCTTGTACAAGAGCTGGTTTTGACACTGCTATAGTCATAAAATTATATTCTCTGTTTACAAATTTAAACCACTTTTTACATCAAATAGAATAGGGATCCATGGGAGAAGTATCTGCATCTTAGAATGTGAGTATTATCTCCATTTAATTTACTGAAACAATAATTTTCCACAATAAATATTACACTGAATAATAGATTTCTATTCTGAGCTCATAGAAAGGAAAGGACTTCTTATAACATGCTTAGTACATTTTCTGTAATCTGACAGTATGATCATTACTTAGAGAAATGAGAAATGATTTAGAGAAATGAAGCTAAGACTAATCTTTGCATAATTAAACTAATCAGGGCAAGTTTCACTGTAAGAGAAGATTGTTGATGAAGCATTTTACCTGGTTTGTGAGAAAAATAAATTTTTAATACTCCCCTCACCCCCACTTTTTCAATATTCTTTCCTCTAATTTGATTTTACAGTATTTACATAACAGTTGTAATAGGATTTTTTCCTAACTACCCTATAAAAGTCCTTTCCAGCCTCCCCCACCATAAAAAATACTTTTCAACCATTTAAAGAGATTTAAACAGTTATCAAGTAATGTAAAAATCTGTTTGTTTAATAAGCATTCTTAAAGTTGCTTGTAGAACTACATATACAGCTGTAGCTACTGTGCTAATAACTCCTCAATTTTCCCAGTGCCCCTTGAATAGAAGTTCATCTCTTGCAAAAAAAAAAAAAAAAAAAAAATCTTGCTCGTCACAAACCCCAACATATTACATATGTTCTGAGGTGCATGTGGAATCTCATATCACCTTCTGTTTCCTTTCATATTGAAGCTAAAGTTACCTGATCTCTCATTGTCTGTGATGAAGGGCAACTACATTACAGTCTCTCAAAGGAAATAATATGACAAACTACACCTCCAGTACAAGTTAAACCTGGGCTTGTGTTGAGGATGACTGGCAGGTTGAGGGCTCTGCAGCCCTGGGCAGCACTGGTCTCCCACAGCAGGGCTTGGCATCACTCTCCTCTGATCTGGGGCACTGGCTTACAGGCTGTGTGCTGTGTTTGAAGGACAGGACATAGGAAAAAGCCACGAATCACCAGTCCTGTCAGCCGTTTAAGGTCTTTTACAAGAAAATAAAGTAAGAAAGTGCATTTAGTTCTCAACTTCAGCTCGTCTGTGCCTTTCCCCAGCCTTGGCTAGAAGTGGGGTACAAGCTCTCGGTGCATAAGTATCTCTGATTGTCTTGGTCAGAATTACCATCCACCCACAAATTCTCCCTACAGAGAATAATACAAAGATATCAAATGGAGAGAAGTAACTTTAGTGGTAAAAGAAAAACAAAAGGAATGCTAATTTCTCATCAAAATTAGCAAGTCCAAACTGAGCAGAAGCAGAAAATCTATATCCACAGAAGGTCTCCCTCATGACTGAATTCTAGCAGAGATCTCCTCTCATAATAAAGTTACAAATAATGACAAAAATTATCTTTAAAAGAGGCAATGTCAACTCAAAAGACGTAACATGGGTTCACGAGTTATTGAATCAGGCAATTATTTCACCTGGAATCCAGAACACCCTGCTCTTCTGTCGGTGTCTCATAGTAATTATTCCTTCTGATAATTGTTCCTTACAGATTAATCCAAGATAATATCACTGATGTCATCCTTTCCATTATTTTATAACTTCAAGAACTTTTTAGCTAAAGACTAAACCAATATGAGTTGCAAAATGTTTGTATAAATATATGTGATTGTAATGCAAATCACTGGTTTTACCATGCTACCTGCTCATTAAGAAAATTAAATATAATATGCACTAATATGTATATCCTTAGGTAATAGTATGGAGAGAAATTAAATAAATTAAAATTATTAGCTCCTTTCTATTAAAGCTTATTCATATTGATACTTTGGATTTATGATGTTGTACACCTTCCAAAACCCAAAATACTTGTATAATATATACTAACATTTAATATTACTTATTAATGATTTAAATTAGCATTTATTTACTTCTTTTCTTAACCTGCCGGTTGTCCTCACTCTAAAGGTATCTTCTGAGTATATTAATATTCCTCTTTTGAAAAGGAAGATTCTTTTATAAAACTTGACCCATATGGTCTGAGACTTGAAGAAAACACAACAGTATTGTGAGTTTTAAGGATATATTCCTAGCAGTCAGCTTAATACCAAAGTAAGACAGGAGAGCTGTCCACTTAATGATGCAAATACTATTAGGGAGAAGATCCATATCAAACCCAGGGTGCTACTGAAATTGCATTCTTATTTTCCTCTACAGTTTTGTATTTTGCTCTATGGTTTCAAGATAGCCCATTGCTCAGTATATATGTATTGCTGAGCATTTACAGAAAAAGTAAATTGTCAGGTGTTTCCAGTATTATGGAAATTTCTATCCTAAGGTTTCACCCAGCTGTGTTTTCTCTTGGACTAGTCATGGCAATAAAGACCACAGGAAAAAATGAGCACCATTATTCATCACAGATACTGACTTTTTTTGAAGACCTGTACTTTTTGATAGTAACTCATAGCCATTATTATGTGTATTCTTCTGCAGCAAGAAGTGTGTTGTTAGTTAGTTAGTGTTGGCACCTATGACCTGAACACCACAACTAATTCCTGATTAACTTCAGATACAGAGAGGAGTAAACAATCTCTTATTTAATGTGTTGAAATGTAAAACTGCTTCAGGAATAAAATAATCTTTTGAATACTTTGTGCAGAGAGATGAACTAAAAGTATAGCGTGAGAAAAGATTTCAAGGTAACTGAACCCAAAGGTTTGACAGTGCTCTTTGCGTCTTTGACAAGGCTCAGAACAGCAGAACACACTGGTAGTGCTGGAAGCTCACATTTTTCCCTCCTTGCCCTTTCATCTTTTCAAAATTGTTCATGTCTATAATGCAGTAAAAGGAAAAGAAAAAAAAGGCAACCTTTTTCTTCTTGTAAGACACAGGTTGATTGCTGTCTCTTTTTGAGAAGTAGTATTTGCAGAAATGAGGTCACTGTCTGAAATCACTCCCCCATCTGCTCTGTTTAGCCTGTGAGTCATATGGAGTAAGAAAAAAGATTATCTGAGCCAGAGTTAACATGGAACTGAAAACAATAGAGCAGCACAGCAACAAAAGAAATGACTACCGATACAGTTTTCTCTGTTCCTCTCTATTTGCTTACTAGCTTGGATGCATTAATTAAGAAAATCAATTGAAAACAAGGCAGTGAGAAATAAGTAGAGTGCCTAATTGTGATTAAAGCAAAGTGATCACAGGAGAACCATGGCAGTCAGGATGTAAAGCAAGTATTTTCAACAAGAAATGCTACAAATTTCATCAAGGATAAAATAATACCATTATGTCTTGTAAGTGCAACAGACTGGTGTGCCTTCTGGTCCTAAGAAATAAATCCCAAAAAAGTCACAGTCTCTATGTATGTGGTGTGTGGGGGCACAGACACAAGAGCAAAATAGTAGCATAACAGGGTAGAGGAGGTATCAGCATACTAGTGACACTTTGCACACAAATCTTTTTCTGCTGCAAAGTTTGAGAAAAAAGGAAGTTTATTTCTGCACTTTTCTTCCCTAATAATATTCTAAACAGATTTGACAAAATTCTCAGATAGAGAGAAAGGATGTCCTCCAAAATAAATAGTGATAAGATTCATTGAAGTCAACATTTATTTTCCTTTCAAATTTCTAGGTTCATCTACAGAAGTAGGTCAAAATATTCCACAACTAGTTCATGACCTAAAAATGCCACTTCAGATGTTTTGAAACTATCTGCAAAATAGGGTTTTTAAAATACATAACAATGTATGAATGAAATGAAAACCGAATAATAAAATAGAACTAGATCAAGCCTTAGATGCATTTTTTGACCAAATAGCTACAGAATTTGTTTCTTTTCTTGCAAAATAAAGTATTTTATGTTGCACACTTGTTGTATTACATAGACAGAGTTAACATGAAAAAAGTCCAACCTGAGATGTGCTTTTCTGCATGATTCTGTGGGTGGCTTTCACAGTGTTTATGTCTGTCTTAGAGAAGAGAGGAAAAGCAGCTGCTCACATGCTTTCTGCAGTGAAGAACTGGGAGCTGGCATCATTTTCACATCTGCCCAAGCAGGTCCACCTGCCCCCCTGGGGCTGACATCAGGCCAAGCTCACACAACAGCACTTCCACAAGAGGAAGCTGCTGCCCTGCTACTATTGCTGCCTGTGCTCAGAGACCCAGCCCAAACTCCAGCCCTCAGCCCTGACAATCAAACCCCCCTTGAAAAGGGATGGATCGAAATCTGGTACTTCCCCATCTGCAGGAGTGCCTGAATGCTGATTGCCTGCCTCCAGAAAACTGAAGTTTCAACATGTGTTTTTCTGCCCACACACACAATATCTTCATCTTGGCAAATGAACCCAAAGGCAAATGTTTGCATAGGCTTAATCAATGGCCTTTTGCTTTCAGTCTCAAATTTATTGAAATATTTCTCAGGGATGCTGCTGAAAGTGGGGAAGCCACTCTTGGCTCAGGAGAAGATATTGCCATAAATCCCACAAAATTTCAGAGTTCATCAAAGGGCATCTTAAGCAGGAGGATTGTTTATTCAGTTCTTTGAAAGGGAACGAGAGGGAGAAACTCATGCAATGATTAAACAAGATGAGATATGCAATGTTCATAAAAAAATAAAAATTTTGATGAAAAATAGAATTAGTTTTAATTATAACTATTCATAACTATTCAATATAATAAACAAAACATAGGTGGAGTTTTGTCATGTGATTAATACCTTGTAGGAGGGATAGAGAATGAATATTTTTGTACATTTAACAAATGATTATTTATTAAAGCCTTTACTAAATATTTTAAAAAGAGTTGGCAAAGCCCCTTATTGATAAACAAACCTATAGACTCCCTACAAGTAAAATGAGAATCAAAATCAAGCCTTTTTTGATGCTCAAAAAAAAAAAAAAAGCCAGTTCAGATAAATTTTTGACATTTCTTGTTTGCTTGTATTTTTAATTCAAATGAGTATTTCAAAACCAGCTCTCACCCAGGGCTGTGTACTCCCATCCCTTGCTCTTCTGACAAGAAATTAAGCATGCAACAGCCAATATGTAAACTAAAAGCGGAACTCATGGATTCTAAATCTTAATTATGCAAATTCAGCTTATATTTCTAGGATCTGAGTTTGCATTTTGAGCTGATATGAATCTTGTTCTTATCGAAATAAAAAATTCTCCCAAGTATTAAAAAAGAAGTTAAAAGGATTTTTATTACTCTCTTAAACCCTAAACCAGCAAATTCTTCTCTTTTGCCTCAACTTTGCTAGCTGGCAGTATTTCACTATTACCAGTTGAACAGCTAAAATACAGACAATTTTTAAGCAGAAAGAGCCAATGCATTTGCGGTAAAATTCATTCAGAGACTACACTGTTCTGCTGAATAGTAATATTTGTAAAATCTTTCACTTTGCCTTAACTGCAATGACAATGTCCCTGCAGATAAAATGAGGTCAGTTCACTCCGTTCTTTCTCACCTCACCCCAGGCCTGTTCTCATAAGGCATCTCAAAACTCTCTAAACTAATAAGGATGACTGAACAACCACATTTTCCAAACACTTCAAAAACAGAACAATAACCGCTGACGCAGCCAGCTGGAGTGTCAGCCCCGAAGGATTTACACCTATGGTTATAAAATGTTGGAACTAGAAACTTCTACCAGGACAGTCTTTGAATGTTTCTGATGAAGATCCTGTATCTCTGTTTGCAATCCCAAAATGCTAGTAACACTCACCCCTCTGCAAAATTCTGCTGGCTCATGCCCATCCCCATAAATGCTGGAACCCTTACTGCATTAGTGACCCCGAGTTTGAGAACTGCTGCCTAGGTATTTCCCTCCCCTATGCTATATTTGTATCCAGTCAATGAATCCGAAATCCCCCACTAATTACCATCTAAGCTGTTATAAAGAATCTACACGTGTTACTGCATGAAAGAGGATTACTGTACTTTAAACTTAGCAAGGCTTGGTAATCCCGTGTGCCGCAGCACTGGACACCATAAGCATGCGGGTTTAGGGACAGCGCTTTGGGCAGCGTTCCCTCAGCAGAGTTCCTCAGCTGTCACCACTGCTCTGCTGCTCCTGCCATGCCCAAGAGCTCTGCTCATGGTTCCTGTGCCACTTGGTGAGGAGCACATGAAAAAAAAGTACAAATACGTGCCGCGTGTATCATTATGCATTTATGTGTTTTAACAATTCTTTTAACAATTCTGTAGTGTCCTTTCAACGTGATGATGACAGATTGTTCTTGATGGTATTTATGGCCTTTCAAAATTCCTCTGAAATACATTTTAATGGTTTTTGTTTACAACAACCATGGAGGAAAAAATGTAGGCAGAGCTCCTACCCTAAGAGGTCAGAGAGTCATCTTAAGCCTATGCTTATCTTCCAATCCAAGTATTTTAGACATCTGAAATTCCATTTTGATGAACAAGTTAGTAGTTGACGGCAACACGAGAAATACAGCAAGTGCCCCATTGCATTAAAATATGTTTTCAAATTTGATCAAACAATTTTACAACAAGCAAATAAGAATGCTCTGGTTTTATTTATGGATGGGGGGAAAGGCAGTTTCTATTAGTAACTTCAAAACTTCACTATCAAAATTTTACACAGCTCCATTAAGCAGCACTGAAAATCATTGGCTCCTAAAGACTTACATAATATCTTCCCAAGCTTGTGTTTTCTTCCAGAGAAGAAAAGGAACAATCCAGTAGAGAAGACGTTATCTCAAGAGACTCCAAGAAGTCTCTGACTTTTGAGAAAGGTGGTGCTTACAAGTCAAGTAAATATCATTACACAGCTAAGAAGCATTGGAAGGTAGGCTGGGAGACAAAAAACTACCGAAAAAGTCTATTTTGAAGGAATTTTTCAGGGGTTTGTCTTAAAAAGACACAGAGTGGAAGGCTTACAAAAAATCAGTGAGGACAAATTGCTGAGTTACAAATTTGTGAAGGCTGACTCCCCAGAACTCCTGGATCTTTCAAGTTTTCAATGACAAAAAAGGTTGAAAAATGGCTGATTTAGACACCACCACCAAATCACATTGTGGTGAAAGAAGAAGAAGAAAACATTTTCATTATCAATAGCAGAAATAGTCATGTCCACCACAGGGCATGGTCCATTACTGATAAATTAGATTAATCAGCTACAGCAGTTTTGTAAATATTTTACTGAAAACAGACTCTTTCTAGATTACGAGTTTCTGGTCAACTTAGGAAAAAAAATTAAATCTCCTAAACAAATCATTTGCTATATCCATTTTAATCCGTGACATGTTTATCCTAATATGTGGAAACATACCATGTCACCAAGGAAGAATTTGCTTATGCAGTTAAAAAAATCAGTGTAAGGTACAAATATAAAAAAATCCCCCACATCCTAAGAAACATTTTTACAGTGCATCTTAATTAAAAAAAAAAAAAAGAAAAAAAAAAGAAAAAAAGTAGAAAACCCATGCTAAGTATTTTTCACATGCCTGCTCCTGGGTTGAGAACTCTTCTGCAGATGTTACTTGTCCACAAAGATCCAATTTCTGCACAGTACTTCTTCATTGAACCCAACCAGACTCTTTGTCCTTGTACCTTTGTACCTGGCCTTGAAGTCCATGGTTCCTCTCCAACAATTTTTTAACCCAAAGTTAAGACCGTTTCCCTAGTGTCCTCATTCAGTCTCTCTCAAGTCACTCCAGCCTAGGAAATAGCATCCCAGGAAACATGTCCTCTATAAAATTTTTAACCCTCATGACCAATCCATGAAGTCAGCAGAGCAGTAAACTTCAGAAATGTGAAACTTATAGTAAACTGCAGAAATGTGTAGGCAGCATTGAAGTGAAACTCCATGGACCTCCCCAGAAGCACCCCATTGTGTCCCAGCAGAGCAATAACAGAAGACTAGAGTGTTTGTTTGGATTTTTTTTCCCCAGAGGTCACTTAATCTAAATTTTTTTGGTGCATGCTTCAAAGTTTTTTTATTAGGAGAAAGGATATAACATTTCCACAGCTTCTATTATTTCCCTGCCCTTTTTGTGTAACTTCAAATTTCCATATAATGAGTTAACTAAGTTATATAAGGTATGATGAGACACGTCTATAAAGGGCCAAATTGTATGCTTTCGATTGAATAAACCTAAACTTTTTGTCCCAGCAACTCAATGCTCTAACTTTGATGGATAAACTCCTCATTTCCCCAGGAAGTCAGTACCTCAAAATAGATTGCCCCGTGGCACTTTCCTTTATAGTGGTTATAGAAATCCAGTTAGAGAAATCCACTTCAAATAAGAAAATGTTTTCAATTTCTATGTAATACTTTCAACACTCCTATTGACAGATATTGTGCATGACAGTATCCTCAATTTTCTTCTGATGGTGTCTTGTTATTTTTTGCTGAATGGTTAGAATTAAACTTCTCAGGAAGTGCCTGAGAGTTCCCAAATACACTTCCCCTATATC
This sequence comes from Trochalopteron elliotii, assembly GCA_024734555.1. Taxonomy (NCBI): domain Eukaryota; kingdom Metazoa; phylum Chordata; class Aves; order Passeriformes; family Leiothrichidae; genus Trochalopteron; species Trochalopteron elliotii. The sequence continues at coordinate 3,347,683 of JANPWX010000099.1, read as the reverse complement.
AGTATACTTGGCTTTCTCAGCCTCTCACTTTGGCAGTGTTCTTCTGAAATTCCTGTTATCTCATGTCAGCTAACATCAACAACTTCATAGTGGTAAAAACAAGCTTTGCTGTCCTTGTATATAAATCAAGTCTCTCTGGTGTTTACAACCTTCCTTATTTAAATGCTAAGACTGAGGACTCCATATCTGAAAGAGGTCAAAATTTGCCTCCTCCAAGAGCATTTACAAAATAAAAGGAAATCCCATGGATTTCTCTTGCTCCATGTTCCCACAGGGCAAATGCATTATCATCTTTTTCTCCAAAGACAAAATCTGAAGTCTTGTAATGATCAGGGTTTTGAAAACTTATTCTACTTGAAATCTCTCTCACCATTCCTGACAGAGAGCCCATGGGGAAAAATTTACTTTGAGTTGACCTTTCAAAAACTATTAATTGATGTTAATGTGATTAACATTATTAAGTTACCAGTGTGCAGTAAGATATCTCTTCACACATGTGACATCTAAGATGTCTAAAAGACATCTAAGAAAAAATGGGTGGTTACATCGGGTAAGATGACAAGAGAACCAGTCCAAAGGCAAGCACAACCCTTGTTGCACTGGTGACTTTCTGCATAGCTGGGTTTAACCTCTGCAGCAACCATGGTCCTTTTCAAGCTGGTTCCACAAGAGGCAAGAGACATGAAAAAGGAACAGATGATAATCGAGCATTAATTGAAATTCCAAAGTTAATATGACTTTAAAATATTATTTCTATATTTCTATATTATGTAATCTTTTTAATATGTAGCAGTAGATTTGCAGCATTATAGTCTAGGGTTTGTAGGGAAAGGAAGATAAAGGTAGCTGTAAACAAATAAGGAAAGCTTACAGCCACTGTTCCTTAAGAAACTGATAAAATTACTCTGAAACAAATGCTCTCATATTTCTTCTGCTCCAGCTCTATCAGTAAGTCTAAGGAAAAGGTGTTGCCTCTCCCTGCAAATCCCTCCTCTTTCAACACTCTGCTTGATCAAAAGTCTTGGGGTCAATCTTTTCCCAAGTGGCAGAAAAGCATGGCAATTATATTTCTGTAGAAGTGGAGTTAGTAGGAGCCAACATATACTAAAGATGTGCAAGACTGGAGGAAAAATAGGTGCACCCTAGAGAGGGACTCCAGTCTTTCTGAATATAAATTTTCAGCTGCAGTAGCACTTTCCCCAAACACTTTTCCTTTCCCCCTCTACGACAGCATGCTGGAAAAACTGCTTTGCAGAGATCTTCCCTCCCTTCCCCCACATCACATTATTCTTGACATCTTCTCTCTTACACTGAGCAAATGATGCAGAAAGAGTAGCCAGTGTTTTCCACACAAAACAATTTGTTGACTGTTAGAGGGCATATGGGCAGGACAAGCACTGCCTTCAGCAGGATATCTGTGCCCTCTGTCATTATTTTCTGCTCTTGCTGCCCGTTCCTAGCTCAAAGCAAGCCCTGCTTCCGTCCCTACTTGGAGCAGTCATTTAAAGGACGAGTTTTTTTGTAGCTGTGCTGCAATTCACAATGCCAACACAGAGAGACTTGTTCCTTCTCCAGTTTTTGTCTAGAAATGAACACAAAAGATGAGATGGGGGAAGGGAGGAAGAGCTGGAAGAGTGCCCCAATGTTTCTTCTGGCATATATAATATTCCGCACAATGTTCAAAGACTTAACATATATTAACTGGGTTACCTACAGAATATTAAATATTTATAAAAATATTAAATAACTCAAGGGTTAGTAATTTTCATTTCTGTAACTAACTAAGAAGAAGAAATACAATTGCTTTTATTTCAAGTAATTATCCATGTATAACAAGTACTTTTTAACTGGTATTCAAATCTAGTTGCTATTTTGAGAAAGTACTTTTAAGCACATGATAGGTAGCAAACCCAAATATTGCTGAGATTTATCTACCACAATCCAGTGCTACCTTTTTATATTAAAAAAAAAAATAAATGTGATTTTCCAAGATATGTTCTTTTTCACATGAGCTGTTTCCCAAGTCCTTTTGTGAGCCTCTTTATTCATAGCCACCATTTTATACAACAAAATCATGTACACTAGCAGATGAAAGCAAAGAAGCAGCATTTCAATTCCTGGAGATTTAAAAAATCATGTTTCCATGACAAACAACACAAACTAAAGTCCTCCTACCATCAGTCATCTCATCAGTGAACTTACTGTGAATATCCAATTTAGTTTACTATTGTAAATTAAAGAGAAGATAAAGTTTGAGTGTATTTAAAACTGAGGAAAGCGGTGTTAGATTTGGAAGAGCTCAGTGAAAGACCTACAAACAGTTACATGGGACTCTGACCCCCAGGGAAAGTAATAAACATGAATTTCCAGCTAAGTTATGCTTTTACAGCTACTACTATTTCTTAGACTATCGTTTTGCAATTACCATCTCTGCTAGCTTGAACATGTAACCAACAGTGAAAAAAAAGATACCACAAACCTGTGCTACGGTCTTAATTTTCTCTCTCAGAAGAAAACATGCCTAGCCTGCCCTATAATAATTTTCTCATTTAGCTGATTGTTCTTTATTCCAGGCTCAGCTAAGCATTGGACTATGGATAACACAGTCTCAAAGTATCTCCAGGAAAGAACTTGGTTGTTTCTTTCTGTTATGAATGTTTATTTAGGTAAATTGCATTCAATCAAAGTTTTGCTTTGAGGGTAAGTATTTGACCCATTTGATACAGAGAGCTGATCAACACTCACAATTCAATCACTGAAATGAAAAGATTCCTTTTCATAAATGATGTTTCTGCAATAGGCAACAGAATTAAAAGATCAAACCTTCACTGGCACAAGGAATACAAACACAGTGGGATAAAACACTCTTTGCTCCACGTGAGTTTTATCTCCTAAAATCAACTGGAACTTCTTCATGTAAAATGTTACAAATTTTGCAACAGTTCACTAATTGCAATACAGAAACAACCATCATGCATCTAGGGAAAAGAAGGTGTATGACACACTTCAGGTCTGCCTCCCTCTCCAAGAGGCAGAACCAGCTGCAGAAGTAAATAATGAGATGACAACAGAGCTTCTGCCTTCAGAGAGGTTTCCCATGGCTGTTCAGGCAGCAGCAGTGAGGGGGAAAGGAGTGCCTTGCCCTTACTGCACCTGATGGCAACATCCAACTGGTATATGTAGAGATTTTGAAATAGAATTCTGCTCCATGTTCAAGGAGAAAACCAATTATCCTTCATTGATTTAAATACTTTGAAACTCTCAATACTTTAAAATACTTTGAAAGGCTCAAAAAGTATTTTTTTCCTTTTTGCATGTTTTCATATAAAGTTGAAATAAAATTTGCCATGTTATTGAAATGAAATCCTGAAACTGGGCTGGAAAGCTCTGCGATGAAAGAATGATGGGCTCACATTGTGCCTGGTTCAAAATGGAATTTTCTTGGTGCCAGCCTGTGTCATTAGAAAATGTCATTGAAGAATGTCCAGCTGACTTCTGGTAAGCGTCTGACTTATGAGAGGTGTATCTCCATCTCTGGGATGAAGGAAAGTGGAAGTCATGTATTGGCCCTCAGGTTTGACCTAAAAGAATGCAAGAGTGTGGTCTCTGACACTTGAAACTGATGGCAAATCTAGCTTACCTCCCTGATACACAAGCACCTCAGGTATTTTTAGGTACAAAAATATCAGAACTATTTGTGTTCTGAAGGGTGCAGAATAAATTGAGAGCAACACTAAGCTTTGTAAGAATTGACATGACACACTCACAGCCTTATTTGTTAAATGCCACATGATATTCTATTTTTCAGTGCTTTAGCCCACCATCTCTGCTGCAGAATTCACTGGTTTCTCCAGCCTACCTCAACACTGAGATTTTTTTTGTTCTTGCACACAGCCGGCAGTCTGGCAAGCTAATCGTCCTCTGCTGATTCTACCAGATGCCTGTGAAATAGAAAGCTGCCCACCACCAAAGACTGGCAGTTTTATGACTGTGACAATTGCTTTTGGCAAAATTATAATTAGTACACCAATGTTGCTATGCATTCTAAATTGGATCACACTGATTCCTGCTCCAGTTTTTTCAGACACTCTGAATATGATTTTTAAACAATTGTGGAAACAGCTGCATGCGGATTGCCATTAAAACCAACATCCACCAGATCTTAGCATCAAGCACAGCAACGTTTCCCTTGCTGCTCCAAGAGATGGTGTCAGTGGACAGAACTATGCTGTATTGGTCCAGGAAAGGCTGTCTTTGTTGTTCCCAGAGCATAAAACAGTGATTAGAGATAACCGCTCCCATAATGTCTCCAAGTGGTTGCTGACATGCAGACTACACAGACTTTTTGCTAAACAGAACCCTCGATACAAGGCTGTTGCTGTGATTAAATATTTTTCATGTGTTTCCATTCCAAACATTTTTAAACACCTCTAAGCAAGGGAGAGTGGGTGGAGAAATATGACACGCAGAGAAAAACACTTAGAAATTTAACATTTTACAAAAAATATTCTTGAGCGGGTCAGAAATGCCATGCTTCTCCCTGATTGCTGCCCAAAAATGGCTCTCATGTCACTGCCTGATCTCTGTGAATATGGAAGATATAATTCTACCAAAATATATATTTTTTAGTACATGTTGGTGTTGCTTAGGGAGGGGTCAAGCAAGGTGCACACCTCTCTTTAACCAGTGCAGCTGGCTATTTGAAACCTGGTGCAGTTGGCGTGAGGTCGGAGACATCTTTCCAGGGAAGGTGGCTTCTCCTGAACCAAACAAGAAACATCACAGGTAGTGGTTTCTCACCACCCATATTAAAGCCTGCCTGAGATCAGCTGCAATGCACTTGCAGTCTAGTGAAATCAGCCTATTGTGAAATAGAGAGCACAGCAGGCATGCTAAGTACTGTTTTTAGGCGCTTGAGATAAGACTCGAGATGCTCTGTTTCTGCCAGACAGCTGTGTTGCAGGCTTGAGGAACCCAGGAATGCTTCTCACTATAGGAATGATGGCAGGTGCCAGGACTCTGGGCCATCCCTGGCCCCCAAATCCAACACTTCTTTGGACAGACCCACAAGGAAGCCCCAGCAAATCTTCACAGCCCACTGCACACACAGAGCAGGTGGAGGGTGGGCAGCCCTTGCAACAAGCAGGAAGGTTTTGCCATGCATTTGCTAAATGGCTGTTTGTGAGTTGTATAAATCATAGAATGGTTTGGATTGGAAGGGACCTTAAAGATCATCCAGTTTCAACCCCTCTGCCACAGTCAAGGACAGCTTTCACCAGACCAGATTGCTCAGACCTCCATCCAACCTGGCCTCAAATATTTCCAGGGATGGGTCATCTATGGCTTTCCTGGACAACCTGTTCCAGTGCCTCACTACCCTCAGAGTAATGATTTTTTTTCCTAATATCTGATCAAAGCCTACTCTTAGTTTGAAGCCATTCCCCCCTGTCCTATCACTTGTCCTATGCCTTGTAAAAAGTCCCTTTCCAGCTTTCTTGTAGGCCCCCTTCAGGAACTGGAATGGCAACTAGGTAACCCTGAAGCCTTCTGTTTTCCAGACTGAACAATCTCAACTCCCTTAGCCTTTATACACAAGGTGTTTAGAAACACCAGAAGCACGACAATATGAAATATCTTTGCATTGGTTATAGCAGAGCAGCACTTGGAACAAAACACTGCTGGTCAGAGCTCCCAATGAGGAAGAGCTCTGGTATGTTTCAAGAGAACATACCAGGAGCAGTGGCCCTTGCCTTCTTAACAATAATGTGCCTTGTAGCCATTTGGTGAAGGCTGATACAGATATGAATAAAACAACATTCACACATTGCCACTATGTGACCTGTCCTCCCATGTTGATTTTTCACAAGGTAAGTGCAAGGTCATGAAGCCAAAGGGTTTTGGGAAAAAAAAATGAAAAAGTTGCAGAGCAGTCAAAGCCATTTACAAGTGTTTGCTGTAAGGCAAACACAGGGAGAACAGAACCCTGTGCCTGAGAGTCTCCTGCACACAGCTCACACAGCTACTGTCACCTGACCAGGACATACAGGTGTCTCAAAGGGACATCACAAAGGGAGTGATCAGCAACCAGCTTTTAAAAACCCAACTTCAGAGCTGAGATATGCTGATTATTGATTGCTGTGGTCACTGTCATAGTGTTGAAGACCTAAATATTCTTTACTGTTCAGGATAGGCCTTTCTGTTGCTATTGCAAAAGCCATCATCTTTTAAAAGAAAATACTCTTTCAAGTCAATTTCATTATTCAAGGCCAGATAGTGAGCAAGAAAATCACCCTTATTCACGCAATGATTAGTCCAGACAAAATGAGAAAGAAAGAAAACAGAAAAAAAAGCTGTCCTTCTGAGCATCTTCTTTATCATTTTCCATTACGGATCCTAAACAGGAGCAAAAGGAGAAAAAAACATAAGTGAAACATGAAACAAATTAATGCCAGTTTAAAATATCTCCCTTGAAAAAGGAAAGGTATCAAATCAATTGTGTGGCAATACAAAAATTCTAGAAAATTCACTGGTTTTATGTTAGCACAATATAATATATTAATATTGACCTAAGATAGTATTGAAACTAACTGTAGATGAAACAACTCTTCTATTCCCATACTAGTGGGTTTTATCTGAAGTAGGGGAAATCAAGGAAGCAGGCAAAACAAGGAAAAAAACAGTTTTGGGGTTTTTATGGACCCATGGGAAAAGAGTCAGTGGAGAAAATCTCTACTACTGTAGATTTGCAATGAATGAGGGACAGGTAGAAAACCAAATAAGAGCAATATTTTTTTTTTCCAGGAATGACATAAAACAAATAGCAAGCACTGTGTCATGGAGCAGTTGTTTGTGTATTACATGGTTTTCTCTCACTGGTGCTTTCTCTTTTTAGATGGTCTGCAGAGTTTGGTATCACATAGTGTCTGGTGCTGCAGAAGCAGAAAGCAAATGAGAAACTGTTGATCCAGTTAAACATTAGCAATTTATAGGCAGTTAGCAATTAAGTGGATTGATCATTTTGGTGCAGCTGGAAGACTTTAGTAATGGATGTAATGGAAAAAACTACAATCAAAAGCAATCCAGCTCCCCATCTTCAAAACAGCTGCTTCTTTTCAGTCAGGAACATTGCATGTCTTGCAGAAATTTCCTATTGCTTTGTATATTTTGTGAAAAGCTTTTATTAAATTATAATGTCTTCTGTGTGGTTTGGGGTTTTTTTAATTGAAAATAAAAATTGCCGGAAATTCACAGCAAAATTCCACACAAGTGGATGAGAGCAAGAAATCACACATGAGAATTTGTTCACGGGTTGTCTCTCACCTTGTTTCATAGGTGCTGGTGTGATACCTTCAATGACTAGCATTTAAATGATTAGCACAAAATCATCTTCTGAGTACCATGGTTTGCACAGGATCACATCATGGTGATTAGCTCTATGCAGTTAAGGGTGCATGTGTGTGGCTAATGGAGAAGGGGAAGCAGTGTTCCTCCCTGTGCATATCTCCAGATGTTCAAAACAGCGGGAGCCGTCATCTCTAGCATCAGCACAGATACTACAGTACTCAAAGCTCAATGAAAAAAAAAGACTGTTATGCATTTCCAGAAACAGCTAAAAGTCACAAGTGTTATGAATGTAGGACCTGTATTTCTCTAGCGTGTTCCCCTGCTGCTTCATCCACTTTCTCCACAGTTGCATCCCCAAGCCCTACCCTATAGCCCCCTATGTGGAAAACCAGTACTGAAAGAATGAAATCCATGGAAATATACAGCTTCTATAAGATGGTAGGCAATTTAGCTATTAATAACACTTGACGTCACACCTTCAGGGAAGCAAAAAGACTCCTGAAGGAGAGCTAAAATAGGCCAGCTTTGACTCAGTATGGCTACAAGAGCTGCAGCTGGCCAAAGGCAGCCCTACTGCAACTCACTTCCCCAGAATAATAGGGCTCTTTAAACTATCTCTCTAAGATCTCTGTTTTCAGTGATTTTGCTGTCAGCAAATTAAAAACAATAAAGAGACAGATAATATACTTGTGGTAATTTGAATGTTATTTCACGTTAATTAGCCAGGTCAGCCTTGCTGCAACACTTGAATTAATTGTGGGAAAGTGATATCATCAGTTCACTGCTAGGTAGCACTGACAGAGCTGTTCAGCAGCTAATCCATCATTCAGAGACAGAGGCAGCGTTTTCAAAGAAGATACAAAGCTTCAGGCATTGCTTTTTCTCTGTGACCTACTGACAGAGTCTGTTACTAGTAATAATGTTTTATTAATAAAGATTTTAAAGGAAAGAGACATTTACGGACATGCTCGGACTTGGGACTCCTACTCTATCACGGTCCATTTCCCAAAAGGACAGAGCACTTGTCATTCCAGAGCTGTCTTTGCTTCTCTGGCTGACACGGTGCCCACGGTCACACAGGCATTAGGTGTGCTGTGTGGCATGAAGCAGTGCTCCCCTCCCTACCTCCACTCCCACCAAACTTGGTGCAGAAGGAGAGCATTGGTTGTGACGTTGCCATGAGGCAAAACTTGTTAGCAAAAGGTTCAGCACCGCAGCAGCAGAGCCTTGTTTTCCCCCTGACTCCAGCACTACTGTGTCTTGCTCAGTGTTGGCAGAAAGTTTGCACATCCCCAGGGGAGCCCTCAGGACTCCTGCAAGCCCCACTCTGCTTTTCTGAACAGCCCTTTCCCTGTCTCCACTATAAAGTTATGCTCTCACTTTGTTTTTCATAAGTGCTGCTTAGAAAGCCCTGTGAAAACCTGGTTAGAGCAGAAAAAAAGGAGTATTTGTGCTCTCTGAATACAGTACAGCACACATACAAATATACTTTTTAGTTATAAAGGATTTCTTCTTCTTTCCAGAAGGAATTAATAAGAGCTTGCTCGCTATAAGTCAAATACAGCTGATTAAGAAGGGTTATTGTTAGTATAAAAATAATTTTCCTTGTCATGATGAAACATTAAAATACTGTAAGAAACCACAGTTTGCTGCCATCAGTTAGAAATATTTGTCCTACAAAAATAGACAATTAATGGGCATGTGAAATTATCTCACATACTGATTCCAGGCCAACAGTTTATTATTACCCAGTTTTTGGGGCAGTTTCCTCAACAGAAGGCATCAAATTGGGTAAGACATTTCCATTGGATTAGCCTACTGGGTCATCTTCTAACTGTTAATACAACTCACTGTAGAAGTTGACATGTTTTAAATATCAGCAAAATTTTTATTCCATTTATATACCACATCATTAAAAGAATAGTTTAGCTGTAGCTTTTTGACCTAACCAAAGACAGAAAGCCAATAGGAAGAGTCCAACCTAGCTGATCACACTTTTAAGTCTGTGACCTCTAAGTGCAAAAGGTTAAAAATAAACAATAATAACTGTCAAGACTTTTTTTTCAGGTTAGGCAGTGTGCAATTGTTTTGCTTTTATGATTCTCCCACTGAAGATAACATATGGCCACATAGGAAAATCTGCCAATGCAGTGCACAAAGCATCCACATCTTTTCTCCCTATCACAATATTTAAAATGAAACAAAACTAGTTCTTCCCTCAAATACAAGATCCTAGTGTATCTGCCACATCTTCCCCCCCCACCCCAGAAAGAGAAACAGCATTTTAATCCCTGAGAAATAAAGATTATTTTCAGTGTGGAGTTAACATGTATGGTTGCTATGGTGACATAACAGTTGGCTAAATTCAATCAGTTCTCCCTATGATATGGTATTTTATTTAAGAAATTACTACTTAAAGAAGAAAGCTCCCTTGCCCCCTTTCCTTTCCCCCCATCATTTAAGAGTACTCGACAGGCTTATTATTGTACTGATCACTGTGACACCATGACCTTGATGTGAAGTCTCTTCTTGAGGAAACCCCCAATAAGCAGCAACAATAACGAGCTAATCAACTGTGAAGACATATGTCACATTGCATTCTCCCTTTACCTTCCTCTATCTTATCTGATACATTCCTGAATCCTTATACACTAATATGTCTTTGCAGAGGCTATTTTTAACACATCACCAACCTAAGCAGCTGGATTTCCCACCCCCACTAGGTTTTCCTTTTCTGACATTTTTCAAATAAGTAGAATTCCATTTTCAGCTATGCAGAAGTTTAGCCACAGTGGAATCATTTTGAAACCCTACAGTAACATGTGTTATGTTCAACATCACTAGGACTGAGAGATTTTTAGAGTCACTAAAGGCAATTTCCACTTCCCAGATAAGAGAAGTATTAAGGCTTACTAAGGGAGTTTGAAAAAAAATCTGATTGAAGTAGATGGGAGGTCACTTTAGTCCCATAAATATGTCTAAAATGGCCATAAAAACAGTGAAAAATGAGTATAGTTAATATGGGATCAGAGAAATCTCAGCACAGGAAAGACATGGACTTGCTGGAGCTGAAACAGCTCTCCTATGAAAACAGGCTAAGAAAATTGGGGTGGTTCAGCCTGGTAAAGAAAATGCTCCAGTGAGACCTCACTGCAACCTTCCAGTATTTAAAGGGGGGACTTTAAGAAAGATGGGGCAGATGTTGTAGTAGGACCTGTAGTGATAGGACAAGGGGTAATAATTTTAAATTAAAAAAGGGTAGATTTAGACTACAAGGAAGAAATGTTTTACAGTGAGGGTGGTGAAACACTGGAATGTTTTCCCAGAAAGGCGCCCCATGCCTGGAAACATTCAAGGTCAAGCTGGATGGTACTCTGAGCAACTGCTTGAGCTGAAGATATCCCTGCCCTTGGCAAGGAGATTGGACTAGGTGGCTTGAAAGTCCTTCCCAACCCAAACCACTCTATGACTTGATAATTCCAAATGGCACCCAGTGTTTGTCAAGGCTTTAATAAGCTGGTTGTTAGATTGCTAATGGGTCTGTCTTAAAACTGAGCCTTTTGTGCCCTGCTTCATCATGCAACCAATCTCTAGAAACTCCGTAGTAAAAACACAGAGAACAAGGGCACAGAGTGTCCTTGCAAGCAGAATGAAAGGATGGTCTTTGTGCAGCACTCTCAAATAATTATCGCAAACTTGGATTTGAGCAAGATTTTACACAGGCATATACTGATAGGCAAGGGGCAATGACTTTATACTGAATGTGTCTTTAGATTATGTATTAGGAAAAAATTATTCACAATAAAGACAGGGAGATACTGGAGCTAGTTGCCCAGAGAGTAGATGCGCTATCCCCAAAAGTTTTCAAGGTTGGACGGGGCTTTGACAAATTGGTCTAGTGGAATGCGTCCCTGCTCATGGTGGGAGGACAGAATTAGAGGACCTTTAAAGGCTCCTTCCAACCCAAACCATTCTATGAAGACTACAGATGTTAGCAAGATGTAGGTTTTTTACACACACAGAGACCAACACTCAAATCCAGGAGTCTCAGACATGTGCTTCCTTTTTAGCCCTGTCCACTCATTGTTGCCGCTCATGGAAGCAGGTTCCAGGTTTATTGATGGCCTTGAGCCAGTGCTGGGAGAAAGAAATTGTTCCACTTCCTCATCCTGCTGTTGGAAAAGAAATACTGCCAGAATTAATGATCTCTTGGGACAGAGAATAAAGCCTGAGCTGAGGCAAGTCTTGCACTGTCTCTACAGCATCTCAGTAACATTAGGGGTTCCTTTCAGCTTTTGTCTTTTGCTTCTCATCCTTGCTGTTCATTCATCATAGAAACAGACAAGCTCATATTTTAATGACAACTTGAAAGATCTCTTTTCCTCTCTTTCTAGCCAAGGACATTGGATTCAACTAAAAATACTGTTTCAAAATGTTTTCCCCACTTAAAAACCTCACTGAGCTTTTAATGCATACTTAAGAAATGCTAAAAAATGTATTTTTTGCAGCAGCTGAAAATTATGCTAATCCTAACAACCAGCTCCCAAATTCAAATTGTTGCAGTGATAGAATTGTGTAAATTTATATTGTAAGAATGCTTCTCCCAGCGACATGGCAGCACAAAAAAACCCACACGTAACCAAAAGAAAAGGTCTCAATAAGATGTATGGCTTGCAATGGTGGCAAGCCTGAGGCCATTAATTTGCCATACTTTTTCAATTCCACTTTTATTTTTATTCTAAAGTCATACTCTTAAGTTGACAGTAAAGAAAACAAAGCATACAGGTAGACACAGAGAATTGTAAGGTATTTTAATATGTAAAAAAGAAATACTAATATTTCAAGGTTTTAAAAAGGATTGTCTGCTACAAATCTGCAAAGCAAATCTGAGACTATCATGGAATGTGTTATGTTATTTGCATTCAATAATTTGCACTAAGCCCTCACTGACTGATGCCTGGCAGAAGAGATTTATTTTGTGCATCAAAGGATCTTCCATTTGGAGTTTACAATGAGCAGATGGGAGCAACAGAGAGTAATAATCTTTTTCTTCCAGTGTACTTAAGTAAGTCACCAGATATTGCTTGGTGTTAAAACAGCATGGAGCTAATGCCATCTATAGATATTACTGCATTTTCTATGCTGAGAAATACTTAGGAAGTTGTTTGAATACTACCAAAAAGGTCCTTCCAGGATCCTGGTCTTTACTGTGGAATAAGGTAAGTTTTAAAAGACAGACACTAATGGCATCAATAACTTTACTTGATAGGTACCATAGCAACACCACTACCAAACTGATGAGCTCTGGAAGGTGTCAGAAACATTTCAGCAGTTTTATTGTATTTTCAAAACAGATTTACAAAGGTTAATGCACATCTATTATTTACTTGCAAACCCTCTTAAGGTTGCTGGGTTTTGAAGCATGTAATTGATGGAGGACCATGAAAGTGGAGGTTTCATGGACTGAGTCAGCTAGATGGCATAAACATGCCTGAAAGGTCATAGCCCTTCTTTAGGGAGAAAGTGCTCCAAAACTTCTGGCCAGAGACCTTGCCAGCAGCTCACAATATTAGACAAAGTCTTTAAGTTGCATCAATGCTGCTGATTTGAGCCCTTTTAGGAAAACCTAGCTTGAAAATAAAGTCACATGTAAAAGAAAGTTGAAACTACCAAGATAAATTGTTTTGGCAGGAGATGAACCATGCAAGTGGAAGTTCAGGAGTAGAGATGGGAGAACCAGGAAGCCAACACCTGTGCTAAACACCTGTGTGAATAGTTTAAGAAGACAGCAAGCAGTTACAGGCAGCTTTTATAAATTCATCACCAAAATAGAACCCACATTCCTTTCTACTCTTTGCCTGACCTTAGTTCACCTTTTATTTTGCTATACTTGGGCTCATGTCCTCATTTCGGAAGCATTACTAGGATGGCCTGGTGTGGGGGTGCATTTTTATGTTCTATACTGGTTTAGGTTTAATGTAAAGGTTTGTTCTCTTTACCCTATTTTGTAACCCGTGTTCAGCTTCCCCCTATCCTTCCCCAGTTACAATCCCCTGAATGGTTCCCTTCCCCCAGTAACAGTTACCTGCCAGTCATGAGTTATGTAACCTCCTGGTCCTGTCCATCATTCCAGGGCCTCTCCCTGAGTCTGGAAGATTCTGGGAGAAGCATTGAGTGATTGGGCAGGATCCAGGGTCCCTCCTCCCTCTTCCCTGTGATTCGTTAATATGTATGTTTGTTATGTTGTCAGCCACTCCCCTTTTTCCTTCCATTGGCTCACTGGTGAACCCTTCCCTAAGTCCCACCTCCCTTTTTAAGGGCCTGTCCTTCGGACTAGGTTGTCTCTCCTGAGGCACCAGCTTCGAGGTGAGGGCTCCATCTCGGACCCAATAAACTCTTAGTCTGTTGTACCTCTGGAGAGTCCCTCCTTTTTTCCCTGAGCCATAGTCACGCTGGTGCTCCTCGGCAGACACGGACCACCGGCTTGCTGCGGTGCCGGGGCTAGCCGAAAGTGGACACCGCCACAGCTTGGTTTTCCCAAAGAAAAGAAAATAGGAATGACAAGCTTAAAATTACTCTAAAACATGGAAGTGCTTACTGAATACCTGTGTGCTTTTGTTGGGTTGTGGATTTTGTTTGTTTGGTTTTGGCTTGTTTTTTTTTGTTTTTTTTTTATCTTGACTCTTCTAGATTGTCTGTTCAGAGAACACACTGCAGCATAAATTTTAAAATAACTTACATGCAGCAGCAAAAAAAGATTTAACAAAAAGCTCTAGGAAACATTGAGTTCCAAGTAATTTTTGTCAAAACACTGAGCACACAAAGAAAAACAAACCCTGCCCTACATTTACACAAGTGGAGCATCCGTTTGTCTCACTAAGTAGAAGAAATGTTTTTTTTTTTTTATCCACCAAGGAGGAAAAGAATTTGGGAAAAATTGCTTTGGAATTGGTCCAGAATCAACCAAGAAAGTTTCAGGAACTTCTTCCAACATCACAGTTCTGAAGAGACCTGTTTAGCTAATGTTTTAAGTTTCTTAGAATCTTGAAAGTTTTAGCTCTGCACAGATCTGAAAGAATAAACCCAATACCAAAGGAGCTCAGTACTCACCCATACTTAAATCTAATTAAGGCTCAACATTTCTGTGCCCATATCTCTGACAGCTTAATCCAATAAAACATACTCAGATTGGTACTACTGTATACTAACAGGATTAGTTCTTCTTGCCATCAAGCACTTTTTACCTAAGGATGGCTAATGCACTACCTTCGGAGCACATTTTATGAGAAAGGACCCTTTCCACTGTCTCACTGGAGAGGAGGAATTTGTGAAGGGGAAATAAGCTGCAAGTTATCGGGAGGGCTTTTCAGGCAGGTGTTCCAAGTCAGCAGAGATGTGGTGTCTGGAGGTATGATTCAGACTCACATCATTCTCCACAGTCTTGTAAGGTACCACAGTGACCTTGGATAACTTTCGTTTCAGGGAGCCCTCAGGTCTTTGTGCGTCCCACCTTCTCTGCTCATGAGTTTGGGCACCTGAGCTCAGCCTCACTTGGGGCTGTTCCTGCTTCAGCCCTCTAAACTTCACCTTTGTTGGTTCTTGCCTTTCAGTTCCTGTAGTGAGCCAAGCAGTTTTCTCAAAAAATGCAAACAAAGTCTGGAAGCCAGAAATCAAATGTAAAAAATACTCCTTTGGGCTACAACGCAGCTCCTGGAAGAGCAGTGAAAATCAAAACTTTCACAACAGAGCATTTAAAACAAGCCGTATGCATTTTCCAAAGAGAGCATGAGGATATTTGAAGCTCAGGCACATACAAGTATCTGGGGCCTAGGTGAGCTTGGTCATTTCAGTGCAGCTCTCCAAGGTGGGGGTTTTTGCAGCTATAGGAACGAACTCCTTCCTCAGCTCAGCATATGAGCAACACAGCTTTCATTTAAAAAACACCCAAACTACACTTAAAAGAATGTATTACCTGGGAAAGATGCTCTTTTTTGAAAATCTTGGATGTGTATGTGGCAAGAAAATAAGTTGTTATTTGTAAAGATTCTCCTGAATACCTTGATCAAATAGGTATTGATGGATCCTGAGACAAATATTTCTACCCTCTACATTTTACCTGAATTCAGCAGCTTAATCATGAAAAGCCCCACAGGATGAATACATTCCCAGGTTTCAGCAGCACCCAGAAATTTTGCATTTTGCATTACCTGTGATTGTCTGTCCTCATCTGCTTGATTGCTAGGTTTAATCCTGAAATGAAAATGCCCAACAAAATTTCAAAGATTCGCATTACGTTTCACAGCATGGTGATGGTTTTTAATTTTTAAATAACTTGCCTGTAATGCAGTGACTCAGAAGAAGTGCGAATGACAGAACGAAACTTATTAGATTAAAAACAGTTTGTTGGAGAGAGTAGGGAAAATGAATTCACCCGCAGGAACAGGTCCAATGTTCCATTTTATTAGCAGAGATTCAGGAGCATTCTTCCCACTCCACACTCCAGCTCATGCACTAATCACTGTTGTAAGGAGCCATTCAAGTCAAGGCCATACAAAGCCTGAATACGGATTAAATTTGTCTCAAATAACGTTGAAGTAGTCCTGAAGTTGAGTTCAATTTAGGTTACAGCCTGAACAAATCCATTCACCTCTGGGTGTTCCAGAAGGCAGGATTTTCCCAGCTTTTATCACAGAAGCCCACTATGGAGGTAGGTCCCCAAAAGCACTTTGCCTTTAGGTACCCAGCAGCCCTTCTCAGTCAATGCACAGCTTGGAGTACCTTAGCAAATTATTGCAATCCCCTATATCTACTTTGAACATTCCAGTCAAAACAGCCAAAATCTTGGCTATGCCAGCCACACATGTTCCTACTTTTAGCCTTTGCCTCCAGGATCCATTAATAAGGAATTATTAATTCAACATTATTCAATTACTAATACACCTGAAGCAGGCAGGTGTGTTTGCCCACCCCAAAGCAAGCCCTCAAAAGAGTAGAAGCTGAAGTAAAAGATAGTGCCCTTTTACACTCAATGCTGAAGTAAAGCCATCAAAGTCTTGGTCAAAAAAGTCACATTTTTCTCAGGAACATGAAAGTTTGCATCACTGACTTGCCAGAACACCATGTGACATGTCCTGGGACCGCCTACACACACTCTGCCCTTCCACACATCCACACAGGATAATCACAGAGAAAAGTTTCTAAGTCCACATAATACTTTTGTGCTGAACAAGTAACAGCAGTTTATTCTTGCAGCCCTGTCATGCAGGGTTAGAACTAGACTGTGGCAAGGTTCCTTAGCATTTGAAAGGCAAACTGTAGTGGAAGAAAAGGTCTTAGAGTGGATGTCTGGTATTGCTCAAAGGGGAGCCCCAGGAAAAGAGTCTCATAGTTTT
Organism: Trochalopteron elliotii; assembly: GCA_024734555.1. Lineage (NCBI taxonomy): Eukaryota > Metazoa > Chordata > Aves > Passeriformes > Leiothrichidae > Trochalopteron > Trochalopteron elliotii. The sequence continues at coordinate 3,330,947 of JANPWX010000099.1, read as the reverse complement.
AGGGAAGGCAAAATCTGGGAATTGCTGGCAAATATGAGGTAATGGTGATTAATGCTGAAAGGAAAGAGATAGTAGAAGGCTGGACCAAAGCAGCCAACATAGCAGTGCTGAGCTTTAAAAAAATCAGTTGTTGGTGATTCAAATGTATTATTAAGTATTTCTTGACAGGCTCACAATTTCTTCCACTGGAAATGCTCCTCAGACATGAAGGTACTGATATTTACTTTTAAGAAATCACACTTTGGTCTCTCAATAGATTGCTGAAGAGACCCATATGCTGTTGCAAAGATGTTAAAGCACACATGCAGAAAAGGGCAAACAGAGTAGGAGATACTGAGCAGGCAGCAGCTGGAAAGACAAGCTTATTTGGGCAAAGAAAGACCTGAGCTAGAAATTTCTGTGTCCTGGGATATTGAATATAAGAGGAGTGATTCTTCTTTTTTAAGGAACAGGAAAGTTACACTGTTCAAGGTCCCAGCCAGCAAGTGCGCACAGAACAGGCAGTTCAGCACCTGGAGTTGTGTGATGAATTTATAGCCAAATTTATATCAGTTTCTGAAGGCAGTGACTCAGTCTTACCAGAGTATCTTCTTGTATATAGCACAAAATTATCAATTGAATAGAACAGTTCAGTATATTATCAGAAGAGGCAATACCTTTATAGGACTTACCCAAAAGAGAAGTTTAAGGTTCTTGAAGAGAGTGATTTTATTTTTGTAGATTTCTTGTCACTCAAGTTTCCCTCAGTGTTTCAAATAAAAAACATTTTTTTAAAATAAAAACTACTTAATGAAACAATTTATGCTGCTTTTCCTTCATAGAACTGTCACATAATATAGTAATTTTCTTGACACAAAAAATCTGAACATCCAAACCTAGCTGTAGAGAAACTTCAAAATGTACACATTTTTATTAAATCAGTTTAACTATTTTGCTGTCTAGACAGAAAATATTTTTTTTTTACTAATTAAAATTTTGATATTAATTTTTTAAAAAGGAACAAAAATTCAAGATTTTCTTAAAGCCAGTTCCCACCCACATGATATTCCCCCACCCCATTTTGTGCTCACAAACTTGCAGGCTATGATTATATATCTGAAATCCACAGCTGTATTAGGATTTCAGCAGAAGGTAAGAAACTCAGTTATTCAATACTTGTTGACCTGACAGATGTTTTACTGGTGGCTGGGAAAGAAATAATTGGCAAATTGAGCACACACTAAAGCAACGCAATCTGCTTCAGAGAAGCAGGTATAGGATTTGTGACTGAAATAGCCACATACAGACAAGTGTATTAGCAAGATACCCCAGGGAAGGAATCAAATTAACCAACCTCCTGACACAGAACATGGCAGGTGAAGTATTCTAGGAGACAGGAAAAAATAGGACTGTTTTGCTTCAGATTTTGAAGAACATGAACCTGGCTTAGGTTCTCTGCAATACATATCTGTTAAATAAGAAAAAGGTATATGCCACCTCAAAACTAAACTATAAAAATTCTTGTAATTCACAGATTACACAGAAACATGTTTTTTTTTTTCCTTTCCTACAAGGTAAGTGGTCAAGAAAAAAGGAAAAAGCAATCCAAGGCTACCAGATATGTGATTTTCAACCCATTTGACAACCGGTATTACAAGGAGCAGCCTCTTACATCATTTTCTTGCTTCCTGTCTTTCAAAGGTACATGTGGCTTTCTCAGATCCTCTGAGTACAAGAAATGTCACATCAGATGAAATAACTGTGGTAATGCAAAGGCAGTTTCAGGTTGTGAAACAGAGCTGCAAAGTACAGCTGGGGAAAAGCCCTAAACTGAGCCAAAAGACTGCTGAATTAATGCAAGCACAAAGCATTTAACACAAGCTTTTATGTTAGAAGCAGTTGCCTCAGCCAAACAATTCTCTAGAAGCAAAATAAAATCCTTACAGCTTGTTGTACTGAGCAGGAGCAAACAGGCAGGAAGGACAGAGCTGCACTAGTGTCTGCCTCCTCTGTGTGCCTTTAAGTGTCACTAGTGTCCCCATCCTCCTCACTCACTGTACAATTAAAAGAAACAAAATCTTTGCTGTCATTATGGCGCCATGTCTAATCAGTAATGGTGGTCTGTAATTCAGTTGCTTAGATATGCATAATCTTGGGTAACTTTGGTTTGGGAGAATGAGGGCTGGGACTAAATGACAGAGTGAGAGAATGGCTTGAGTTGGAAGGGACCTTCAAAAGCCATCTATTCCAAGCCCCCTGCCATGGGCAGGGACATCTTCCACTAGACCAGGTTGTTTAAAGCTCTGTCCAATGTGGTCTTGAGCACCCCAGGAATGGGGCATCCACAGCTTCTCTGGACAGTCTGTTTCAGTGCCTCACCATCCTCGCCATTAAAATTTTCTTCCTTATATTGAATCTAGATCTACCCTCCCTCATTTTAAAGTCATTGCTCCTTCTCCTGTTACTAAAAGCTCTTGTAAAAAGTGTTTCTCTATGTGTCTTGTAAGTACCTTGAAGATCTCACACTTGTGGCAAAGGTGCACCATGCTGTATATCATCTACATTCCTTCCACAAGAGATCCTCATAATGCTTAATAAACATCTAATGAGCTTCATAACAGTCTGGGAAATGTGCATGACATTTTACAGAGGGGTGAAGAGGTATCGAAAGATTAATTGCCTTGCCATACACTGACTTTGCAACAAGCACCTGTCAGATATTTCGAAATGCAGGGATTACTTCAGCTTCTCAAGGAATGTCAGAGCTCCAGTGACTTTAACACAGTTCTGTGTGCAGGCATGTGCTGAGGATCAGACCAAAGCAATGAGATAGCTTAGTACAAATGGGAAAATAAAGCAAAGATTTGGTCCTGGTGAAATTTGGATCTGAACATCTCTTTCATATCTCTAAGATCAAATATTTTCCCTGTGCAGTACACCCTGAAATATTCTTCAAGAGCACGAATTCTAATCAAAACATTTAAAGCTGAAATTTTAGAAAAAATATATTTTCAGAATATGGGGGAAAATAATCTTTCAGACTTTTTCAAGTGTTTCATATGAGCATTTTTATTGTTGCAAATTCAACATTACCTAGCACATGCAAACATCAGTAGGTGCACAAGTTTTCCAAAAATCTCAACAGCATGGATGAACCTAGAAGGTGATGTGATGAATCAGTTTGATTTAGAAGGTCTAAGACATAAACATGTATTTTCCAAATTTATTCCAGATTTATCTCTCTATTCCTCCTCCTGTTCTATACTGCTGTTGTAGAACAAAAGTGTGTGAGAAGAGGGCTTGACACAATATCCTTTAGGTTCAATTCAAACAACTCAAATAAATTATGCAGTGTTAACAACTTCAGACAGTTTTCACTGAAGAAAAATGAATGAGTCTTATGTCAAAATTCATTAATGTTTCAAAAAGAACATTCTGTATTGGCAGGAATTGTAATCTTAAAAGCTGTAGAAGCCACACCTTTCTCAGGCACTGTGATCAGTATTTCAAGGACAAATGAAGCTGCTAAGCAAAGCAAGAATTGCTACCCAAGTTGGCCATTTATTTGGAGAAGTATCTCCACTGATACAAGCATAGTGTGCATTGACAAGTTTATTTTTGGGGGATAAAATAGTCATAGTCTCCATGGAAATAATGCATACCAAAGGCTGAAAATTTTGGGGTGGGATTTTCTTATCTGGTTTAGTTTTAGGTTTTTTTACAGAGATAACAGCTCTATTATGTGCCTCTTAGAAATGTTTACAGTCTCCATTGTGATACCAGGGTCTAGTGATCCTTGAAAGATTTTCAGGTCTAGGCCCTAAAGTACCTGAAAATTTCATATATGTCCCCCCGGCAGATGAATGCAAGAGTTACAAGACATTTACCTCAAGCAAATGATGTGTAAATAGTTTCTGTTAGGATTTGTGTTCTGTCCCAAATAACCACATGAGCATACAAGTTGGTGAGTGGCCCTGCTTCATTTTTACCCTAAAAAAAAAAAAAAAAAAAAAAAACAACAACAAAAAAACCAATATATAGTCTATTAGCATTACATAAACTTACCAAGTCCAAGGGCTATTTTTAATAAGTTGTTTGGGTTTGTTTTTAGTCCTGAGGGAATTAATCATATTTACTTTAGATTTTAAATCCTCACCCCCCCTTCAGTGGAGTCCAACAGAGCACAAACAAAGTTGCCAGGTTTTGGGGGCATTGTTTTAAAAAGGTACTGTCAAAGACTCAACCAGTTTGTGTAAGCTACCTATTCCTGTGGAAATAGATGTGCCTGTCTTACTCCAGTCAACAAGACTTACTTCACTTCCATCAGCATAAATGCAGCTGGACTCCACCAACAATGCTTGAGGTCAGTGATTTCCATACCAGCTTACTTCTCAGCTACACAGTCTGAAATATCAGCAAAACATTGTTTTATTTCTGTTCCTAAATTTTAACTTTTTTTACCTCTTACCTGGACTTGTGACTCCCTTTTGTGCTGCATATTCACAGACTGCATTGCTGTGTTGGAAGATAAATGCAGAAAAAGGAGCTACTGCTTTGCTATAAGGCAAACAATAGCTAATCCTATTTATTTTCTTCCTAAAGTACTGAAGATTTGGCTCCATCTTATGCTCTCTGCCTTCAGTTTGTGAAAAATAACTGTTGCGTAAGGTGTGAATAATATTGTGTTATATAAATATCTTGTAGTATATGAACATGAAAATGTATATTTATGGAGTGAAAAATGCGTAAAAAGCCAATTGCTTTCTTCCACTTTAACATAGTGGGAGTTTTCTCCAACAGTTTTTAACTATACTCTTTAAAGCTTAAGTGTTTTCCAGGCAGATTTGGGAAAAGCTGGCAAAATTCCCTGAAATTCAGTACAGAAAATGAGTATCATTTCTCCTCAGTTTCTCATGTCTTCACAGATATGAGCTACATAAGAAGTCCCCTGCTATCATGCTGCTTGTCAAATTATTAGTGTTGTGTCTGAATTTCAAACCAGTAATGAGACAAGAAGGCCTGGGAGATAAATGCTATGGTAACACTATCATGTTGATGCTGCATTCTAGTATTCCGTAGTTGTTACAGCAGAGGTGGCTAATTCTATGTCAAATGGAATATGTGCTATTAAGCTGATTTCTCTTTGTTCCTTTACACAGCAGTGTGGAAGTCCTTTATTTTCCAGCTGGGTTGTTTTCCTTTGATGTTGCTTTGCTAGTGAGTATATCCCCTCTGTTTTGCTCATGCAAAAAAACTAAAGTGGAAAGCCAAAAATAAAATTGCAATAATTACCATTTTGTACTTTTACTCTCTGAAGGGACTAGCTGACATAAGAGATTTGCAAGAACTTTTATATTTTCTGAATCCAGCATAAGACAGTTGTCTACTATTTGCCCGTAATTCTGCCTTTTTTTTTTTTACTTATTCTTGTAGGCTTTTTTTTTGCCTGTTTTAGAAAAGATACACTTTTTTTTAAAAGAAAATATTATTCATTCTTAGTACAGTGGCAAAATCTGAGGTAACTTAATCTAGTTGTTTACCAAGGCAAGACAAAGTGGTTTTAGTGTGTCCCTTATTACTGCAGGCAAGATGAACCTGTCTTTCGGAAGGATTACCTTTATCTTTCCCTTCAAATGTTCATGTTTTACTGAGGTACAACAATAAAGATGCCAGCCTGTAATGTCACCACCTCGAGGTATTTCCATGATTTCATTAAAATGCACCTTTCTGAAAACTCAATCAAGATTATTTTTTTCCTTAGCAAAACATAAAAATGCTTTTGAACAAAAAAGAAATGAAGAGGCCAAACTAAAAGCTATGGCTCAAATTAGTTTTGAAAACCAAGGAAGTGAAACTGCCTCAGGACCTCTTTCATGCATGATTTTTATCTGCAGAAGTATCTGTAGAAGTATGTCTGTAGAAGTATGGATAGCAGCTACTTGTTACAGCATCTATTTATTACAGAAGCAGCTTTTCCCTGGGTTAGATGACTTTATTTCCCAACAGAATTACCCCCTTACATAATACACTGACAAAACTGCAACTCAACAAAAACAACAACCCAATAGATACATGTGGATCACACATTTGCACTACCTTCACCAGAGAAGTTTCAGAGTTACGTGATTTATCTGCACAGGCACAAATTAATCTTGCAAATAAGAAAAGCCAAAGAGGAGAGAGACAAGGAGAAGACACAATACTTTTTAGGTCAATTGCAAGCAACTTTAATTAAGCTTTTGTTCGATTTTTGCACTTGTTGCCCTTCCTTCTTGCATTGAAACTCAAACATCCTGTGGCTGCTGCTCTATGCTACATTCACTGCTCGGGTGACCACGGGATCATGGAACTCAAGGCCAACAACACTTCAACCAAGCCAGAATGCTGTAAGATAGGAAAGCAGACATTGGTCTGTACCACCTGCCTCCACTCCATGAGCTGAGACACTGAGTTACCTTAAGCGGAGGGGTAGGAGCTGCAGTGGAGGTAACACTGAACAGGCACCAGATAACCCCAGAGACTCCAGCCAGAGGGAGAGAGACTGTGCTGTGGAGCATGCAAGATGTGTCATACTGTAAATCACAACTCTGTGGCAGTTGCTGTGGTAACCACACCTTTTTAAAAACCAGTTGGCAGATGAAACATTTATACACACTCACACCCTTTTTTTGGCACATAGGTAAAGGCTGCAAAAGTGTACAGCCCTCATTTGGCATTGGCTTTTATTTTCCTTCCATGAATTCTCTACCACCTCCCCAAGTACTCAAGACAGGTCTGCAAAGAATGAGATATTGACTGGTTTCCCCAGTTTCTCTGTACAGCAGTGAATAGCAGCAGTCACTCAGAAAAAAAAACAAAAACAAAACCAACAAAACCCAACTTTAATCTTTTATTGCCTTTTTCTCCTTTCCTGATTTTCTCAAGATTATGAATGCCTTGTTTCTAACTTGAATTTCAGCTAAGCTGTCTTGTTTGTTTTGATCGATAGATAGCTCTTTTTCATGAGTTTACAGAAAAAATGGTACCGTATTACAGTGCTGCTAGGATGCTTTATTACTTTTATTGTTAGAAGGTACTATGCTAAATGTATCAGTACAATTCCTTATCAATTAGAGAATCTTCCATAGCACAGTAAATCCTAATGCTCAGCCCACAGAGGACAAGTGTAGCACCTATATTTGAACTTGATCCCAGTTCACTCTAAGTGACTTTGGCAAGAAGAATCCCATAACACCATTTGGTATTCCATGTAATGGAACCATTTCTGGAACCTCTCCTTTGATCTTGCTCTTGGTATGCTGGATCTGCTCTCCTCCAAATCAATTAGAAAAGACAGAAATGAAAGGGAACCCTGGCAAAACCACTACCAAGCACAACCATTAGGTTGTGCAAGGACAACTCAGGAGCAAACATTTGTTACACTGAAATATCAGAACAGTTTGTCCTACAGGAGAATTTAGGATACCCCACAAGCCAACCTAACACAAAAAGCTTATGGGTGGATTGTTTTACATATACTAAATTCCTGTATGTTCCCAGGGATTCTGCATATTTATTAATGGATGAATTTTCACAAAAGCCTCATGGTTAGCTGCTGTTGAAAACCCATTCAGTGTACTTAACTAGGCCTGAAAGCATGATAAAATATATTACAGGCTCATATGTAAAACACAATTTTAAACACTGAGCCCAAGATGAATAGGTTTTTCGTTTACTGTCCTCAGGATCTTGAAAACAGAAAGCTTATCTGTGGTGTCATGGAGTCTGTAAAATGCTCCTTAGTTTAGTATTAATCAGCATTAAATCAAAAGGAAGAAAAAACCCGATCAATGGCACACTGCTCTTGTCCTTAAGAAAATCAAAGTATAACAAAACACAGTCCCCAGCCATTTCTATTTTTCTTAGGGGAAAAAACATGGCAGAAAACAAGCCAAGCATGCCCTGTGCTAATCTATAGAAATATATTAGGAATTTATGTAAAAGATTCCTTATCAATGATTTCTTGAAGTTGAGAGTAAGACTTTACATATGGGGCTGTTTACCACCCTCAGAGGCTTTTTGTGACCACAACAAAGAAATAGCAGAGATCAAGATACTTGCAGAATCAGAACTGAAATTAAGGGTCTGGTAGAACAAAAGTACTGGAGGTTAAAATTCTGCCATGGCTGATGCAGCATCTGTATGCTCATGCATGAGAATTCTGGACCTAAATTATTTCTTGATGATATTCACAGAGAGGAGACAAATTTGAACCAATATTGTCATTGCAGCTTCCTCATTTTTAAGGAAGAAAATAAAGCAGCCAAAGTTGTTTCTAGCCAATACATGGGAAGGAGATAAATGTGCATTCCCACCAGCACATTGTGCCACTGGAAGGTGGCAGCTCCTTCCTGCCAGCCCACCCAGATGGTCATTAGCAGCCGGATTCCTTCCTTCCTTCCTCAAACCCCCTTCCATCGAAACACACAAAGACGAATTTTTGCAGCTTGAACCAAGACAGATAATTTTGCTTGATTTGGAAGGACTGCTCACATGTACAGTTCATCCAGCAAAAATGAGGGGGAGCGACACTGGCATGGGATGGGGGAAAACAAGACAAGTTAGCAGCAGAGGTTTCCTGCCTGCAGTTTAAGTATTGGTGAGATTACTACTCTTTTTTTTTTTTTTTTTCCTTAAACATGAAGTATTTATCCAAATTAACATCTCAGAGTTAATCTAATCCTGAAAAACAGTATTGAGGATTTTATCACAGGCAAAGTATAGCCTATCTTTTTAAAAGGGTAAGTACCTGTCAGTGAGCCAGCAGCTCAGGAGACAATATTCCATGCAGGAAAGATGGTGCAGCTTCACTGACTTTGTCATTTAATGCCTACCTGCAAGGATCTACTGCATGTGTGATAGATGATCATTCCTCAACCACTATGGGAGGTGGTTCTCATTATCTTCATTTCATATGGTACAGTCTCCAAGGCATTTATATTATTTCCCCTACATCTGATTATAATAATAAAAAAACCAAACACACACACAGAAAAAAAATTCCAAAATCCAAAAGCAAACAAACCCCACTGTCCCACTGTTTGCCATCAATCAAAACATGTAAAACAGCAAAAAAAGCTTTATTTCAATTATGCATTATTACTGCTATGCTCTACTCATTGATTTTATTAGCAGAGAATTAAAGTGTATTATAAGGTTATTTGTGTCACTTGGAAAGCTGGGACTTTTATCTTATTCATCTCTTGAATGTGTAACTATGTTTACTTTCAGTGTAACCACATTTGCTTTCATCAGGAGGGAGTCTGGCCTATTATCTCAAATGTTATTGCCATAAAGTAAGTGCACGAGAATCCCAGTAAGAAATGATTTCATAAAACAGAGATGGTTTCACGCTAATGAACTTGCCTGTTAGTGGAAAAGTGAAAAAGGTAAGAAGCAATAGTGTCCTTCAAGAAGGAAACAAAATAAAGCTTCCATACACGTTGCCATGACACTTTTCTACAAATAATGATATCTTAGATATCAAAACCACTTCTAATGCTGTTGCTATAACAAAGCACCCTGCTTCTATTGAGGGAAAGATCTTTTACCCTCCCCTTTTTCACTTGTGGTTCGTATACTGCATATCTTCAAAGCCCCATCAAAGCCTGATAAACACAGCACTTACTCACTGATGATTCCATTATTGATTCAAAGGCATTCAAGTTATTATTAGTCTCCCTCTGTGGATGCATCATCACTAGTACTAGCTGACTTCCAATGGTAATAGTCCACCTCTGTGAGACTGAAATTGTCAATGTCTCAAATCAAAACATTTGGCTTGAGACCAACTTAGATCGATAGAGCTGATGGATGATGCACACTCCCACCCCACTTAGACTGGTAATATAAGTGATTTTAATGGTTTTTTCATTCTGTAGTTCCTACAGCCCAGTCATTAACACTCTGGGATAATTGGGGTTGATGGATTATTGAAGCGAGCACTGTGCAACTGAACGAAGGTGACTCTCTCCCCACACTTGTCTCCAGCCCTTGTCAGATGTACTACAGCCTGAGCAGCTGCAATGTTCAGCCCATGCCAGGTATGAAGCAATTCAGCTCTGCCTTGAGCTTTGTGATCATTATAACAGGTCAATGTTGTTGCACACTGAAGCAAGAGAGAATCAAATGGAAGGGACAATGTAGACAAGGAATAGAAAAGATTTCAGGGTACAAAGAAAACTCCACCATTAGGTACAGCCCTCATTTTGTTATTATTAGCTTGCCCTCCCTTCCTTCACAGCTTATGACACCCTTGAAATTTCTGTGTAACTATTTATGAATTAGGCTTATTCTGTAACTTTTCTCACAGTTTAGGAACAACACAGAGACTCTGGAATCCTGCTGAGCCTGAGAGGTAGCTTAACTAGACGCAGAATGGACTGGAAAAGAAAATTTATTTTTGGCTGAGTATAAAAGGTATTTTCTGAAAGCTGAGGAATGTCATTGTGAAACAGAATTACTTCTGATGCAAAAAATTTTCCTTTGTCTGCTTTGAGAAACAATAAACATGGATTGTCTGCCTTTTAATACTTGGTTGTTTTTTCTTCCTAAAAAAAATTCACTTAGAATCACTATTTTCATCATATACTGATTATTAATGATTAAGTATAGCTATTAGACTGATACTGTGTGCCATAGGTTACATGTTTTCAAGCTGTGGAATTATGTTAGAAGTAAGCACAGAAATATCTGCAGCACTAGGAATATCTGCAACAGCTGACACACTGCCTCTAAGAAGGGATTTTGTACAAGGAGACTAACAAAAAATTTTAAAAACCCCAACCTTCCCAGTTTTGGAGGCTCAAGGTATCTATGAACCCCTAAATCAAGCCAGCTTCAACTCAGATCCTCCTTCAATTGCTACAAAAGCAGCTTTGGATGCTTTGAAGTTCATGACCTAGTCCCAGCTTTTACTTGGGATTGATGCTCCAAGTCACACTACAAAAGGTAATCACAGAAACAAAGTATTTCTGGGACTTATGATGGGCATCAATTCCACTCCAACAGCTCCTAGGTTCAGACCAAAGGCTGTGTCATATACTTAGGAAATCAGAGGTCACAAAAGCTCTGGGTTGCATTTGCCTCCAACACATATTTCCATTGAGACAACCTTTTAATTTGTGATATGGCTAATTTTTAAATAGAACCAAGGTCTCCAAGAACAAGTCCTTTCATCTCTAAAACTTAAACCTCAAAAAAAATATTTTTCCTGTCTTTTCAAGGACTCTGCCAGCCACTTTCCTTGACACTTTAATGCCTTAGAGCATCCTTGATCTTGCTCCTATAAGAGCACAGCCTTCTTAGTCTTCTGCAGACATTTAAAAAGGTAGCATCTTGTCAACATACTGTGTGCATAGTAGGAAGTTCAGAAAGTCTTCTCTCCAGAAACCTTCTCTACTTCTCAGTTTTCTCTACTGAATTCAACATCAATAGCTTTCCACAGAATGGTTTGCCAGTTTAATGTAGTTGTAAGATCACAAGCAGCAAACATCTTCTAACATGAATATAGTGCTTTTCTCTTCAGTCAGCAACAACCCCCACCAAGCCCTCTGTACATTTTATTTAAATTTTTTTTGATGTGTATTTCAGAACTGAGAAATCAAAGTCAATGCCTTTCAAAATGAGGTCGTGCATAGGTCCAAAATTATTTCCCTGACAGACTTCCATTTTCAAATAAAAATAGAAGAGCAGAATTTATTTTTACAGCAAAGGAATAGTCTCTGTTCAGGGGTAGAAATTTTGTTTTTTCAAACATCTGAAGACAAACATCTGGCTCCACAGGGAAGGCTGAATTACAGAAAAATATCAGTTCAAAAGGTGAAAACAAGAAGTCATTGCTGGCAACTGGAAAAAGGAAGCTGAACAGAGAATATTATGTAGCTGATGCTAAAACAAGTCCTGCCAAGCCCCAACAGTAAAACTTCACATTCAACTGGTTGTGTCCTCAGAGGCATGCCATAGTGCAGACTAGAAATTTCTGCATAGAACTAGAGCTCCCACTTCAGCCTTGGAGTGTTTTACTTCAGTCATAACATAATAACTCAATTTTATAGTGCTCTTTGACATTGTAGGAGAAAGTAATTTACAAACAGGGGGACATGATGTGCTCCAGCAGGAAGCCTGCTACCTCACAGCTCCACCTGATTTATTAATTTCAAAGGAAAAAGAGAATGGCAACTGCAGCCATAACAAGTGTTTTATTTTGTTTTCAAGTCTACCACCCATTAATAAAGCTAGAGAGAAAGAAACTTTCAATGACCATAACATAATAAGATACACTGTACACCTCAAGGTATCCAACACTCAGAATAGTGGTGGCAACACTTGCTCAGGCCCTATCATGAAATAGCTTATTTTGTACTGTTGAAATACATTTATGTGTCAAAATGATAGGTGAAAGCATCACCAGACCACCAAGACAATTTCCTGCAAGATCCCAGAGTGAGGTGTTTCTCTGCAATGCCAGAGGTAGGTTCTACTGTAGGTTCTATTCCCATCATAATCTCCACCACAGTGTATGAAAGGAATTATTTCCATGGCATGCAGGCACGTATTTTGTTCTTTTTTAATCTCTTTAATAGTGGAACCAAAGCCATTTTTGCTGTCTGATCTTTCTTACTGACTTTGGTTTTTTTCAGTTCTTAAGTCAGCCATCAACATCCTTGAGAAGCAGCTGCCAAACAAGCAACAGGTATCTGTGAGGTCTTCTCAGGGCTGACTAGAGATTACAAGACTAAATATTCACTAATGTGAATGTGTACCACCTAGTGTGGTACAGTTTTATGTTCCTGCTAGCTTAGATTTGGGTGGAGCTATCCTTATGTCAGTAAACAGGTTCCTGAAGTCCTCCTGAGGTTAAGTAACTTCTAAAACTGACTCTGCATCTTGTCCCTTTCAGGTATTTCTTCAATTCCTCTTAATTTGTATTTAGAAGAAAATGCTAAAAGTTTCAGAAGTGTTCAGTGTACTCTAAGTTTTATGAATAGTGGAGGTTTCTTATCCATCTGTTTTAATTTTCTTTTACAGAAATGTTGGCCCAAAAAAGGGTCTCTTTATTCCATCCTGAGTAAAGTAGCTTGTGACTGTGTGCAGTATTGACAAACTACAGTGCCATGCTGATTATAGCATCATAGCTGGCTATTGTATGAAATGCATAGTTGTACATTGTATGAAGTGCACAATCACTACACAGTATCACAGTCAGAGCTAACAGGCTATTCAAATTCTTGAATATCAAATGTCAAATACTGTCCGCAACATCCAGACTTGTTCCTGGCTGCCAGAACTATAGACACTTTCTCCTTAAGCAACTCTTTCTCCATCTTTCAGAAGCAAGGAAGAGATCAGCAATGGTCAAGAGAATGGTTATTGCTCGCTAGAGAGCTATAACAGAACCCAAATTTTACTAAGTTCCTAATGAAACTGGATTTCTCTCCTTCCCCTTGAGAAAAGCCCAATGTAAACTTAGTTATATAGAGTCTAATTTGCTCCACAAATAAAATATTCAATTTAATGGTCTTTATTGCAGCCATGGAGAAGCTTGTGCTGGGTTTTTTGATAACCCAGTAGTAGGTCCACTCACAGAGGATGATTCCGAAAGTCAGCTGAAAATGTAAGGTTTCATAAAGTCCAAGGCTTTAATTCTTCATCCCTGACTTAAGTGTCCTTCTCTCCCTCACTGTTTTTCCCAGTTTAACTATTAAGCTCCACTTCCAAGATTAAATTTTCATAATGACACTATATTTTTATAGTTAAATTTTCCTGCTTATTGATTTCAAAACATTTTAGACTGTCATTTTACCAAGTGTGAAGTCTTGCAAACTGTAGAGCTTTGGCCCCCTTACTGTTTGACAGTGCCAAAAGCTGTAGCTTACAGACATGCCAAAAATATGTTGTCATACTTCAAATGGCATCTTATATTTAGCATGATCATTCCAGTATAGATAAGAATTTGGGCAACAATTGGCAACAATTGGCACCTTTGTGTTCAACTTCAAACAACACCAGAGAGATCCATATTGAAGACAAACATTTACTGTTCTCTGAGATCAGAGGCCTATTCAAGGTCAACTGAGCAACAGATTTGAAACAAGAAAAGATTGACTATTTCTAAAAACCTTGGCTACATAGCTTGCAGTTTGTTGATTAGTGATGTTTTATTGCCATGAAGTTATGCTAAAACCATGACAGACATTGCTGCTTCTGTGTAAACAGTGCATGAGAAGTGATTGCTGTTCCACTCAGGCACAGTGCGATAAGGCACAAAAGAAATTAAAAAAGGAAAGATTCCTATGCAGCCATAAAAATGGCTTGCTTAAAAAATTTAGATATAATTTTAAATACATGCAGAAAGCAGATAACATAATCTTGTAATGATTGTAATAATTACCAAGTAAGCTTTTTGAAATTTTAAGGCTATTGGCATTGGACCTTGAGCAGAGACTAAGCAAAGAAAGCAGCAATTGCAAAGCAATTAACCTTGTTCGACTGCTGTAACTTTTTAGGATAACATTAAAAGCCACTTGCCATTTTAGACCTTTAGAGAATAATGAAAGACTAGGAGATACTATTCAACCAAGAGAAAATTTTGCTAAAAATGTGTATTTCCCTCTCATTATTTGGAGTGATTGGTTTCTACTTTGAGCTCAAAGAACAATCGTGCTGATGTAAATTGCTGGTGAGATATTAAACTTTTGTTACAGGTCAAGTTATACTTTGTTTGGATTGCTGCATTTAACTTTTTTCTTTAAATAGATAGCTTTAAAAGATATCTAGACGTATCACAGTTGAAAGGGCAAGTGCAAGGGACTTCATGAATAGAGCACTCTGGCTTGAGAGTCTCCATTGGTATTATATGAGAAGCAAGGCAGAGAGGAAGCAGTAAAAATAGTATTGTTTGAACAAAGTAAAAACTTCATGTTTGGGAGGCTCTATACTGAAGCTTGGATGAAATGCACTACAATTTGTAACAAAACATATTAGTGAAGATTATTGCCAGGCTTGGAGAGGTTCCTCCAGTGCAAAGCACCTGTGCAGCCTGAGTTTGTCTCTCCTCTGCATCTCCCCTGATGACTTTGAGGAAATAACAGATATAGCATTCATATACAAACTATGTAAAAAAAGGAGGTATGTAGATGACACCAAGATGAAGAACTAGCAAAATACTCTGGAGGACAAAGCCAGCATGAATATGATAAATTGGACAAGGTGCAAGAGGATGGAAGACAATAAAGAATGAAGTGATTGATTTTTCTATTGCTAAATTGAGCACCTAACTGCAAAACAAGGACCACAGCCTCCAAGGACTGGAGTTTCAAGTGCAAAAAGCTAAGTAGGAGTCCTCCTCACAAAAACCACCCTCTCATGCAGATGAAACAGGGTAGATGATAGGCAAATGGTCTGTTCTACTTCACACTGATGACAGCCATCACTGAGTCACCAGTTTTAAGCACTACACTTAGAGAGACAGAAAAAAAAAAAGAGTAAAATAAGACACCAAGGTGCTCATTCCTGTTGTGAGAGGGGTCAGCTTGTTTGGCACCTGAAGGGCTGGCTCCTAAAGTAGCTGCCATTTCTCCCAGGCTTCCCATTTTACCCAGCAGCAATGATCCATCTCCATCTTCAGACATGCTCTCTCTGTCCTTGCCCTCCTATGCCTTTGGTCTCTGCATGGCAAGTGTTGAATTGTTTTACTTTCAGTTTTCAAGTAAGTATGACTGAACTTGAATTGTACTTTCCAAACTGGAAATACACATTGAAATCAAGGTGCACTCAAGTCTGATTACCCAGGTAGATTCATATTGCTCAAACTATAAAAAGTTTTATGATTAGCAATGATACTAACCAAAGAGATGAAATCAATTAACTGATATTTTAGCCTTCCTGTGTTCAGTCCCCAGGAGAGGGGTAGTTACATATGTTGATACAAATAAATGAATAGAAAACCATCTTCCTGGAATACTAGAATAACAGCTGGATTGCATACTACTAGAAAAATAGTTTTGTGTTTAAAATTTGTCCAACACTTCCCTTGGATTGATATTCATGCTGTATTCATCCAATCATGCAATTCATGTAAACAGCCTTGAGGGAAGAATAAAAAAATATCTAAGACACTCGGGTAAAAATATTTCAGTGCAGCAGCTTCCCATCCAATTAGATTTTCATGCCTTAGGTCAAGTTCTATAACAGATCAAGTTTTTTGTGCTGTTCTGTACACCATCAGCATTGTAATAAACACCCCTATCTTTGAATTTTATGCCAGGATATTTCATTTGAAAAAAACCCAAACAAACCACTTCCGTGAAGCACTGTTACAATAATTCTATATTCTAGTTTAAACTTCTAGTTTGTATGAACAGCATTTTCAGCCTACATGTTCTCTTACTGCATGGCTACTTTGATAACTGCTTAATTGCCATAGCAAAATAAATTCTTAAAAGTGAAATCTTACATGCCATATATTAACATTATATGTTTTATATTCTTCTTGGTTACCATACCACTGAAAAGGAATCATCCTAGCACATAGTGACACTAATTCTTGTTGTGACCTTTGTCTGGCTTTGCTTGAAATATCATCTAAAGTTTCTGTGTGTTCTCTTCAGAGCAGAATTCTGCAGGGCCTTTGAAATAACTATATTCCGCTCAATTATGCCATTGAGGTTTGAAATACGTGGCACTTCTTTAAATTATAAAACAACCTGTGAGATTCATTTTTGAGAAAAAAAACCTTCCGTATCACCACAAACTAATGTTTGCTTCTCTTCACATTTGAGTTTTTTTACATATTTCCAGAGACACAGAACGGCAGAGCCCAAGACCACCATGATACTCTGTGTTAATGTTTCAAGGAACTAATGTGGCTCGGGTATTACCCCAACATTTCCAGAAGCATTTGTCTACTTCTATTTCTAAATTCAATGTTGATTTAAATTATGGTAATGAGCATCTTCAGGGAAAAAAAAAAATCAGAAACAAAGTTTTGAGGGGGTCAGTGCCCATCTTTCACTCTGCCCCATTTTTAAAGATACCCACTAGTCCCACATCAGAGTGGAGTGGTTTGATGCCTTCCTGAGAGGAAGGGAGACAGAAAAGTGGATGGGATGGGAAACCAAACACCTGTCCTCCTAGTCCAGAGCCATCTGGCTCAATCCCTAGACTGACTTTTTCAGGAGTGAACCAGTAACTCTTCCTCACAGGGAGGTAGTGGAGCACTTTACTTTTTCCTGTCTATCCTCCACCTGTGGGTGTACTCTCTAAACTTTTGGCTAGTCTGTAGCTACAGCACAACAAAAAGAACTAAAGATGGTAACGTTTTCATTAGCTTCACCCTGCCTTGTATAATTTGACCCAAACTGCCAATACTTCAGAGAGCTTGAGCACACACTGATTCAGAACAAGAACAGACACTTTATGAAGGTGGATGCTTACCTTATCACACAGAATAGTCAGGGTTGGAAAGGACCTCTGGAGATCATCTAGTCCAATCCCCCTGCCAAGACAGAGTCACCTAGAGCTGCTGACATAGGAACACATCCAGGTGGACTTTGAATGTCTGGACTCTCTCCAGTATCAAAGAATGGTTTGGGTTAGAAGGCACCTTAAAAACCACCTAGTTCCCAACTCCATGCCATGGTGAGGGACACCCTCCCCTAGACCAGGTTGCTCAAAAGCCCACACAGCTGGGCCTTGTACACTTGGCACAAACTACACCTGGCACAAACTACATCTTTGGGCAACCTGTTCCAGTACTTTACCAGCCTCATAGTAAAGAATTTCTTATTAATATCTAATCTAAACCTACTCTCTTCCACTTTAAAGCCATTGTTCCTTGTCCTTTTACTACATGTCCTTGTAAAAAGTCTTTGTCTGTCTTGTGGGACCCCCTGTATGCAGGAGAACGATGCAGTAAGTTCACCCCAAAGTCTTCTCTTTTCCAGACTGAACAATCCCAATTCTCTCAGTCTTTCCTCATAGGAGAGGGGCATCACCCCTCTAATCATCTTGGTGGCCCTCCTCCCCTCCTCTGGACTCATCTCAAGAGGTCAATGCCCTTTCTGTGCTGGGGACCCCATGGCTGGATGCAATATTCCAGGTGGGGTCTCACCAGAGCAGAATAGAGGAGCAAAATCCGCTCCCTGGCTCTTCTGGCCACGCTGCTTTTGCTGCAGCCCAGGACACGTTTGGCTTTCTGGGAAGTGAACACACATGGCTGGGTCACATCCAGTCCTCTTCCACCAGCACACCCAAGTCTTCCTCAGTAGGGCTGCTCTCAATCTCTTCACCCTCCAGCTTCTGTTGATATCATGGGTTTTGCTTGCACTAGGCCATCTTAGAAGACATGAGATTCCCATGGGCCCACTTCTTGATCTCATCCATGTCATATCCTTCAGGTGTGTCTATGTCTCTCTGCAGGGCAATGGGACACAACACTACTGGCTCCTCATGAATATTTTTCAATCCATGCAGAATGTGGCAAGTCGTCTGCCATGATTTCTGAGTTTCTTGTGTGAATGCTGCTTACAGTCTTCCAGTTTATATTATGGTCTCACTCTTTTCAGCATTTGAGCAGAGCAAGTGTAACAAGTTCTAACAGACACTGGACACCTCACAGCATGTTTCACTGATGTGGTTTTTTTTAATAGAAAAACCTCGGTCTTTGCATTAAGCAGAGTATGGAAATCATTCTGTTATGGTTTTCTCTAGCAATACAGCAAGAGGTTTGCTGCTCTTAAGCACAATGACATTTTACACAAAGCTAGGCTGGGCAAAAGAACAGTGGGCAGAAGTCAGGGCCTTCTCAAAAAGATCCACAAAAAAAAAACAGTTAAAAGAATAGCTGACAAAACAAAAATAATCAGGTACTTGGTAATAGCTTGTTGAAATGCTGCTTCATTTTACAATTCTCTAATGAGGTGTACAGTAACACAGTGACCGAAATAACTTCAGGTAATGGAACTACCTCTATTAATCTACTTATGAGGAAGCTGTTCATTAATTAGGGTGGACAGAGCAATCACAGGGTTGCTGAACAAAAGCAATACCAATTCACACCGTTGACAGATATCTAATTAGAAATTAATGGCAGAAAACTGTCCAAATATATAAGCCCCATCTATCAGAGAAGCACATAGCGCAGGTGAACATAATGAGAGAATCTAACACATCTATCTTCAAAATAGATTCAGGAATCTGTTTAGAAAACATCAACCCTTCATTACACAACTAGCTCAAAGCAAGAGCCTTTTAAAACAATCTCATTTCTTCAATTGTGAGTCCTTTATAAAGCTCCAAATTTTTACTTACTTGAAGATTGACAACCCCAAATCCACTAAACAACAATAACAACAATAAAAAAACAACTCCAAAACACAACCTGGCAACCAAACTTAAATCAAACTAAAGCACTAAATTCACCCAAATCCATCAGCACACAATACTCGGGATACCAAGCACTCTGAGAAAAGAGGGTCAGGAAAGAGGATTTTTGGAACTCCTAATGTTTCTGTGTACAATAAGGAGAATATAGTCTAACCCAACTTATTTAGGAGATGCCTTTACACCTCGGGACAACAAGTTAAGGAAAACTATGCAAGACTAATCTAGCAAATTGTACACATGCTTCAATATCTGGATTTGTTTGGATTTTTGCTTAAACTTTGAGAAAGTTGAATATCTGACAGTCATATTTTCTGTCATCCATCTCAAGCAGGGCCCAACAAATACTTCACAAATAGTTTATTCATCTGGAAATGCTGATATGCTTTAAAGATTGAAAGACCAAGGGCTTGATAAGCAAACATATTGCAGTGCATATCTTACCTCCTCAACAATTTTTTATTTTTTAATAACAAACTCCATTTATTAATCCCATATCTCCTAACACATCATGTGGAACTAAGTAATTAGTGCAACATCTTTCATAAGCTATGTTAATAAACCCTGGCATCTCTTCATGCTTTGGGAGAAATTCAATAAGCAAAAGGACTTAAACTTCCAATAACATTTGAGAAATTTATGTCTGAGGCAATTTGTCTGACCTCACAAAAACCCTTAAACCTGTCTTTCATTTGTGATGTCCTAGAGAAGGAGGGAGATCTGACTTGACCTCTTTGCAGGTCTGTGTTCTGGGAGTGTGACTGGGCCCCACTGCCGACCTCTGGGGACCAGAGGTATGTTTATTCCCTTGAGGTGTGTTAGCCTTCTCAAACAGGGCAGAGATTGCTGCCCTTCAGAAGTCCTAGATGCTGACAAAGCCAAGGTCCATCAGGACAACACATTATATTGACAGTGTTCATGACTTCAAGAGAGCATGAGGCACATCACACTTGCTCATACTCGAGGTGCAGTGTTCCCACACACCACTAATGGTCTGTACTTGTGAGGAGTAGGACTTTAGCACTTTATTGATCCCGCTCCTGGCTTTGTTCCTGTGACAGATTAGGATTTGGAGCAAGTGACATGGGTATAAGGCATGTGTGATGAGGCACCTGAAGAGAGTTTTGTAAATCCTTTGGACTAGGCAACATATTCTGGCTGTATTTTACATGGAGATGTTTGAATGTTCAGCCCCAGAGGTGTTCAGTTTGTGCTCTAGTTTTTTAGGATGAACATGAGAAGGTCTTCTTTTTTAAACTGAAGCTTTCTTTTCAGTAGAGGTCTGTGTTCTGATCTTCAGCTGTCTAGAACTTGTTTCTACCAGTGCAACAGACTATTCTCACAGGCAGAAGCAGCTTCTGTTATAAGGGAAGGGCAACACCCAGGCCAGATTCTGAAGGTGACAGGCAGGTAGCTTACACCCATTTGGGGGCACAGGCAGACTTCACGTGCATCCCATAGAGCACACAGCTGCAGTGTGCTGCAGTAGCACTCACTTGGTTATTTCTGAACCCTTGGCTCAGGTGCTGGCTTTTCATCTCTGTGAAGGACAATGCTGACAAGTTGGTGTTTTAGTTTCACCTGAAATGGAAGACATTTTCTTCTATGTATCTGGTACAGTGCTATGTTACGGATTTAGTATGAGAATAATGTTGAAAACACACTGATGTTTTAGTTGTTGCTAGGTAGTGCTTCCTCTGAATTTAAGGTATTTTCTGTTGCCCAGGCTCTGCCACAACAACAGGAGGGAGCACAGCCAGAAAAGGTGACCTAAACTGGCCAAAGGGATGTTCTCTACCATGGAATGTCCTTTTTACTATATAAACTGGGGAAAATTGACTGGGAGTCACAGAGATCTGCCCAGGAACAGGTTAGGCATTGGTCAGTGGGTGGCAAGAAATTGTACTGTGCATCACTTTTTCCTCTTGGGTTTTATTCCTCTCTTCATCACAGTTTTTTTGCTTGTTTGTTCCTATTATTAAATTTATCTCAACCCACAAGAATTACCTTTAGTTTCTGATTCTCCTCTTCACCAGGGTGGGAGGCAGTGAGCAAGAAGTTGTGGTACTTGACAGACAGCTGGGGTTAAACCATGACAGCTGGGTAACTTCTCCTAGCCTGGAGGCCAAACCACTGCAGTTGACTGAGTACCACTTACACTGTAACCCTAATGCAGATTTTACAGCTTTTTACCTTGTTTACAGAAACGTACAGTAGGAAGACATTCAGCTTTCCAGCACTGTTTACAGATGTCTTAAATCAAGGCCAGTAAGTTAGTCCCCCCTTTGCAAATGTAGTCTTTGCAGATCTTTAGCAGGCTACAGAATGCAGTGACCTCCTGTCCCAGCTCTGTGATATTTGGCTACAACAGAACCAATGCAGACTTGTCTCCTGCCCTCTGAAGCTGAGCAGAGAAAGAAGAGAAACCTGTGTTTTCCTTACGACTGTAGCCGATCCTGCTTCATGCTTGAAATTAAAGGTGGGGGAGGAGGCAGAGGGAAATCAGACAGACCACTAGCTGTGAATGTGGTCTCACCAATTTACTTTTTGTGTTAATGTGAACATTTCCCTCTGTTTAAGTGCCGTACAGCTTTAGTTCATTATTTGTAGCTAACTGTGATGATGGAAGATAATGATTCTGCACTGTAAATTAGATCCTATTATATGAGTTGTTTCAGATTGTCATCTTGACATTAAGACAATGTTACATTTTTAGAAGTAGACAGGAAATTTGCTCTTTTACTGTGGAAACTGTAAGCAAAATTTTGCTTTTTCAAAATGCATGCATTCATGAATGGCTAAGCAAATCAATTTCCCCATGGACATGCATCATTTATTAAACACACTGGAGAATCTGATCCTGCAATCCCTGTCACACAACAGTCCCTCTAAGGCCAGTAAGGTCATTCTCAGACCTACAAGACCAGGCCTCTGCATTTACTACCAAACAACTATTTTGCAGACTACACTGGATCTACTCTCCAGAAATACCCTGAGTTTCCAACAGCGACCTTTGGATAAGCCCTCACTGCTGATCTGTCCTGACAATTTGGCAATAACCTCCAGTCTCAGGATTTCAGAATTGCAAGTAGGGATTGAGAAAATGATCTGTCTCTCTATGGTATGGCAGAGTATGGTATATTTATCTGAGAAACACAGCTCATCCTAAGAAAAAGGCACATCTAGAAACAGCTAAAAACAGGTAGACAAATAAGAAAAAGAAAGGAGATGACATTGAAAGGCAATGGGGAACAGAAGAAAGAGAGCATGAGCTGCAGTCAGACACAAGAGGAGTGGTGCTGCCTCAATCATTTATTGTTGGGTACAAGCCATGGACAGGGTGAAAGCAGGAAGGTGGATGGTTACACCCATTCCTGTGCATCAGTAGTCTGACACCACACCAGCAGCTGCTACTATCAGGAGCACTGGTAACCAAGCAAATCTTTATCTGCATGCACGTTCTGATGTAATCCCTTGCACCTATTTATACTGGAATACCTGCATAAATTCTGTTTGTACTACAAATCAATGTAATTTGGAATAATCATTTTCTTTCCCATTAAATCTTCAGGTGCTTCTGAAAATGCTAACAAGGAGCTGCATAATTAATAGTTATCCAGGCAACACATATTTCACTGAATTAACATCTCCAGATGACCCAGCGCTGTTCTTGAACAAAGACTGGTAGGGTAAACATGGTCAGATTTAAAAAGCTCTTTCAAAGGAAAAGTAAGTCAGTTCTCTGTATGGGCAATGAAGACATAAGAGCTTTTGAAGAGTGCTCCAGAATCCTTCAGCAAGTCACTGCCCGTGGAGTTCATCTTCTGAAAAACCTCAGAGGCCATGAAGGACAAGCAGCTGAATGTGAACCAACAGCATGCCCTAGCAGCACAGAAGGTTGTACAGCAATCTTGAGCTGCTGGTATCAGAAGCACAGTCAGCAGATCAAGAGAGGGGATGACCCCTTTCAGATAAGCATTTTTTATATTGTGTTTGGAATACTGTGCACAGATTTTGGGTCTCCCAACAGAGGAATTCAGCGAAGGACGACTGGCTGGTCAGGATTAGAGCACCTGCCCTCTGAAGAGAGGTTGAAGGACCAAGGCATGTTCAGCCTGAAGACATGACAGCTCCAGGGGCATCTAACAGGAGACCCTCAGTACCTTGGAGGTTACCCAGTAAATGGAGGCATTCTCACCACAGTAGTGCACAGTGGGAAGACGCTGGACATAGGGAGAAGTGAGAGGCACAGACTGGATTCAAAGAGAGACCCTTGCACCCTGAAAACAGCTATGCACTGATTCAGATTGGCAAGGAGGGCAGTGCAGGATACATCTTGTGGTTTTCAAGACCAGAAATCCCATAGTAATCTGATCTGGTCACTCTGCTTGGAGCAGAAGGCTGAACCAGAGATCTGCTGAAGTCCCTGCTCTCAATGCAGTCTTTTTTCATATGTGTCCATGAAACATAAACTGACCTTGAAAGGCAACAGTACTCCAGCTTATCACCCCACAGCAACTCCACCTCCATGTCATAGTCCCTCTGCTTACTCAGGGGACATTTTCTCTGACTTGTAGCTTATCTTCCTTTGGGGTGCACAAGCAGGTCTCTCGCCTAGTAACTGGGAGAGTACCTCAAAGCTGAGAGCTGTCAGTGTTGGAATAGAAGAGGCTCAGGTCCAGATCTCCTGCTTCCCGGAGAGGACATGAACAGAAAGAGCAACAACAACACTGACTGCTCTAGTGTTGGGTAGGAGATGAAAATTAAGTCCTGGTTTCTCCAGCAAAACATAGAGACTAAGTGGACTTTAGGTCTGCATCAAAAGCAAACTGGCTAATAATGAACAAGAATACCCAAGCCTGGATCATAAACTTTCCTCAGCAGCTGAAGAGGATTGGATCTGTTTGGTTTTGGGGGATCATCACTGCCAGATGACACCATGAATAGGCAAACTGAAGAGCTGTCTTGGGTGCAGGAGACAAGATTCCACCCAAGATGGACTTATGCTCCTCTGTAGGCAATCCATAGCTTTCAGCGGTTTGGGGTGGAGAAGTTGTCAAAATTCAGCGCTTATGGCACAGCAGAGCTCTCAGAAGAAAGAAAAATCTCGTACTTATATTTAGCAAGTGAGCAGTGAAGCAAAATGGCATAGCAAATGCTGACGGTGGTGGTGAGGCTGTGGGGGTGGGAAGGGGGCGTGAAAACTGGCAAGAGCTTCAGAAGAGCGAGTTTTGGTATTTCAGATTAGGAGGCAAAGGCTAGCTGCTCTGCAGCAGGTACTGAAATTCTAGTGCTGTAGAAATTTAAACATCATCCGAGCTCTCTCCTATCTCCCACCCTTCTGTCTTGTTTGAAAAATATTTACAAGGGGGTGAAAGGCAACCTTCAGATGTGTGACCATAGCTGTGTGCTGATGGTTTCTATAAATATGGGTTTGCTGAAGCACTAAACTGTGTTCTGCTGCAGTATGGCATTATGGCTTCTGCTCAGCAAAAGCTGTCCCTATTCTCATTTCAGACCCCTGCTAGTGTTGGCATCTGGCTCTCAGCTACATGACTTTTTTGCCCTACACCAACAGAGCAGAGAAAAGCTCTCAAGTCAAGCTTTGGCTGTAAGGAACAAAGTTCGGGTTTGTAGCTCAGGCCTACATAATTGACAAAAAAATAAAAGTGATTTTAAAAGTCTGGTGATTACAGACTTTATTCTGGGCACTGCAAATAATTTTGTGCTTAGTCATCATTCATTTTGTGGTTTTGTCTGTGTCCACTCTGTTCTCTGGAACAGAGATAGAGCAGTGCAGACAATTTGCATTTTATTTCCCCTCCCCCTTTTTCACAGCTTACTTCCCTTTTTCAATAGTCCTGCCACCTGCATATCTGTGGTAGACCCTTTTGAAACCAAATTGCCCTGGGATACTAGCATAAGTTTATATGCACAGCTCTTCAGTGGTGGCAGGAGGATTGCAAAAAACTGCATGTTTTTTTCTCCCACAAAATCATATCTCTTTTACACCTTCTCCATACTGTGGAGTGGCAAGTCCAGTTTACATTACAAAGAGAGAAACTTGGTTATCCTAAATATAGGAAAGGAGTTGCACAGAGATACATGCTGGAGAAATCATTTGTATTTTATATTGATAGTCTCAAAACAAAATGGCTGTAATGTCTAAAAAAAGTCTGCAGTTAGAGTTATACATAGAATCAGTAGCCAGGATTTTTTTTTTTTTTTTTTGCTTGATTGCATCATCACCTTCCTCCATTTAGAAATCAAATGAAGTCAACAAAGCATGCAAGTGTAAGACTCAAAAATTCCATTTTACTCCTTCTCTCCCCTTCTAACACTACTAAGTACTCTCTTTTTCCCTTGTATTTTTCTCCTTTAAATGGAAAGGGAATTTATGTGCTTATGTTAGCCTTATTTGAGCTGTAAAAGAAAAAAACCCAAAACAATATTTTTCACATACTTTGTTATAGAGCTTCTTCAGTTCACACATTGCAGTTTCATAAAGCCTAAACTGATCACTATGCAGATTATTTTAGACTAAATACTATTGTGGGGTTCTGGATGTGTCCATCCATGAAATAACCTCATGCCTGGCCTAGAAGCAAAAATTTGTTCCAAATTCTATTTTTCTAAAGGTCTTCCTGCTTTGGGATCTATGCTGACTTGCACTGGTAGTTTGGGGAGCAGCCAAGAGGGAGATCGGTTTGGTTTTTTTAAAAATCTACTTCCCAGAAGCATCTGTTTCAGACATTCCTGGAAAGAGGCCATTGGACAAGATGGCCTGACCCAGTATGGGTGTTCTGCATCCTCCAAGGGCAGAAGTTCATGTCACACTTAAAGGGCTTGCAGCCAAGCAGTTAATTCCAAAGAACATTGAGATACACATTTGAATGAAAATATGACACAGGCTGTGAAAGTCAAATTGGAAGACCTGGTCAGGAACTGATAAAGACATTGTAGATAGACACGCAAGGAGCAATTAAAGCAAGAGAGAATGGTGAAAATTTGTTAATCCAAAAGTTTGGGGGTTACTCAGTGAGAGCAGGCTTACTAATTAGACTTTAGTATTCCCTCTGTCCCAGTTGTGCTGTTCTTTAAATAAATCCTGTTCTAATAAGCAACACAATTTTGAAATTAAATACAAAGGTTGTAAGTATACCTATATATTTCAGATTTGTTCATGTTATTTTAATCTAGCAGCAAGGATTCACAGAAAAAAATATAATGTGAAAATAGCGCAATCATTAATAAAAACCACCAAAAAACCAAAAGTAAAACAGCTCTACAAATTCAACATTGAAACAAGATGCCTCTTCTTAGTTGTGAGGGTAATTAGACATTGAAAGAGCTTATCTGGTAGGTAGTAGACTCAGCAGAGGCTGGAGTCTTTAAAGATTGAATATTTAAAGAGAGAACTCAATCCAATGTAGAAAATAACCTCTCGAAGTCCATAATGTAAAGAAAGCCCCAAACACTACATGATCAGAATAGTCTCTTGTGACCTTAACATCTGAACATATAGATAACATTACATATTTCCTCCTCCACAAACCATGCAGTGGATAGTTTCAGACACTTTGGAGGCAGCAGAAAACAGAACCCTTTCTTTCTCCTGAGCTCTGGATCATGCTGTCAGACAGGGGCTTGCAGCCTCCACAGCCCTGCAGAGAGATCTATGATTGCTTCAGGCACACATGTTCAGGGAGCAGAAAGGGCTCACCCAATCTGTGTCACTGGGTGGACACACACCAGAACTTCCATGTGGCAGCTTCCCCTGCCAAGAAAACCAGCTGGCTGAAGGCTGGATTGGGCACTGTAGTCTCTAACTGAAGGGTATATTGGTTTGGGGTTTTTTTTAAGCAGACAGTCTCCAGTATAACTCTACTTCTCACACAAGCTGCATATGCCATTTCACCAACTTTCCTGCAATTTTGGGAGTCTTGAGCATTTTGAATAGTCACACTTGCTCTCTGCCTGCAAGTTTCTTTTTCAGGGACCAAACTGTACTGGGCTAATGAAAGTACCACAAGTTAGGTCATCTGAGGGAAACTGGACAGCTTAAAACTCAGAAGCAGTCAGCCAAGCCAACAGAGAGGTTTTTGTAATTTAAGACCTGAAAAGACTTTTTAAGCAGCAGGTTTGCTTTTCACTATAGCTTTCCTACAAATCATGAGCAGAGCAGCAGCAGCAGGAAAGCACAGTGCTATTCTTATGAATCACTCCCCTGTTCTGCTGCATCTCTATTTGTGCTTAACATGTGACATTAAGGCCTTTGCAGAGTGTCTAGAATCACAGAGCAAATGACAATAATACCTCATCAAACAGTCTCCCAGTATATAAATAACATTTCATACAAGTCTTCCCATAGCATACATTTACATAACTTTAAAATAAAAAAGCCCACAAAAATGTACCTGCCTCACACTATTCTTCAAAACGGTAAAAAAAAAATCTATTCAAAACTCTTGGGAAAATGAATGAGTACGTAACAGACTAACATGCTGTGAAGCAACTGTTCTCCTGGAGCTACTGGGGACCTAAAGATATTTTTATCCTTTAGAGCTGTGGATTTTTTCTTGCTGCTTTGGAGAAGGGCCACTGTCAAGCCCAGGTTTTGCTTTCATAACAGATGTAGGCAGCAGTCAGCCCAAGACTCCACTTTTTTTTTCCAGCTGTATCCCTCAGCAAGGGCAGAGTTTGGGAAAACTCATGGAGCTATCAAGGGACACAACTGACACACATTTCATTTCATCAAGGGCTGACTAGGCACAGGGTCACCTTGAGTCAATGATAACAGAAAGCTGCTAATAGACAGCTATAAAACAGAAGCTGGTTATCTTGAACCAACGAATGTTAGAGGATACTTCTAATTTAAGCATCTTTGACACTGGAACATATTATTGCCTTAATGACCAGGCTTATGTCTGCCTCAATCTCTGTAGCTCCTCTAGGCCATACATCTACTGGAGCACTGGCCTGTCTTTTCACAGCAAGATGAAGTCCAGTGAAGCCAGCTCATGGAACTATTCAGCCTCAGCAGCCTCACGCCAAAGCTCTTGGGACATTGTCCTTGGCAAGAACCCCACAAAAGAGTCCTCTGACAAGAACAACTAAATATGTGGGGTTGGGAAAGAAGTTTGCCATGCTAGGTAGACTCCCTCTTTGGGAAGCTGCTGCCCTCTTATTCAAATTTTAAGAGGACCAGCTTTTTGATCTCCTACACTACAATGATTGACAACTCTTCACAGTACAACTACAACGTGCTTTTGCCCAACATTTTTTTAAACATCCAATTATTAAGCTCAATGATTTCCACAACCTTTAGAAAAAATAATCACAGAACTTTCAATACTGTTGCCAACTTGATCCCAAGTCCACATACTTATGCCCCAGCCCCACCAAAGAAAAATCACATTTGTCTTCCCTTCAATAGAAATAAGCATCATGGCTGTCCATAGAATAAAGTTTTTCTCTAAGTTCTTACGGGAAGAGACAGGAAAAAAAAATCAAGTCACATGGCAGATATCAGTGATGTGTTCTGCTGCACTGGTAAGTCATATTTTGCTGTCACACACAGCAAGAGTGGGGCAGCTCCAGCAGATTAGGGCCCACCACTTCATATGGTGCCTACCTCCATCCCTCCATATCCTTTGGAAAGGAGAATATGGGAAAGTTTTAGTCACTTCTATCCTCCTGCAGCTTAAATTTCACTTTTTAGGTAAGTGAGACTCATGAGACAGTTGCAAATCAGTTTTTTATGAAAAATACATGGACTAAGAATAGAATCACCAGCAATTTGGATACATCTTCCTTTTAACATCTCACAGCAGCTAGAAGTTGCACACTTCTGTAGTTTCCCCAACAAATATATTCAGACATTTTACAACTCTCAGCATTGATTCGTCACTGAAAAAACATGGAATATCAAACAATTCTTGCCTGACTTTCATTTTTATGAAATATAAAATTTTCCACCTTCCTAAACCAGGAGGAATTTCTGTTTAATGATTATCGTTATTGAAAACTTGGTGCAAGTCAAGCTAAAAAGTTCTTTGGCTTCCAATTTAGCTGTTTGCTCAGTTGCTTTTCATGACCTCTGAAACTGGCCCAGAATCTAGATAAAGTTTCAATTTAATCTTTTTTACTGCTGTAACCAGTATTATGATGTTAGTGTCTCATCAGAGGATGGTTTCATTTGGTGCATCTTTCTTCTGTCCTCAAAGGGCTCCTACCGAGAATTGTCCCACTTGCTGTCTATGGAATGAGTCCTTTCATTATTCCTTTAGTGATGTTTGAATGGCCACAGCCTAGTTTCCTGAATGGTCTTGACCTGGTCAGATGTTTTGATTCTTCTTTTTGTCCCCTCCCTGCAGTCACTGGGGCTTTGGCACCCTTGTGCACTTTCCTCAGAGTAACCCCCAAGAAAACTCTGCAGCTTATTACAAAGTGGGTAAATGGAAAGCATTAGGACAAAGATTAGAACAGATATAGAATTTCAAACCCTGGTGTTGACCTCAAAAGTTAGAAATTGCCCTTGTCAAGCCATCAGTGTCACTGCCAATAGCTGTGACAAACATTTGTCCCTGACACTTCAGAGGAAAAAAGTGGAGAGAGGAAACACTTTTATCATACAAGTGATTATTTGTTGCACACCTTTCTGTGGCTGACCAGCTAATCACCCATATCCCAGTCAGATGTGCCTGCCAACATTTGCAGTTTACTGAGTATTTATTTATCTGTTAAAGATGCTGAACATCCTGAAAATGACACATCTGCCAGAATTTTCACCCCTAACTATGCTCTCTCTTCCAGATACTGATCTCTGTTGGATGAAGACTTCTGCTTTGCAAGGTTGTGAGAACTTTTGACTGCCTTTCCTGAGCAAGGATTAAAACAAGTGAACTGGAGACCTCTTGTACAAGTCATTTAAGCCAGAATGTAAGAAAGAATAATTAAGATTTGCAATACAATTTTTTCTATAGGGATTCAAATTAGCAAGGTTAAGAAGGGAAGCAAAACTCACACCCAGCTATTTCCCACTAAACTAAGTCACAATAATTCACTCCTATTAGTTGTGTAACTCACTCAGGTAAGCTGTGTCTAGAAAAATCTGCCTTCTGTAACACACCTCTCGATTCAAGTGCTTGAGCCAACAGCAGGTGTGGATGTGGCCAAGATATTTTCTCATCAAAAATCCAAGTCGTCTGGTGATACATATTCTCATTTAGCACGTGAAGTTGGTTGACACCACTTGCAAACACATTTAAGTTTGCTCCATCTTATAATTAGCACTAGCAGATGAAGAATTTGCCAAAAAGCTTTTTCTATAAATGTTATATCTTACTTCAAATTCAGATCCCACAATCCATGATCTACTTACTGGCTTCTACAGGCAAAATATTTGTTACAAAAAGAGTAATGAAAGCCTGGGCTAATGGCATTTCAAATACCAAATTCTTACACTGCTTTCTAAAACACATCTACTGAACAGCCCAGGCCATTGCATGTCTAGGTGTTGGACAGTCTTTATTTATCAGAAAAATAGCCAACAGTTTCAGGCATTCAGCAGGTCTGGGCCCAGAGCCTAATATTATTCTTTTAGCTTATGCCAAAGGAGCCATATTTTCTCTACAAAAATGTTTTTCCAGTAAGCCACTAACAAGACACAGTTAACACAGCCAGCTGGGGACCCAACATGACCAGCTGGGGTTGTTAATAGTATATTATTTGCTTGAAAATTTAACAAAGAGTCTCCAGGTCCAAAGTGAAGATGTCCAACTGCATTTGCAGTCATGGGAACTAGTTAATCCTCAGTCAAAATCCAGCTGGAATAACTTGTAAGGCCTGTGCAGTGATAATCTGGTCCATTTATGACTGGATCTTCATATGCATTATTTCCATTGACAAGATTTTCTAAATATCTGCCTGCTGTTGGATTTACAACACCATCATCTGTGTCTTTGCCCTGCTCTGGGTTTGCAGCCACTAATACCTGTACAGCTCCCTGCACTTATCCACACTTCATGCTCCTTGCCTCACCTTACTTAATGCTAAGATGGGAAAGGTCAATCACCAAACTATTCCCTCCTGAAGTTCTTTAATCATTCTGCTGGGAAAAAATACCTCGAGCCTCAGTTTTCTCCCTTTCCTCCTTTCTGGCCCTCCACCAAGCCCTGATCCTTTCTTTCTGCTCTCTGCTATTTTCTACTCCTTACTGCACTTCAGCTCTGCTCACATCCCCTCTGCAACTTGCTGGATTTGAGCAGCTTCTTCCCAGCTGAGCATTTCCTAAATATAGTGGAGTTGGGTAGAAACCAAAAAAAAGAGGCAAATCAAAAGCCAACCTGTGCTCTGTAGACACTGTCAGTCTCAGGTGCTTAGCAGGGAAAACAAATGCTTTCAAATAGGGAAAAAAATCCCAATGACGTATCTATAAATTAATCAGTAAAAACAATACATTGGATGCATCAATGGCCTTTTTAAAATTGTAGACTCTGCCCTGGAGGGCATTCACATAAAAATAAATACAATTTTTAAAGTTATATGGGTTATATATCGCTAGTTGGAGTGAGACCAGCCATCTAAGATGAAAGTCAATACAACTAAAGCTTCTTTAAGCTCCTCTTTCATGTATATTTGAGCTGTATATAGTCAGGGACACGCATCTTAGAAAAACATTCTTCCAACACAGTGAGATTACTGCTGCCTGGAAATTTTTTCAATCCCATTTCACTTATAGATTCTGACAATGTTAGTGACAGCCATGTCACAAAGCATTAGGTAGAATTGTGAGAATTAATTATGTGCTATTTGTTTAACTTCTCTTGTCATCCATCTCCTCTCCTTCTATTTGAAAATTCAGCTCACCTAAATCATCTTCCCCTCACTCACACTATGTGTTACCCAGTCCCACATTTGCATTAAGCACTTATCTCTTTTTTTCAGGAAAGGAACAAATTTGAAAAAATGGAAAACCCTTAAAGTGTTTATGCTCCATTAAAACTTAATTCTGCTTTTAATCCCAGACCAGACTGTTGATAGATTAATTCCTATTAAATGGAACTTGAGTCTCTGTGGTCCTTTTTTCTGTAATGAGGCCAACACAGAAAGAGGATGCTACTCATTGTGAGCAAGGGTATAGATTTCTGGTCCCTCTATTTAATTCTACCTTATTATGGGTGTTCAAAGCTGTACTTCATTCTCTAGCTCCCATTTCAACTTTCATTAACTACATAGTCACAGTTCACAGAACAGAATTGGAACAATTACTATGAGAGACACAGTTATTTAGGAGGGGAGAAGCAGTTGAGAAATGCTATCTTCCCTGACTGTTAAAATATAGCTCTTTGGCTCAAATATTCCTTTTACCATGTCAGGCTATTTCTAGACCCCACATACAGGTCCAACATTTACCTTAAGACAAGCTGTAATACTGTCATGCTGGGCAATATCTGTTAGTGTGATTTGCTATTGATATAATTCCTCAAAATAAGCCCCAAGCAGAACATCATTGAAATGTTGTCAATACACCAGGTCCTCCTAATTTTAAAAAAACCAAAACATGCAGGCATGGACAAGCACACCTCAGCCCTGCCAGTTCTGTTTCTATTCCTTAGTAGCATTTAATAACTTTATGCACCAACTTATCTTTTTAAACATTTCCATTCTTTGTTTGAACACATGACATAACTGCAGAAAGTCTCATTCTCTAAATCCCTGCAATGCCAAATCCTTCCCTTTGCACTTGGGAGGGATCACGGAGAGGAGTCACCACGGAATGAATTTTTGCCCTGCTATATCACAGCTGTGCTCAAAGCAAACCCACACTAGAGAACACTCCCTTTCTGGGCTCCGCTCCTGAGGTGTTTGCTCTGGGGTCACTGCAGTCTCTGAGGCAGGCAGTGACACCACCGGCTGCCAGGGGCACTGCCATGCAAGCACTTTCCTGTTTGCTCCCATCCAGGCATAAAAGAAATCATTTCCCTTGTTAACAACATCACACTGACAATGGAGACAGCATCTTGCCCACCAGTGAGACAGCTGCTCCTACTCCTGTGGAACTGTGCATCAGCAGAGCCTGCCTGTCCCCACTGCCCACAGCTCACAGCACACTAGATAGTGCTGACCATCTCCTGCAAAGATCCCTTGGCTTTCTGCACTCCTCAGGGCAAGGCGGAGCATTGTGTGTTGTTTACTGTGATATCTTTGTCACCCCTACACTCACACCAGCCCTCTGCTAGAGCATATTTCCTTCTGCAGTAGGATTACCAAGGAATATGGACAGGGCAGACCAGGCTGTGTACTCTGCTGAGGACAAAAGGGATGTGGAATGACCAGACCTTGATTGCCACACAGCTTTTATTAGGCTTTTCCAGGAAAAGTATGAGGTACTTCCAGCAGAACAGCTCAGTCTAGCAGAGGCCTGATTAAGCCACCAACCCTTGTTACTGTGAGCTTCTGCTAAGCCACCCCATAACACCACGTTTACTGGGCAGGATTTGACTGTACTTTGCTGCCCACCAGATGTGTGTGAAAAACAGGCACTCCAGCTGCCTCAAGAGAGTAAACTCTGCTGATAGTCTGGAGCCTTTAAGGCTTCCCTGAAATACTTAGCAAAGGAAGTGTTCACCTGAACACAAAAACACAAAGTGCTGCTTTCCCTCTTGTCCTGGGTTGACGGTACCTCCTATCCCAATCGTGCAGCTTTATCTCTATGTACTGCACTGTTATGTCTAACCGCTGCCCCCCCTCCATTGGTGGGGTGTTTTGCCGCGGTGGGGCTACTTGTGCTTTTGGCTTTGCTGCTAGCTTTTGCTTTGCTGCTAGCTCGGCTTGGCTGCAGGCTTTGCTTTGCTGCTGGCTTTGCTTTTTGCTTTTGCTGGTTTTTGCTTCTTTTGTTTTTTTTTCCTTTTTTCTCTCCTTTTTTTTTCCTTCCCCCCGCCCCCCCGAAGATCATTGCACCGGCTCCGGACCTGACCTGGGAATATCTGGGGGTCCTCGACGCCTGAAAACAGAAGCTCTGCGCCCTCCCCTCACAGCAACTGCTTGAGTATTTTTCTTTTCCCTTGTGTTGGGGAGTGTCTTTGTTTATTTGTCAATAAATAGGTTTTTTCCACTTCTCCTCCGAGGAATTCCTTCTCAAACCCAGAGCTGGGGGGGGGAAGGGGTGGTGGAGGTTTGTTTTCTGGGAGGCTCCTTCTGGAGACCTTCCCCTAATTTGTCCTAAACCAGGACAATATACTTTTGGTGTGTTGGCCGGGAAAGGGCCAGAGGAAGTGGAAAAAACTTTAATAATAATATTGGTGGTTCTAATTGTTTTGTGGGTGTATTGGTATGGTTTTTTCTGGATTCATAATGTCATTTGGGGTGGAAGCCTGCCGGTATTTCTGGTCCCTAGGGTTTTTTGAAGTTTTAATACCTCTGTGGTACCTAGGGTTACTTCCTTACCCAGAAATAGCTCTGGTATTGTCCCTAATACATACTTCTTTTAGCCATGGGGTACTAACCAGAATACTCATTGGGCTGGGCTTGTTTGTAATGATTTACAGGAGGGTTACAAAAATGCTGGAATCCGTTCCAGAAGTGTTTGGTTCATTGTTACGGGTGTGTACTCAGTTTGTTGGGGGAGAAGCAGGGGAAGGGGTTTTCCAGCCTCTGTTCTCCTTCTTCTCCTTTGGATTGCTTACATCTCTATTAGAAAATGTTCAGTCTCCCCTGAGTGTTAAAGAGACCATCTTTCTGGCATTTAATTTAGTAAGCTTTTTCTATACTGTTCGCAGTTTATATAAAATGAAAGCTGAGATTTCCAAAGGGGCTAATGAGACTTCTGATTTAGGAGTAAAGCCAAGCAGGAGAAATCTTGAGTGGAGTGGGAAATGGGAGGATATGGGCCAAATTTTAAAGGAATTCTCTGATCCTATAGTCTGGGACTTCCCATCTGAACAAATTCAGAACCCAGCTGAGGTGGCAAAGTACCTGAAAGAGAAGTGTCATGGCAATACTAAAGAGAAAAGGATTATTGTAGTGAGCTGGGCCCTGGCATATGTTTATCGTACTCTGCTAGATACTGCAGGGCAGCAGATAGAAGAAAGGGAACAGGGAGATAAATTAGTTACTATTCCAGTCACTCAGGCTGCAGCTAATATCCCAGGCTCCAGGCCAGTAGCTGAACTAGATAGTAGGCCTCAACCAATGGCTGTTGCTGCTAATACAAGAGGCAGAAAGTGTAAAAGCAAGACCGATCGCAAGGTGGAGGATGATGATGATGATCCAGGAGAAGAACCTTCACCAAAATCAGAAGCCACATTGAGGGGTACAGATTCTGGAGCCAATATTGATTCCTTTTCCCTAAAGGACCTTCGAGGCCTAAGAAAAGACTACAGGCGACAACCCGATGAATCTATAATTAGTTGGTTAGTCCGCCTTTGGGATGCTGCAGGGGAGGCTACCATTCTGGATGGCACTGAAGCGAGGCATTTGGGATCTCTGTCACATGATCCTGTCATTGACCAAAGCATGATGAGGGAGGCTAGCCCTCACAGTCTCTGGGAACGGATCCTGGACGGTGTAGCACAAAGATACCTGTGTGCAGATGACCTCTATTTGCAGCAGACACAGTGGAAGACCATAGAACAGGGGATCCAACGTCTGAGAGAGATGGCGATAGCAGAGCTCATTTTTTCAGATGACATAACAACTAGGAATCTGGATCTGGTACCATGTACACCTGTAATGTGGAGGAAACTTGTGCGACTTGGGCCACCTGAATACGCTTCTGCTCTAGCAATAATGAAGCGGGATGAGACATATGAGACTGTGCTCGATATGGCGAAGAAGCTTCGAGCATATGCAGATGCCGTGCATGGCCCAACACATGCCAGAATTGCAGCTGTGGAAACACGTCTACAGAAACTAGAAGATAAGATAGAGGAGAATCACAAGAAACTCAGGGAGGAGACTAGAGAGGACCTCTTCCAAATTTCAGCAGTACAGATCAGAGGTTCTGGTACCCAATGCAGACGTTCCCCAGATAGGGAGAGAAGGTACACTCCACGAGCTGAGTTGTGGTTCTTCCTGCGTGAGTCTGGAGAAAACATGAGGAGATGGGATGGAAAAACCACTGCTGCTCTGGCACAACAGGTACATGAACTGAAGGAAGGCAAGACCCAGAGAGGAGGTTCCACCAAAAGGGAAGCAGCTCCAATTGCCCATAGGCGAACTGCCAGATATGATGATGATGATATGTCTGACTCCCTTGAAGGAACCTCTAAGACATATGCCCAAGGAAAGAAGGAAAACCAGGCCTAGAGGGGCCCTGCCTCTAGCCAGGTAGAGGCTAGGGAAAATCGTGTTTTTTGGAATGTGTGGATTTGTTGGCCTGGCACGTCTCAACCACAAGAATATGAGGCCTTGGTGGATACTGGTGCACAGTGCACATTAATTCCATCAACACATGTAGGGGCAGAATCTGTTTCTATTGCTGGTGTGACCGGGAGATCACAGGACTATACGTTGGTGGAGGCAGAGGTGAGCCTGACTGGAAATGAGTGGAAGAAACACCTTATTGCAACTGGCCCAGAGGCCCCATGCATTTTGGGCATAGACTACCTTTGGAGTGGGTATTTCAAAGACTCAAATGGGCATTTGGGATAGCAGCTGTAGTGACAGAGGGCATCCAGCAACTGAACACCTTGCCTGGACTGTCCGAGAATCTCGTCGACAGTAGGACTTCTGAAGGAGGAAGAGCAACAGGTACCAATTGCCACTTCAATAGTGCACCGCCGACA
Organism: Trochalopteron elliotii; assembly: GCA_024734555.1. Classification (NCBI taxonomy): domain Eukaryota; kingdom Metazoa; phylum Chordata; class Aves; order Passeriformes; family Leiothrichidae; genus Trochalopteron; species Trochalopteron elliotii. Next base: position 3,293,757 of record JANPWX010000099.1, on the reverse strand, counting down.
GTATAGAACAACTCGAGATGCCGTGATCCCCATTCATAAGATGATCCGTGAGCTGGAGAGTCAAGGGGTGGTCAGCAAAACCCACTCACCCTTCAACAGCCCCATCTGGCCTGTGCAAAAATCTGAAGGAGAATGGAGACTGACTGTGGACTATCGTGCATTGAATGAAGTGACTCCACCGCTGAGCGCTGCTGTGCCAGACATGTTGGAGCTCCAGTACCAGCTGGAGTCCAAGGCAGCAAGGTGGTATGCCACTATTGACATTGCCAATGCATTTTTCTCCATTCCTCTGGCAGCAGAGTGCAGGCCTCAGTTTGCCTTCACATGGAGGGGAGTGCAATACACCTGGAACCGACTGCCCCAGGGGTGGAAGCACAGTCCTACCATCTGCCATGGACTGATCCA